>CM067223.1:10143758-10543114 GCA_034190945.1 Octodonta nipae
TTAAAAAGCAATTTAGAAAAAAGTAGTTTTCCGTAGTATATGCAACTGTTGTTATTCTTATCATTTTGGTTGGTTCTGTAGAGTACTAAAAAAACTTCAGAATGCTTTTAAATCCTCTATCGGACTGAAAGAATCTAAACAATGCGTTAAAAAATTAATCAAAACTTTTCGAAAATGGGAAATGTTAACTTTTATGTATAGTTTAAAAAGACGATGGAATAAATTTGTTGCCTTATTAGTTTGGCATATATATGTAGAGAAGGTTCAGTAAAATTTAGCGTATTATATTGTCTATGTTACTCTATTAATCTATGTGGTCCGATATGAATCCATCAAAAGGATTCTAAAAGTAGAAATTAAGAGTCTCTTTCAGATATGCTGAACATGCTTTCGAGCTTAAGGCCGAATTTAAAGACAACACTCAAAGGGGAAATGCCGTCTTGTGCTTCCGAGGAGGGGGGGGATTATTTCATGCCTCTAGAGTTCTAGAAATTTTGTATTTCACACCATGGTATATTTTGGGCTACAGAAACAGAAATGACTCTTCTAGGCTATTGAATTTAAGATTCCCTTATTTTGGTGTTTAGCTCACTGATTTTGAGGCTGTTGGAAGCATGGGCAGATTGCAGGAAGGGGGGGTGCGATGGGGGCCGATCCCCCCTCCGAGACAATCAAAATTAGTAAATTTAATATTAAATGGAGGTAATCTTAACTACAAGAGCCTAGAAGAAGGTAACTTCTGTGGGTTTAAAAACTCTGAATGATTATTTTAAATATTATATCCCAAGAATGTTAGGTTCAAATTTATATTTAGGTAAATATAGTACAGGATCGCCCCTATTAACATGATATCGCCTACCCGGAAGCACGTTTCTTGATACGCCCCTGTTTGGAGTCGCTCCCATTTACCCTCATCTTTGGATACTCCCGTCTTCGAGCATGGAACGATGTGCTCTAGAAACCGCTGTTTCCAACCTAAAGTAGGTACCACATCTGGTTCCGATACGATCCACTTTGAAAGCGAGCGTTTTTTACCACTTTTATTCATGTCAAGGGGGCGTAAGATGTTTGCATTTTTTGAAGAAAAATAAATTTTATGCAAAAATTAACATCACAATATTAAATTCATTAATTCTGTCGGTCACTGATTTCAAACGCGATGTCGTCAGTCACTGTTTTTAACAGGCATTGGCAAGTTACTATAGATACTATAGAGACATCAATTCATAGTCACCAATATGGCACATGACCAGCAACATATTTGCGGTCGATGTCTTGAAATACAGTAAGAATTTCTAGAAATGAAGGCTGATTCTACCACGAAAGATGACTTCCATCTGGTGACATTGGAGAAATTTTGGATCAAACGATTCCTGGTTAATTGTTGCCTCTCTTGCTTTGCGAATACTTATTCCTTTTTCTTCAACTCATTTATGTGAGACAAGTTTTTCAGCTTTGGTTTTAATTAAAACTAAGCAGCGAAATCGTCTGGCTGTCGAAAGCGACTTGATGATGACTAAATCTAGAATCAAACAACTGGTACAGACCATGCAACCTAAAGTTCCGCATAAGCCCTCTAATTATTTTGTTTGACGTTAAATTCGTTTTTTAGGTTTCGGTATATACAATATACGGATACCCTTATAATATCATTCAGGATTTCTGCCTCTGTCACATCACAGCAATTTTCTCCTAAACTACTGGACGGAAGTGGTTGAACTTTGATATTAATGTATAGTTTGGTGACCCGATCAGGAGTACATATCGTAAATGAAGAAATTTTGATTTTAGGGGTTCTTCTAGGGCCCGAACTTTACAGGAAAAATAAGGAGAAACCATTAATATTAATTTTGGGGGCAAATTATAGAATTAAATAAAATTTAAAATAAAAAAAATTTCAAACACATCATGTAATATATCAAATGAAAGGTCTCATTCTCAGGAACACAAATATACGAAAATTTACCAAAATTTACCCCCCCTTATCTCCGAAACTATAAAACGTAAAGTTTTGAAAAAATTAGAGGTATAGCTTCTGACCTGAAGTTTACTAGAAAAATAAGGAGAAACCTCTACTTTTAATTTTGGGGGGCAGTAAACGTTTGGCAAAGAAATCTACGGAACCACGAGGTGTAATCTAAAGAGCGATGGAACGGGCCATGCTGGGAATCACTCTGATGACAATGGGTTGGGTATGTAGACAGACAGACAAGATTAATAATTTGGAAACCACCTGAAATCGAAAGAGGCATAGAGAGACCTCAAAAGAGGTGACTTTACGATGTGATAAATATAGCGGGATAACACTGGACAAGAATAACAATAGTTAGAAATTATTGGAAAAAATTGGAGCAGTTGAGAAACAAGAAGAAAAAATATTTCATTCCTCATATACAATTTGTGCTCAGAGGCTAAAGCAGTTCCTAAACTCAGCTCCTAGTACACAAGGTCAATTAATGTCAGGCAAGCTGTATTGTAGAGTAAGTCAATTGCGATAGAAAAAAAGAATATGCATGTTGTCCTTGAAACTATTTGTTTAAAAAAATTGCAAGTAATGGAGTCAGCAGAATAAAAATCATCAAATAATACAAGGACGTATTTGACTTTTAACGCCAGCTATTTAGAATCTTTGATTCGGGTTTAGGAAACAACACTAAATACCAGGACCTCGAATATTGTTACGATTAACTAGCGTATTTAACCGACTTCCAAAAAGGAGGTTAAAAATTCGTCGCATATTTTTTTTATGTAACCTGATTTCTTCTCCTGTTTTGTATGAATATGGTCTTGTTTTATAGAGTATATATCCGGATAGGTGAAACTTCAAATTTGAGAAAAGAATTTTATTGGTAAAGTGATGAAATTTGCGAATGAACACATGCGTGCATGGAAATCGACCAATATCCCTAGCATATTGGTCCATTTTTGGAAAACTCCTTATGGCTGTGTACGTTTTTCTTTACATTTAATCTATTAAGGAAGATCCCTAGGTGATCTCATATATTTTTTCTGCGACCTACAACTTGCAATTTTGCAGAAAATCGCCGAAAATTCCAAAATTCTTATCAAAAATTTCATCAAATGATATAACGGACATTTCCTCATAAATATTTTAATTCCAACGTAATAGTGCGGTAATTTTAGGCACTGGAAGTTTTAATTGCGAATTTGAAAATTTTCTATGTACATCTCAAGCACATAGGTAGTAAAGCATAGTATTTCCGGCTCCTTAAATCAATGAGTACGAAGCTCGTTTTGTTTGTATAACAGGCAAATACCTATTTAAGTGAAAATTTTTCCATTTTGCGAAGACGGTGCTTTTGGTTGTCACATTCTCCCGGCCAAATAGAAAATTCAGTGACAACACATGTCAAATTCTAAACTGCTATTTGGTGCGTTTATACAAAGGATGTTTAGTTTATAGCAAACAAAATTACAAAGTAAAGTTATAGAAGGAGCTGCTGCATTTATATGATGATTGAAATATAGGTAAGCCGTTTAGCCGTATATACAGGATGGTTAGAATATAGGGTGGAGTGGACGTTTGGTGGTATAAAAATGTTGGAAAATATGTGAAATTAAAATTATATAGGACAACTAAAACTGTTATATGATATGGACGTAAACAAATCATATACAGGATGGTTGAAATATGTGCTGGAGTTGAATTATATTTATACAGTGTGATTTGGATATACAGCCTATTTTCTCAAGTTTGACGTTTTTTCCCCCATCAAGCCATTAAAAGAAGAAAAACACAAACTTTTCAAACCAAGGTTATGCCTATACTTTTAATTATTAGCGAACAATATGTTTTTTTTCTGTCTATTGAAAAGCTCCTTTACACAGTTTCTGATCCTCAAGCGATAAGTTTACACCACTTGAAAGGTGATCCTCAGACGCGTGCAGTCCGTGACTAAGAAGCCACAGCATCGACGATAGTGAGATCAAATTTCGGTAGCACACCACATCGCTAGTCGCCTCGTATAATATTTACTTCAACAGATACTCTTTTTACATTAAAGTGGTTCTTCCCTCGAGCATAGCTGCCACAACGCGAGAGCTTAACGCTCTCTCACCCAAACCAAAGTTCATATATTCGAATTTCTTCTGACTTACGGGCACGCGGGAGCTTTTTTCACTCAGTCGCTCATAGCAGTTCGCACGGTGGACTTCGCTTCGATCGCCCTGTAGCTGCTACACCTCGTGCGTACTCGAAAATGTCACACAGATAACAGAAAAAAAAAACATTTTGCGTTCGCGTATCAGTTAAAGTCGGGTCAAAATTTGCTTATGTAACGTGAGATAAGATTTTGTCGTCGGAATTTTTGTTTAAAATACTCCGAAATTTTTTTTTTGTTTTTGAGGACTTCGAAGAATGTAATATCTTCGCGAGACGACGTTCAAATCTGATACGAGTGAAAAGTCCGGTTTCGAAGGACCAAGTTGAAGACTAAGGTGGAAGCAAATTTTTTACTTGGTGACAAAAAGTCGGTATGATGCATCGATTTTGGATTCTGGTCCTCATCAATTTTGGTGCACCGGATGGACGCTTTGCGGCATATCAAGTAGGTTTAAATTTTTTATTTAGAAGCATTTTAAAACTGCCAGTTTGAGTAGATTTATGTGTATGCGGTTATACCTTATTTTTATACTTCTTTAATAAATATTGTACGATTTTTATCAGAGTGACAATAAGAATTGACGATAATAATAGCAATAATAAATAACTAGATTGATAATAGGATAAACTTTGTCTCTTTAAATTGCGAAAAACATGATTCAAGATACAAATTCAGGAAATTTAAATGTTGTGTAGTTCTTTGACATCAGCGATATGAAAGATGGTGACATCACAGACAATTTTTATTAATAAATACCTTTATTTACTAGCATTTTTTTAAAAATTGCAAAATTCGGGGTAAGTTAAAGTTTATGGCGCATTTTCTGCGGTTTCCTAAATTTCGAAAAGCAAGTGTCATTTTTTAACCAAATAGTTCTCCGAAAAACGTTTTCCTTCTCCTGCTCCTCCATAAATTGAAGTTTTGTAAAACTGGAAAAGAGGTCATCAATATCTCAGCAAAATCCTGGGATGGATACTGTCCTGGTGGTTGGTGGAGGGTTAGTCAGCATTCACCTCCTTATGCTGACTGATCGGAGTTTCCCTGGTTGGTAAGGTCGGTACGTTAATTACGCCTGGTTGATGATCGAATCGGTAGTCTTAAATTGCAGTCACATTGAAAGTGTCCTGTCCGTCCACAACGGTAAGATTCTCCAGTCATACCAGTCAGCAGCACCTGAAATGGTGTCTCTGGCTCTTCCTGGTTGAAGGAAACTGCTCGTACCCTCGGCTTGGACATGTTCATGACGGAATCTACCTCAAAGGCCCAGAGCAAAGCTTTGTACTCTTCTTGATGCCACTAAGCGTCAGATTCCTCTGCACTTCAATGTATCGGATGCCATTTATAAAACTCTGTGTTGCCAATTGATCTTTAGTTTCCTCTGGAAGGTCTGAGTAGGGCAGGTGTACTAATCGTTTAATCTTTGCCTCGAATTCGTGTAGACTCTCGCCGGATTTTTGCGTATTTCCACTGAGTTGCACTTGGTATACCTGTTGATTTTCGTATCTTTTGACGAGGACTACGATTTCCGATTCTACTTTGTTGTGGATAGCACTGATTTTATCTTGAACTGTGTTTTGAATTGAATTGATTTCAAATTTCATCTGGCTCTGGATGGAATCGAAGTCATCTGCTTTCATTTCAAGAGTCTTCACATTACTTTTTAGGATCTTTATATCGTCGTTTATCTTTTTTATGTCCGAATCCGCCATTTGCATTCTTTCGTTAACTGTTTCATTAACTCGTGATACTATTTGCATTAATTGTTCATATTGCCGTTGTTTTTTTAATTCATAGGTTAGTCACTTTCCTTCAAATTTCGAGAATAATCCTTCTATTAAATTCTGTTGTTTACTTTTCGTCGTAGAAACAAAGTTTTGTTGCTTTTCATCCATATTAGTTACAATGTTGTTAAATCTATATTACGTTTTTCATCAAAAGATTTCACTAACCTTTGTTGGATTTCTTCCTGATGTTGTTTCTCCTTCTTGTCACGTTTTTCCAGGATCTGAGTTTTTTTTCATCTTGTCCATCTGTAACCTGTTTGAATATTTTTTTGGTAGTCTCGTCAATTTTTTCCATACTACGAGTTGTTGCCATAAATCAAATTACGTTGTTGACTTCAATAAATTCCACACTTCGACACCAATTTGCAATAGAGTTCTTGGATTAAAATTAAATTTTAACAACTAATATTTACTTCACTTTCTAGAACATTATTTTCTCATCAAAATCCAATATTTGCAGCAACTGATTTCGCAAATAATTTACATCAAAATAATGTCACTAGCTAAGTTAAACTTACTGTGGAATGTCCAGCTGTTCTCTTTATAATCCACATCGAACTCTCTAGCTAATTTTGAGGGTCGTCTTCCAGTTCGGGTAGCGTTTGCCGGAGTATTACCGAAATTTAACCTTTTTTATACTTCAGTCAGCTTAAATGTTTTATGTTGTTTTAGTCAGGAACTAATTTGCATACTTCCAACATTTTTTTCTACTATTATACACTTTTTTGTGTACAAAATAGTTTACTACCATTATAATTAAGTAAAAAATTGTTTCGCAAAGGATAATAATTTCAGTTTTGTTGTCTTCGGTTCCAGTTAATATACATATTAATCATATTCAATAAGTAAAATCAAATAATCTGTATAAAAAGAATATTCAAATTTTCATACTATTATTGAATAAATTAAAAAGACAAATAAACTTTGAGAGTTCAAAACGTCAATAAAAATCAAGAATTTATAAAAAGCCTTGATTTGAGTTATTTGAAAATATGTGAAATAATTTTGTTCTTTAGCAGTGGAAAGTTTCATGGGGCTTTTAACAGAAAATTTGGTTTTGATCCAATGTCTTTATTAATAACACTAAAGGCCGTCAATTAGCAATTAAAAAACTCAAGAAAGTTGGTTCACAAACAGAAGGAAATGGTACCGAACTCTTTTGCATTTGCGTATTTACATATAGATTTGTAATAAAATACACATATTTAAAATGCCAATATCTTCATTTAGGTAAAAGTCATTCTCCCTGTATTAAGAGGCAGGATTTTGCAGGAATGGTATATCAAATACGAGTAAATAGCTTTTTCAAAATGCTTTTCGGTTAGTCAGATATTTCACAATTACGATTCCAGTTTCTAGGAAGGAAATTCAAGAAACCAATTCATAAGTCACTAATGATGCAGTGTAAATAACTACGATAAGTACTTACATTACCTTAAACTGCACTGTATGTAAAATCTCAATAATTTCAATTTAATACACAAAGGTAGCGATGACTGTTTCTGTATTATATCAAAAATATAAAGAAATACAATGCACCTGCAGTTAACTTATGTTGAATAATAGTTTTTATGTTGACAATTTTTGTAAATGTATTGAATTTTAAAATTTTTCAAATAATACATTGATAATTTTCACATTGATTTGCAAAGGTACATTAACCTAACGACTAACAATGTTATGATATGTCAATCTGAAATGAAAATAATCGAAATCGCTAAAATCAAGATGGCCGTGAACCTTAGAATTATTGCCATGATGTCAGATCTAACTATTTATCTTAAATCTCACTAATTGTGTTGATGGGCTTTGTCATCTTAGTTAAATTATATGAAACTCTTTGCCTTTAAAATAAAAACAATATAAATTAAAAACATAATGTTAAAATAATTGATCAGTTGCCATACAATACACAATTCTATTTTTAGTTGACAAACCATATTCAGAAAGAAATGAAAGTTTCAAATTTGGGAGTACCAAATAAATGGTTATTATCATTTAATATACATTTCTTTGCCTGAGATCTGAATAGCGTGATAATGTGGAATAACTTTGAGCACCGAACAAAATTTGATAGTATTTTGTTTAATTTAGTTTGTTTTTCCAGTCAATCCATCTTACGATTTTCTCTTCTAGCAATCTGGCAGCACTGTTTGGAATTGACAGTGTGGACGTAAATTGTAAATATTTTATTTTATTTAATGAATGAAGAATCAATATTATACAAAAAAATAAACATTGTGCACTAAGTCGTCAATAGCTACTAAACAAAACAAAAATATAGAATATCGGTTGAAGGACAGAGGAGAACATGGTACCGAATCGTTACGTCTTTGCCTATTTATATATAGCTACTTAAGCAACCCCTGTATTTGTTTATTTGGATTCATTCGAGAAAAATATCATCCTTAATATCTTTCGCAAACAAAATATCGAAGAGATCGAATATCTTTTAACGGAATAAATACATACTTCAAACTTATTGTTACAACAGATAAGATAAAAATAGAAAGTGTTCCGATAATAATTTTTGCACAACAAATCATTTGTCTTGAACTGATAGCGAAGTGTATTGGCTGCTGACAAAAATTGTTTTGTAGTTGTAAAAGACGTTTTTGTTGTATTGCCCCATTTAAATATGACGAACCGTTAGATTTGTTTGTTCTTGTTAACAAAACTAAAATTATCTTTGGAGTCTTGAGTTTATGAGGTTGTTTCGCGTTTAACGTTTACGATTTACTTCGTGAATACAGTGGCTTTCTAGGAAGATGTAAATGGGTAATGTTACACAAGACTCATTTTAATGTGTAGCGACGTAAAATTTTTTATTTGGTCTCTAGGAAGCACGTCTTGGTAATTCAATTTTAGATGAATGCATTAAGAGTTTAATAAAATATATATCCTAAAAACTTATATTTTTGCACCTTGTGGTGCACGATGGTCATTTCGAGGCGTTAAAATCTTTTTGTAAGAGTTGGTAGTCAAAACGTACCTAATAAACGAGATTGGTTTAAAAAAAAAATTGGTCGAAAAAAAAATTACACAATAAATATATTAATTATAATAAGAAAAATGTTGGTAGTCATAGAAGATTTCTGACAACAGTGAAAACTATGAATTAATTATATTTTTTTGGATCTGGAAATTAATTGTAGAATCAGTAATTTGTTTTTGTGTACTTCATTATTTAGTGAATTTTTTCACTTTTTAACCGACTTCCAAAAAGGAAGAGGTTATTAATTCGTAGCGTATTTTTTTTGTATGTATGTTACCTGATTTCTTCTCCTGTGGTGAACCGTTTTGAATGAAATAGGGTCTTGTTTAATAGAGTATATATCCGGATTGGTGAAACTTCAAATTTGGGAAAATAATTCTATTGGTAAAGTGATGAAATTTGTGAATGAACAAATGCGTGTATGGAAATCGACCAATATCCCTAACATATTGGTCGCTTTTTCGAAAACTCCTTATGGATGTGTATAGTTTTTTAAGGTTTAATCTATTAAGGAAGATCCCTAGGTGATCTCATATACTTTTCTGGGACTTGCAACTTGCAGTTTTGCAGAAAATCGCGAAAATTACAAAATTCTTATCAAAAATTTCATCGAAATGACATAACGGACATTTCTCCATAAATATTTTAATTCTAACGTAATAGTGCGGGAATTTTAGGCATTGGAAGTTTTAATTGCGAATTTGAAAATTTTCTATGTACATCTCAAGCATAGTAAAGCAAACTATTCTCGGCTCCTTAAATCAAAGACTACCAAGCTCGTTTTGTTTGTATACTAGGCAAATACCTATTTAAATGGAAATTTTTCCATTTTGCGAAGATGGTGCTTTTGGTTATCACATTCTCCCAGCCTAATAGAAAATTCAAACACATGTCAAACTTTAAACTGCTATTTGGTGCTTTTATACACAGGGTGTTTAGTTACAGCAAACAAAATCACAAAGTAAACTGATAGAAAGAGTTGCATTTATATCATGATTGAAATATAGGACGGAGTAGAATGATAGTGGTCCATAGGCAGCCGTATATACAGGATGGTTGGAATATAGGGTGGACTGGACGTTTGGTGGTATAAAAATGTTTTGGCAATGGTAAATTAAAATCCATCTACATCAACTCGTGAGATTGCGGCAGAAGCTGGCACATCTCAACGAACTGTAGTCAAGGTATTGAAAGCGCACAAGTTCCACCCGTACAAACTTTCAGTTTCTCAAACTTTGCATGCTGGTGACGAACATCGACGTATTTTGTTTTGTACATAGTTTAGAGACATGTGCCCTGATGAAACTACATTTACTAACTGCGGTATGTTCAACAGACACAATGAGCATATCTGTGGTAAAGAAAACCCTTTCCATGTAGAGCAAAGACGACCCCAGATAAAATTTGATTTTAATGTTTGGTGTGGTATCATAGGGTCTACTATTCTGGAGCCTTTTATCTATGACGAATCACTTACTGGGAAGCGCTAATGCATTTCTTGCAATACACTTTTCAAGACATGTAGCATAATTTGAATTTGAGATCTCGTCTAGAAATTGAGTGGTTCCAACATGATGGAGTTCGTGCTCATAACTCGTAATTAATAAGACGACACTTAAATAATATCTTTCCGAACTCTTGGATAGGAAGAAATGGCCCAAGCGAATGGCCACCCCGGTCTCCCGATTTGTCAGTTATAGACTTCTATTTATGGGGTGCGCTAAAAAACAAAGTATACAAAAGAAAGTATGAGACAGTTGGTGACCTAAGGGAGGCGGTATTACAAGTAATTGAAGAAATTGATATGCGGTCTGTGAGGAAAGTGGTAATGTCAATCTTAAAAAGATGCAATTTTTGTCTAAATAATAATGGTGGACTTTTCGAACATAAATTGTAACCATTATTATGTACTTTAATTTCTTACGTTTTTAGTAAGTACCTACTTATTAGTTTGTTCGTTATATCGGTTATACCTAATAAAAAAATCGTTCAATGTTTTTTGGAATAGTTATTAATAAATCAAACTATTTCATGGCTAACTATGTTAAAAGTGAAAATAAGAGAGAAAAGCATCCATAACTCCGTTATTTTTATGAATAAGTATATCGAGTATTATATCGTTGAAAAGCTCTAAATATGTCTGATTTTTTGAGGTCATAGCCAACTATGGTTTCCATTCAAAAAAAGATAAGTTTGTGTCATATCTCGAAAACGATAGCTGTCACGCAAACGAGGACATGGAAATCATATTCGGGATACAATTCCCTTCAATTTTGATGCTAACACTTTTTTTATAAAATCAAAAACAAAGGAGCTAGAGGGATTTAACTAAATCGACAGAGTGTCGTTTTTTCAAAATATCTAAATGATAGTAAGTCATGACTTTTTACAAGAATCCGAAAGTGTCATTAATTTGGCCAGTAAAACTGCAAATCTTTCCCAATTTAACAATTGCTCTTTCTCCGCTAGTTTCCTAGATCCCCATACTGATCATCAAAAAAAACTCACCCTGTATAGTAGTCCATAAGCAGTTGCGTAGAAAAGATAGTGAGTGGAGCAGAGTTATAGTTAAGTGTTTAAAAAATGTTATATTTAGTGCCCCCTAAGCAGATGAACATACAGTGGTTGAAGTGTTTTGTAGAGTTAAATGATGGTTATACAGGATCGTTCAAAAATAAATTAAAATGTTTGACTTATTGGCAGCAGTATATACAGGATGGTCTTCATGTAGATGGAAGTAGAGTTATAGTTATACAGGACTGTTAAATAAAATATATTAAAATTGCTGTATAGGGTTGCCAAAAAGCAGTTGCAGTTTGGGTGAGTGTTTAAATAAAGGTTTAGTGTTTGGGTGCCAAACTGTGTTTTTACATTTATGACACCAAGAGTTCCACAGGCATTTCCATTAAAGTGATCGAAAACAGTTGCATATCTGAAATATAGAGTGGAGTAGAGTTATAAACAGGTGTTAAAAAAAGTTATATTGAGTGACAAATAAACAACAGCATATACAGGATGGTTGCCCTATAGGGTGAAGTGAGTTACAGTTATACAAGGTGATTAAAAAAATGCCGAATAAAATTGTTATATAGGGTGGCCCACAAGCATTGCAGTTTGGGTAACGGCTAGTTAATAATAAATTTAAAATTTCATAATATTTGTCAAACAGCTTATGACTAGCTAACCGACTGCAGCGATGGTGATTGTATTGGATAATGATTTGCGTGGTTTCTCCTGATGATCATATCTGATCTAAAGCTATCGAAACATTGTGAGATCAACTAAATTCAAGATGATAGAAATCAATTCAACAAGTTTTTTTCCAAGTGATACAGTTACCATGGAATTGAGACAAACTGTACAGTGTACACGCCAATGTACGTCAGAAAAAAAAACTGCGAAGTTTTTTTTTACTCTACGCATTCTTTTAATAATTGCTATTTCCTGAATAATTTACGTCTTGCCTTTTATTGTTTATCTAAATCTTAATCACGTTGACACCGGACAGAGACAACGACAATAAATTTTTTTGTAGGCCGTTCAGCCTGGGTCTTCGTCCCAAAATAATGACCGTTTAACTCAATTGAAGGTGATTTTTATTACCGAATTGGTGGCCACGTGCCAGGAGATAAATTTAGACGATTTTGCAGACACTCTCGAAGACGAAGAAGAAGAGAAAATCGAGCGGATTCTTCGTCGGATCGTACGTTATTTGAGTTATGACCGCGAGCATCGAAAAGCGAATTCGCGAGATGAGTTAACAGGAGTCGTTACGAATTTCGGAAAAAATAGAACTCGTAAAAAATGTTATTATGAGGAAGTGAATCGATAGAGTTGGATCTGATGAAAAACGCGTTTATTTGCTTTTATGATTCAGGCAAAAAATATTTTATATATTTTTTATAGTTCCTCAAACGATTTAATTGCGATGTGGCTTCAGGAATGTATAAATATACAAAAGTTATTTAAAAAATAATAAAAACAAATGGAATACATCTCTCCTTAAAAGATGTGGAACGTTCGTTCAGCTGAGAATCCATCTACATCAACTCGTGAGATTGCGGCTGAAGCTGGCACATCTCAACGAACTGTAGTTAAGGTACTGAAAGCGCACAAGTTCCACCCGTACAAACTTTCAGTTTCTCAAACTTTGCATGCTGGAGACGAACATCGACTTATTTTGTTTTGTACATGGTTTAGAGACATGTGCCTTGACAATCCACAGTTTCCATTAAAGGTGTTATGGTCAGATGAAACTACATTTACTAACTGCGGTATGTTCAATAGACACAATGAGCATATCTGGGCTAAAGAAAACCCTTTCCATGTAGAACAAAGACGCCCCCAGATAAAATTTGGTTTTAATGTTTTGTGTGATATCATAAGGTCTACTATTCTGGAGCCTTTTATCTATGACGAATCACTTACTCATAGTTCCTCAACCAATTTAATTGCGATGTGGCTTCCGGAATGTATAAATGTAAAAAAGTTATTTAAAAAATAATAAAAACAAATGGAGAACATCTCTCTTTAATTGATGTGGAACGTTATAAGTTTCAGGATAACAAAAATAATCATACAAGAATCTTTACATAGCATAAAACAAAGTTACTTCTTACCGTCTGTACCTCTGTTAAACAATGCAACGAATTTTAATGTGGTATTCATTTATAGATAGAATATTTCAAGACGATGGTTTATAGATATAGTTTGTTTAAAATGTCGATAATTGGTCGACGAACGCATCGTCGCAATACTCACTCGGCGGCCGTTACATAAAAGAGAACTTTAGCACAGTTGGTTAGAGCGTCTTGCTATTAACGATAAGGACCCGGGTTCAATTCCTGGAGGGGTTTCTTTTTTTAATTTTCTTAATTAATTCTGCTGATTCACTAAAATTTTTTGGTGAGCATTTGTAATCGGGTTGTAGAAATTACTGAACTCCTCCTAATACGCTTGGCCCAATTTTGGTGAATTTTTTTTTGTATGAGTTTAGATTTTCGGGGAAATTAGCACATACAGGTTCCGAATCTGGAGCCGTTCCATGTAACTGCTGTTACTCGTAATTCCTAGTTTAGAATGTCACGATGAAATTTTCAGGTTAACTTCACCTGTCAGAGATATTGAATACTCCCTTCGGGGTATCATTTTGTTTCTGGTTAGGGAACTTCTATGTGCTAGTTTCCCCGAAAATCCTAGATGTCGCTCTTTACATCTCGCGTTTTCAAATTTAAGGAAATGTATCAAATATATAAAGAAATGTTCGAGAGGACATTCTATTGTGGGAAGCGCAACTAATGAAGGTTCCCTAACCAGAAACAATATACATTTATATATTGTCTTGCGTACAAAAGAATGACACCTCGAAGAGAGTATTTGCTTTAAAATTTAAACAAATTTTTCTGCTGCGTATAAAATGAAATTTATTTATCTTTGCCAAAATAAAAAACCAAAAAATTGTTTTTTTCAATTTTTCACATAAATTTTGAGGTTATATGAAACACAATGTAAATACAAAAGTTGTAGACAATTTTCTTACCTACAACTTTGCTCTTTAACTTTTTTCTATAGGACCTGCAGTTTTGTCGGAAGTCTTAAAAAATAGCACGAGAATTATTCTTGATTTTATAGTTGTTGTTATTGTTTTGTGTGAGTTTAGTTTTTCGGGGAAATTAGCACATACAGGTTCCGAATCTGGAGCCGTTCCATGTAACTGCTGTTACTCGTAATTCCTAGGTTAGAATGTCACGATGAAATTTTCAGGTTAACTTCACCTGTCAGAGATATTGAATACTCCCTTCGAGGTGTCATTTTGTTTCTGGTTAGGGAACCTCTATGTGCTAGTTTCCCCGAAAATCCTAGATGTCGCTCTTTATATCTCGCGTCTTCAAATTTAAGGAAATGTCTCAAATATATAAAGAAATGTTCGAGAGGACATTCTATTGTGGGAAGCGCAACTAATGAAGGTTCCCTAACCAGAAACAATATACATTTATATATTGTCTTGGGTACAAAAGAATGACACCTCGAAGAGAGTATTTGCTTTAAAATTTATACAAATTTTTCTGCTGCATATAAAATGAAATTTATTTATCTTTGCCAAAATAAAAAACCAAAAAATTGTTTTTTTCAATTTTTCACATAAATTTTGAGGTTATATGAAACAAAATGTAAATACAAAAGTTGTAGATATTTTCCTTACCTACAACTTTGTCCTTTAGTTTTGTCGGAAATCCTAAATATAGCACGAAAATTATTCTTGCTTTTATAGTTGTATTCCCTTCCCTTTCCAATGGGTTTATCCCATTAATTTAGATTAGATTTCGCTTCTAATTTAAACTTTGAATATTAGAGATAGAGTTTCTGCTCTTTAAGAATGCTTTTTTATTTCCAATATCGTAATAGTTTTCGGGTTACTCGCAAAAATTGTTTATCATTTATAATTTTTGAATTTTTGCGGCACTTTTTCAAAAACTTTAATAGATGCAAGAACGCATCCAATAAATAAAATTCGATATTAAAAAAGATATGTTGACTATATTGATGCTTGAGACTGGCATAAGCGAGTTTGTTATTAATTTAATTTAAATAAAATTCTAGTTAAATATAACATCTCACACATATATGTTCACGATTAAACTCTATATTGTCCTAAAGTTCACAACAATCAATAAATTTCACAACGAAAATCACTCAAATAATGTACTAGTACAAATAAATTCATATATCCGTCGATTTGTCGTAATAATAAAATATATGTCATCTTTATAGCAAAACATATTGACCCGAATCTATGCACGCGATACCGGAAATTATATCGCCTGTTAAATCGTTTCATTGATTACAATTTTATTGTGTTCATACTCGCAGACGTAGGATTCATTAAAAAAAATTGACGATATTAACAGAGTATGCAATAAATTTTGCATGGTCGATGTCTTTTCCCACACTCGTACGTTTGATTGGTGATTGACGGTGAATGAAAAAATCACGCGGGCGACAACAGAATAGAAATAGGTTGCCAAATATAGCGATATTAGTTCGTGTTGAGTAATTATAGGATAGTCAATATCCGGCCCCAAACTATGATGATGGGAGTTTATTAAAAACAAAATAAGGATATGCTTCTAATAAGACTAGATTGAAATATAGACCATTCAGTTGACATTTTCTTCGTGCAAATTATACTATCAGGATACCGACTGTGTTATCACATTAAGAACGATTCCTAGTGATATTGTTCTATGTTTTGACTGGCAACTAAGGCCCTTTATTGAGATGACATTAAGAACGATTCGAAGTGTTATTTGTTTTTCACTCGCAACTATGGCACTTTACTTTATTATAAACAATTGAAGCAAGCGAGGACCGAGGTGTTTACGAAATTCCATGTCGCGATTGCCCACAAAGCATCAGTCTTACTAACAGGCGCGTCAACCATCGAGTATATAAACACTCTCTGTCAGTTCGTAACAAACGCCCGACTTCTGCTCTTGCGCATCTTCATACCTAACCGGGCACTCTATCAACTTCGAGGACAGTAGGACTATCATATCTCTCAATTCCTTTAGGAATTCAGGGCATCCACTATTCACGAAGCTATAGAAATAGAGAAACGACCCCTCTGTCTAAACCGACGCGATGATTGCTCCAGACACGTGGACTAACACCCAACCAATCACCGCACAGCCCCTTCATCACGTGACATCCCCTTCTAATCGATCGATAACTATAGATAAAAGAGGCAGGGAAGATTCACATTCAGTTCAGTTACCTAATGACTGTTGAGGAGTAGGCAGATTGAGGCCCCGAGTTCGATATACACTCTGAAACTTTTTTCTCTTGATAATCGATATCCGCCCCCTGGTTAGGCAGTAGTTTGCTAGGTGGTTCATGTGTTCTTCGAAGTAGTGGGGGACTTCTGTTACCGAGAAATTTGTGAAGTGTGAAATAATATGAAAATTCATTAGTATATCCTCCCTATCCAAATTGATCCTCGAATTATGTTGTTTTTGGCGTAGGGTGTCATCTGTTCTACGTAGGTTTATTTATTTGGCTAGGAACTTAGCTAAAATTTGTGTTGGAGGCTTAAATGAGCTTACTACTCGTCGTATTGGGGCTCCCAGTTAGTGAATTTGAGAGACTTTCCTAATTTATGGGACTTGCTTTTATTTTCTCCGAGGTTTCTCAAAGTACGATGTTGGTTTGTGTTTTACAGTTTATAAGACTTGTCTAGTATGTCTCGAATCCTTTTGTTGTAATGTCCTGTAGCATATTCCTTGGCTGCAGAGAGTACAGTGACGAAGTTGTCTAGTTTCTGGTCTTGTAGGATTTAACTTTCTCCTTTGTAGGATTGTTGATAACGAAATAACTGATCTATTTGTTAACACTAATAGGCTAATCACGATTTCTATGTACATTTTATTGTTAATGCTTTGCTAGAATAGATTGATTGTAACAAGTGGCATGTGGTTCCAATAAGTCTCACTGCCTCATTTTGAAAGTCTTGTTGGCTCGCCATCTCATTTACTGATATGAATTAGTTGACTATTTATTTAACGTCATTGTTAATAAACCGCTGAACCATACACGAAGAGATAGTGGACATTTCGGTCATTATCCTTGGTTGTTTATTTTTCAGAACTTTATTGTTGGTTAAAGTTTTCAACAAATTATTATTTTCATGAAAACATATTTTGTCAGTTTTGTCCCAAACAGCTTGATATATTAAAAATGTAAATGTATTTTGAAAACTAAGCAGCGGATTCAAACACCATTTATATGGTATACGAAAAATTGTGATTCAACTAATGATTTTTATTTTTGTATAAACTTCATTTTGTTACAAACAAATCCCGCTTTGAACTTAAAATCTATTGTTTTCACGATAGTTATAAATTTCACGGTGAAGCAAATAAAGACCGGCACAAAAAACGATTCCTCTCTAAATCTACAACATCCTTGTAATAAATAAACTAAAAAAAAATGGATTAGCTTTGTTTCTATCTTATCTAGTTATATAAATTATGAAAATATCTTCAAGTGTGTCACGATCATGACCATGTTGGAAGCAGAAAAAAAAAACTATTGGATGTGCTCATAATGTTCTAATGAATAAAAAATAAATGAAGGTATGATGCATCATTTTTAAAACTGAAATAGACTTGAGGAACATATCGTCTATCATTTTATTCTTGTAGATGTCAATCAGAATTAATTTATTTTAGTTAAAACATAATAATTAATACTATTAACGTAGGTTTGCCTATGGCGATCCTAATTGGGTAATGTTTAAGAACTATATTGTGGATTATTCGAATGTACCAGGAATAATAGTCTTTCAAAGGTGTTTATCGATCTAGACACATTATAACTTTTCATTTCGTGTTGAAGGGGTTCTTTCGATACAAGTAATGGCGGCACTTCACTTGGTGTTAGCGTATTTTTGTTTTGTATCGCTATATTCGTCCAAATATTTGATGTATTCGCAAATATTCCAAACGTGCCATCCACACATATCGTAAAACACTCAAACATGCCAAATATGTTTGAATACCAGTAAATGTGACACATGACTCACCGTATTTGACTCCTTTGAAGTGTATTGAAAACCGACAACTGGACGGTAAGGCGTATTTGCTCTTAGCGGTATTTGACTTATTTGTTCAAATAAGGCAAACATAGCGGATAACCTCTCCACACATGACCGTTTTTGGACAAATATAGCAAATAGACGAATACGCTACACCAAGTGAAGTGCCGCCATAAGAAATTCAGATATCCAGGTTTCGCCATGGCGCTGTTTCTCAATTTCTGCTGATAGAGAAAGTTTGTTCGTTATTTTCAGTTTTGTCAATGTACTTAGTCTTCATCTGCAGTTTTAACATCATCAAGAGCATGATGTAAACAATTGTAACGTTTACCATAGAAACATCAATGATTTATTTATAATTTTCATAAAAGTGGAACAGAACTGCGCCTTTGGTGGTTCTGTGTGTGGTAGTCATTGATTTACAATAGAAAATAATAATTGGCCTGTCTGCCTGCCTTTCTGTCTGTCTAAACAAGCATCACGCAAAACTACTGGATGGATTTTGATAATTTTTTCATGGAATACTTGAGTACCTATGTTAATATCTGAAAATTACAAAATTATCAAAAACGTCAAAGCTTGAAAAATGACTAAAATGTCAATAATATAAATGCCAAAAAGTAAAAAATGTCGAAAATGTAAAATATGTCGAAATTTCAAAAATGTCAATTGTGAAGAATGTCAAATATCAAAAACATCAAATGTCAAAAATGTTAAATCTCAAATGTCAAAAAATCAAATGTACCAATGTCAAAAATGCCAAATGTAAAAAATGTCAAATGCCAAAACGTCCATTGCCAAAAATGTCAATAATTTGAAGATGCGAGATGTAATTGCTGTTAACTATAATTCCTAGGTTAGAATAACACGATGAAATTTTCGGGTTAACTTCACTTGTCAGAGATATTGAATACTCATGTCATGAATATCAAAAATGTTAAAAATATCAATATTTTATTGGTGAAATACTTGTACCTGTGTTCATTTCTGAAAATTAACAAAAATAGCAAAAATTCTGAACCTTGAAAAATGTCCAAAATGCCAATAATATCCTAAATGCTGAAAGGTAAAAAAATGGCGAAAATATAAAAAAATATCAAAATTTCAAAAATGCTAAAGATTCCATAATTGCAAAAACGCCAAAAAGGTATGTGTTAAAATTGTCAAATGTCAGAAAAATCAAATGTTAAATGTCAAAAATGTCAAATTTGAAAAATGTCAACTGTCAAAAATGTCACATAGAGGTTCCGAATCTGGAGCCGTTCCATGTAAATGCTGTTACCTATAATTCCTAGGTTAGAATGACACGATGAAATTTTCGGGTTAACTTCACTTGTCAGAGATATTGAATACTCAATAATGTCATGAATATCAAAAATGTTAAAAATATCAATATTTTATTGGTGAAATACTTTAGTACCTGTATTCATTACTGAAAATTAACAAAAATAGCAAAAATTCTGAACCTTGAAAAAATGTTCAAAATGCCAATAATATCCTAAATGCTGGAAGGTAAAAAAATGGCGAAAATATAAAAAATATCAAAATTTCAAAAATGCTAAAGATTCCATAATTGCAAAAACGCCAAAAAGGTATGTGTGAAAAATGTCAAATGTCAGAAAAATCAAATGTTAAATGTCAAAAATGTCAAATTTGAAAAATGTCAACTGTCAAAAATTTCAAGTGACAAAAATGTCACATAGAGGTTCCGAATCTGGAGCCGTTCCATGTAATTGCTGTTACCTATAATTCCTAGGTTAGAATGACACGATGAAATTTTCGGGTTAACTTCACTTGTCAGAGATATTGAATGCTCAATAATGTCATGAATATCAAAAATGTTAAAAATATCAATATTTTATTGGTGAAATACTTTAGTACCTGTGTTCATTTCTGAAAATTAACAAAAATAGCAAAAATTCTGAACCTTGAAAAAATGTTCAAAATGCCAATAATATCCTAAATGCTGGAAGGTAAAAAAATGGCGAAAATATAAAAAATATCAAAATTTCAAAAATGCTAAAGATTCCATAATTGCAAAAACGCCAAAAAGGTATGTGTGAAAAATGTCAAATGTCAGAAAAATCAAATGTTAAATGTCAAAAATGTCAAATTTGAAAAATGTCAACTGTCAAAAATTTCAAGTGTCAAAAATGTCACATAGAGGTTCCGAATCTGGAGCTGTTCCATGTAATTGCTGTTACCGATAATTCCTAGGTTAGAATGACACGATGAAATTTTCGGGTTAACTTCACTTGTCAGAGATATTGAATGCTCAATAATGTCATGAATATCAAAAATGTTAAAAATATCAATATTTTATTGGTGAAATACTTTAGTACCTGTGTTCATTTCTGAAAATTAACAAAAATAGCAAAAATTCTGAATCTTGAAAAATGTCCAAAATGCCAATAATATCCTAAATGCTGGAAAGTAAAAAAATGGCGAAAATATAAAAAATATCAAAATTTCAAAAATGCTAAAGATTCCAAAATTGCAAAAACGCCAAAAAGGTAAGTGTGAAAAATGTCAAATGTCAGAAAAATCAAATGTTAAATGTCAAAAATGTCAAATTTGAAAAATGTCAACTGTCAAAAATTTCAAGTGTCAAAAATGTCACATAGAGGTTCCGAATCTGGAGCTGTTCCATGTAATTGCTGTTACCGATAATTCCTAGGTTAGAATGACACGATGAAATTTTCGGGTTAACTTCACTTGTCAGAGATATTGAATGCTCAATAATGTCATGAATATCAAAAATGTTAAAAATATCAATATTTTATTGGTGAAATACTTTAGTACCTGTGTTCATTTCTGAAAATTAACAAAAATAGCAAAAATTCTGAATCTTGAAAAATGTCCAAAATGCCAATAATATCCTAAATGCTGGAAAGTAAAAAAATGGCGAAAATATAAAAAATATCAAAATTTCAAAAATGCTAAAGATTCCAAAATTGGAAAAACGCCAAAAAGGTAAGTATGAAAAATGTCAAATGTCAGAAAAATCAAATGTTAAATGTCAAAAATGTCAAATATGAAAAATGTCAAGAATGTGAAAAATGTCAAATGTCAAAAATGTCAAAAGACAAAAATGTCAAATGTCAAAAATGTTAAATGGCAAAAATGTTAAATGTAGAAAATGTCAAATGTCAAACATGTCAAAAATGCTAAAAAGTAAAAAGAAATGTTTAGAATGTAAAAAATGTCAAAAATGTAAATAAGGTCATAAATGTCATAAATTTGAAGACGCGAGATTTAAAGACTGACATCTAGGATTTTCGGGGAAACTATCACATAGAAGTTCCGAATCTGGAGCCCTTCCATGTAATTAAATTATTTATGGTCTTGCGTATAAAAGAATGACACCTCGAAGAGAAGGTCATAAATGTCAAAAATGTTAAAAATATCAAAAATGTTAAAAATGTCAAAAATGTCCAAAATACTAACTTTTCGCGATTTTTCAATCGGTTGAACACACGACGATATAACGCCTCTGGTCCAGAAACAGTTGCGCCGCCTCACGTGATTGAAATCACGAATATTTATTTATGTAATTTAGTACATATAATAAATACGCGAAAACTGACAAAATTGTCGAGTGTTTCAAAACAAATAAATGTTAAAAATATCAGCGATATCAAAACGACTAATAACGAGTTACTAATATGCTGATTTACTACCTCGTCTGAAGCGGAGTTAGTCAACTGCCTAAATGAAATTTACATCTTGACAGGTGTGACCAATTTACCCATTAAAGGTATATCAAGAATAAAAGATGAAATAAAGAGCTGTGCAATAAAATTTGCTAGATAAAATATACATATAGAAATGGCATTCAAGAAACAAATGAACATCAAGGGAGATATCGCAATAAATGTTTGGTCCTCTTAAAATTGCTAATTTATTTTGGACAGCATCATATAAAGCTTTAGTTGTTGTTAGTTCTTCCACTTGAGACATGTACTCCAATGCCTGTAGTGGATATAAAAGGGTTAAAGATTAAATATAGCATCTGTAAATTATATGGGGGCCTACCTTGATTCTGGGATGAGCTGGGAAGCCCATGTCAATTTTCTGAGCTCCAAATAATTATAAAATAACTTCTCTTATAAGGAACCTGTCAGTATATCTAGGTGTAAATTACATGAAGGGAACTTTAGCACTAATATGTCCTATGTAATTTTAAACTGGGGTCTTTCTCCGTACTCTCCAGAAACTTTTAAGTTGCAACGTCGCTAGGTTAGTAATAATGCAGGATTAAAGTATCACGGTTGTTGTACAGATGGTTTTGTGGGACTAAAACTACTTATCCTACCCTATACGTTTATCCTTAGGTGTCTTGTCTAAATGTCTCTACAATGTACTTTGTTGTCTATATATTAGTTTATGCACTCACCATTTTAATAACAATTTATATACTCTATTGTATACATAGTTAATACTTTTATACTCACTTTTTGACTTGAAAAACCCAGTTGTAATACTTTATCAATAAATAAACTAAACGATAACAGTTTTTGAATCACCTATGAATAAAAATAGTATACAAATGTCCTTTATACGAAAAAAATAATACTACTATTATTCTATTAACCAGTTCGTTGTGGCTAGATGATCCTGTGTACTGTGGGTTAATCTCGTAATGTTGTGTTAACCAATGCTTGGAGACACCATAGGTAGCTTCCATGAACTATCATGTTCAAAATTTATATATAGCTTTCAACTTGAATGGCTTATTTGAAAATTTTTCAAAATCTAATGCTATTGGTAACGTAGTCAGAATAACAGTTTACTTTTTTTGAATATATAGATCTTTTTTCTAATTTTTCTAATAAATTTTTTAAAAGAAAGCAATGAAGCTCGATAATAACTATTAAATAAAAACAAATTAAATGAAAGCAGAAACTCGGTTGACAAACAGTGGAGAAAAAACTTTTTTTGTCGTTGCCTATTAAAGTAAATATTTATCCCAAGCAATGTGTTTACAAATTGGTTATTTGACATTAACAAACTATTTTGCAACTTGTGATGAATCTATCGAATATTTGTTATTAAACTGGTACTGTTCCAAGTATTTTTAAAATGTCTATTGTTACCCCCAATGCATAAATCTGGATCGCCTGAAGATATTAGAAACTTCAGACCTATAAGCCTCATTAGCAACTTTGCCAAACTATTTGAAAAAAGTTTAAAAGATAGATTATATGATTTTTTAATAACCAACTCCATCCTCTCTAATAAACAATATGATTTCATTAAGAACTGTAGCACTAGTGATGCAAAGCTTTGTCTGGTTTCTGAAATTGCCAAAACCCTAAATAATGGTAACAAGTGTTTGAGTATTTTTATTGACTTAGCTAAAGCCTTTGACACTGTTTCCCATTCTAAACTACTTAGTGTCCTCGAACATTACAGTATTAGAGTATTGGAACTGATAAAAAGTTATCTGAATGGAAGATATCAGATAGTTAAAGTAAATAAAAATTTTTGTCAGAAACAAAAAATTAAAATAGGGATACCACAAGGCACCGTATTAGGTCCAATTCTGTTTATAACATATATAAACTCTTTACTCCAATTGAACACGGGTGGATTAACAATTTCGGATGCAGATGATACTGCTCTTGTGTTTGAAGCAAAAACTTGGGATGAATTAAAATCCAAATCAAAAAATGGATTCCTAAGCGTACAAAACTGGCTGCAGTCGTTTAGACTCTCACTAAATTGGAGCAAAATTAATTATATCGTGTATTCTTTAACATCTGCAAATAGACCTAACTTTCCTGATATAAGGATAAACGATCATACTATACAAGAAACATCCCATACAAAATGCTCATGTTGATTATTTGTCCAATAAAATTCGTAAACTGATACATAAATTTTATCTTTTGAGAGAATTTCTAAGAGTCACATTCTTAAAAATTGTGTATGGGACTTTTATAGAATCTCTTATACGATATGCAATTTTAGTATGGGGTGGCATGTATACATAAATTGAAAACAATTCAAAACTGTATTTTAAAACTTACTAATAGGAAAAGCAGAACGTATCACACACATCTACTTTACTCTGAACACATTTTAGATATTAGATCGCTGTATATTCTAATTGTTTCTTCATATAAGCATAAAGCAAACAATACATGTAATTATGTTGAACATATATACAATACACGTAGTAGAGCAAATAGAAATATTCAAATACCTATTAACTGTAATAATATTAATCTAAAATTTTATAATATACTGCCTAGAGATATAAAAAATACTCGAAATAGTAAAGTTTTCATTAAAGTATGTATTAAATTCATCTTTACTAACAATAATATATTAAAAGAAATATTTAACATTTAGTTTTAGTTTAGTTTTAGTTTTTATTATTATTCATATTTTTAATATGTTTCAGTCTGCTATTTTTGTCCGTAGGATAGGTTATACCTTTATATTATTATTTTGCTTGTAATGGTAGGGATGATGACACATACAAGTGCAATAGCACTTAGGTGTTAGAATTACCGATCAAACACAAATTGTTGTAATGGTAATTGAAATAATTGTAAATGAAATTGAAATAAATAAATAAATAAAACTGAACGGTTCTATCGAAGTGATCGCCTGACGTAGACCACCTTAACTCTTGACAAATTTGTTAAAAGCCATTCAATCATCTAAGATGCTCAAAGCCTATTTATTCTAACCATAACTGCAACATTTTAGCAGTCATTCTTGGCATGAAAACGGACGTTTTCAATTTTCAGTACAAAAATCGAAATCTCCGACGTGATACGTTGCAGCCGGTGCACCGCCGTTGCATTTTCCTTCGTTTTTCAATGTAAAATGCACTTTAAGTGCATGTTGTAAAGCAAGAGCGTATTCGTGTACTTATTTTTGGAGCGTATATTCATATATATCTACGTATAAAGTGTGCGTCCAAAGAGTAATAAATACCTTGAACTTGGTTGAACTCCCCGACCAGACTTAAGACTAGTTTATCGACATGTGAACGTTGAGAGAAGCCTATCAAACTAATGGAAAAATAAAGAAAATTGAGGGGTAATTCGAGTTGAGTTGATCTTTGTATGTGCGCCGATGAAAGCGAGAACACAGAGATTGACAGTCGGATTATGTTTCGGTTTGCGAGGTATTAAATTAAAGGTTGTGTTTGCTTTTTGTATATCATTATGTAGATATATATGTTCTTGGGAGCTAAAATTAATGGCATACATTGGCACTATCCAAATATCAGAGGCTACACTTTTGCTTTGTAATTGTTAAAAATATTTAGTTTCTGCAAAATTTTAGATTTCAATTATGACGTATATTTCAAGTATTCCCAAAGCATAATTTTTATGTTTTACATCCCCCATATAAGCGAAAATAAGGAAATCGTGAATCCCCCTTTCTCTCTAAATGATGAAATGTAAGAATTATTTTGTAAGAAATTTGGAAATAGATTAACAAAAAACATTGTTTGAGTGACAATAATAAGAAATTCGAATTAATCGTAATAAAACTTCATTATTTTCTCATTTTGTTACCTAAATAAATTATTTCCCCAGAAAATACAGCTCATCCTCAGCAAGCTTTTACAACTGTTTTTTAGTTATAGGTGGAAGTCAGTTATTTTTTGTTAATGTTTTATTTTCAACTTTTTAGGTAGTTTTCATTCTTTATTTTTTGTTTTGTATGTATAATCTTAATAGACAGGACCAGGTAACATCGAAAGCCTCAACATTACACAATGATATCTACATTTTCATTTAAATTGACAGGTAAATGTTTACGAACAAATTGTACTAGTAGGCGTTGACTTAATAAGCCCAAAATATATTTATGCCTTATGGACCACGCCATGTAACCTTTTTTCAACTTTTTTTGACAACTCTGTATAACTATAGATAATTCCACTCCACCCTATGTGCCAACCATTCTGTACAACGACTGCCCACGGACAAGCATAAATTTGTTAGCTGCCTTCGGTAAACTATAGGACGGAGTAGAATCCATCCCATATTTACGGAGTCAAATCCGTCCTATATTTCAACCATAGTATATAACTCCTTTTGGGCTACCCCATAAATTATTTCATTTTTCACATTTTATATTATCGCCCTGTGTAACATTAATTCCTCTCCACAGTTTATGCAACTTCATATGTGCTATAAAATAAATAATTTTTTAATCACATATATGATCTGTTTACGTCCATATCATTAACAGTTTTTTAATTACCCTATATAATTTTATTTTCAAATTTTTTTCAACATTTTTATACCACCAATCGTCCACTCCTCCCTATATGCCATCCATCCTGTAAATACAGCTAATCGGCCTAACCTATATTTCAATCATCATATAAATGCAACTCCTTCTATAACTTTACTTTGTGATTTTGTTTGCTATAACTAAACATCCTGGGTATAAACCCACCAAATAGCAGTTTAGAGCTTGACATGTGTTGTCACTGAATTTTCTATTAGGCCGGGAGAATGTGATAACCAAAAGCACCTTCTATGCAAAATGGAAAAATTTTCATTTAAATAGAAAAGTATATGAGAACACCTAGGGATCTTCCTTAATAGATTGAACGTTAAAAACTATACACATCCATAAGGAGTTTTCGAAAAATCGACCAATATGTTAGGGATATTGGTCGATTTCCATGCACGCATGTGTTCATTCACAAATTTCATTACTTTACCAATAGAATTCTTTTCACAAATTTGAAGTTTCACCAATCCGGATATATAATCTATTAAACCTGACCATATTCATACAAAAGGGTTCACCACAGGAGAAGAAATCAGGTAACATACATACAAAAAATATATATATAATATATTATACGTATACCTATATAAGTATATATAGGTATACGTGACGAATTGATAACCTCATCCTTTTTGGAAGTCGGTTAACAATATAGGAAATTTTATATTGATATAATAAAGATTGTAGAAAAAGTGATCCAAATTCAATAGGATTTTTGGAAATGTTTGTATTCTTGCTTATAATTTTTAGAATTTTGTTGGAGCAGGTTAAAATTATTATCATGCTATATTGCCATATTTGACTATAATATGGAACAAAGCTTAATAAACCATTCTCAATGTTTTAATCTTCGTATATCTGGATATTCTATAGAAAATAAATACCCAATTTTTTTAAATATATTCAATACGTTTATCCCATTTTAGATGAGGATCAAATATGCCACCAAGATATTTGAACTCATTCACCTTACCTACGTTATTTCCGTTTCTATGAACATCAATGATCAAGGATAACTTATTTAAGGCTAGCTATTCCGATATTTGATTCAGGTAGTGATTCATTTTTGATCCTACACCTTGTCTTTGGTTATTATCACAGTGTCATCAGCGTAAGAAAAGATCATGTTATCGGTAATCTCTGTTACAAGGTCATTCACAAACAATAAAAACAGCAGTAGTTATTAATTTTTACTCGTAACCTATTGATAAGATAACTCGCTACACCTCTGATTCCCTAGCTTCTTAGTTATGTATTTTGTTTAATGTTCGTTAAAATTGAACACTTCATTTCATGAATTTTGAAAAATAATTTAACGAAATTAAATATCTGTCAATTCTTGTGTCTATGTCCCTATTGAAAAACTATTTGATAAAGAAATCTATTCTTTTAGTTTTTTTTTTACAAAAAATATATGTTGCAAATACAACAATATGTAAAAAAGTAACTTAAGAAATGGTTCGTATTAACTCTCCAAAATAATTGTGTACCAAGTCTCGCTGGCTCGTATAGTAGAGGCAACTGAAATAATCAATAATCTCATATAGTACCACATTAGTTAGCGAATCTCTCATCTATTTATTGGGGCAAGACATCTGCAAATAAATATATTGATATATCAAAATTTCTTGAAGTTGCAAATATGCAACATAAGAATGTATGATACGAGGGTGAATCAAATATGAACCGGACTTTTGTTTTAAAAATTTTATTGGTACGATCAATACAAATTTTAATACATATTATTTTTCTACATAGTCTCCTCTCTTATGTATACATTTTTCCCACCGAATCGGAAGTTTTTTAATACATTTCTCAAAGAATGAAACTGGTCGTGTCGATAACCAATTGCGCACAAACGTTTCTACACCTTCGTTGTCCTCAAAGTGGTGGCCTCCCAGTTCTTCTTTAAGTGGCCCAAACATGTGGTAGTCACATGGAGACAAATCAGGACTGTAAGGCGGGTGTTCAAGGGTTTCCAAATGCATTTTGTTCAATTTTCCTTGAGTCAATGCAGCTGTATGTGACAGAGCGTTGTCATGCAACAGAATCACACTTCGGATAGACATATCCCGTCTCTTTTGCCGATAGGCAAGTTTCACTTGTTGGAGTAGTTCGCAGTAATACTCAGCATTAATTGTACGGCGTTCGTGCAGAAAATCGATCAGCAGTACGCCTTCAATCAGCTCACGAATTGCGTAGATAATCGCCTCATTGATGCTTGTCGTGGGACGGCGTGCATGAGGCTCATTTTCCACTGTCTCTCGGCCATCTGAAAACTTTTTGTGCCAGTCGTACACTTGGGTCCTTGAAAGTGTTTCATTGCCGATCTGTGCAGATAGTCGACGCAAAATTTCAGACGGTCTAACGCCCTCCCGCGCCAAAAATTTGATAACAACACGTTGCGCAACAGATGTATGCACCTCTTGCTCTGACATGATGCTACTAACAGCGCATCGACTACGTCTCGCCAAACCGACGAACTCCCCTCTTCTTAACATCCCTACCTAACATATATCGAGACGTCACGCCACTCGAATTACCTACAGGGCGAGAAACAGAAAAGTTCGGTTCATATTTGATTCACCCTCGTACATTGCTAAAATGATAAATATAATATTTTGATGAATGTATACACAAATGCTTAGTACATACCTTTAGTGTTGCATTCAATCAAATGCAAACACTAAATTCTTGATTAATGCATCAATCTGCATAAGAAATGTACTGCATTTCATAACATATACAAATATCACTAGTGGAGGTGGTAATTTGTTTGTCTTCATGATCAAAAGGACATTTAGCACGCGGATGCCACATTACAACTCTTATGAGATAGTAAGATACAAATGTGCAACAGTATGAATTTGGCTTCTATAACTGTTCCTTTTAAAATCACGTAGATTCAAACTATTGTTATGTGGCAACAAAATGAAATGAAGGATTAAGAAAAACGTATTTTTTAGTGCATGTTGATAACGAACAAGTTTTGGGCATTATTAATAAAAATTGTTGTTGAAGTGCCCTTTAGCTAAAAATTAGGAATAATTATTTTGTGACATCCTGTCGATATATTTTTTTCCTGTAATAGCGATAGGCTGTATTCAAAGGAATTGTTTTTTCTGAGGTAGTGAGTGCCCTTTAAAGCTGAATTAAACCTGAAAGCAAACATTTCAAACACAAATTGTTATTTACCTCAAAAATACAAAGTCAACAGTGTCAATCGTTAAAACCATTGTAGTTTGTTTTCTTATCGACTACATAAGTAAAACTACGAGCGTGTTATGCGGCTTTTGTTACAAAAATAACCGCGATTTAACACGTGCCTGCTGATTGATGAACTGACTCTGTGTGTGCTTATATCAAAAGAGGGGTGTTTGTTGTGATTCGAGTGTAAGAATTAACGTCTATTTCGGTACTACCGAAACAAGAAAAACCAAACAATTAATGTTAAGTTGACAGATATTGAGACTTTTTAGGGTTGTATTAACAGCAATTAAAGTTCAGTCGGGGAATTTTATTACAGCTTTTGAAGTATTTTTTTATCTTTTCATCATGTGTATTAAAGGGAATACATTTAGTACAGGCTGTAGTTTTATTGTAGACAACATATTTTTAACCATAATTATTTTATTACCCTACACATTTGTCCTGAATTGTTTAGCGTTTTAACCATTCTATCATTAAAGGACTATAGTTTTGGAAAAGTAATATTTTGCACTATTTGATGATTTGAAATAATTTTGCCATACCATTTGAATATGCGATGCGTGTATTTTAAACAGGACATGTTCAAAATGTAAATTTTTCAAGAAATGGAAAAAGAAAACAAAATAAAACTAGTATCTATGTTGCACTGTCTGTGTTTCAGTTTTTGAAGTGGTTTGTGATATTAGTTTGTCTCATTTTTGTACAATTGTCAATATTATTTGACAATTCTGAATTATGAGGTTAATTCGATAGGATCTGTCGCCATAATACTATCTCTATCTATATCTCTATCTCTATCTCTATCTCTATAGATTTCTTCATTGCTTTAAGAACGTTCAGACACATTGAGTTTGCCTTTTTTAATGTGTTCTGCTTTAAGTAATATTTTGGATTTGTCCTAGTCAATTTTGTGTATTCCATTATACAATCTTGAGCTGTCTATATGTCTTCCCAAGACGTTGGACTTTTTTCCCCTATTTAGAGATGCTTTTATGTACACACTAATCAACAAATTTTTTGAGCTTTCAGTGGTATTTTCGGGTTTGGTTTTTGTCAAAATAGGTCTAAGTGTACTTACTCCTTTAAAAATCGTTTATAGCTTTCATTTTGTCTTGTTTATAATTTTAAGGTTGTTTTCAGTTTGTGAGTTGAAATATAAATCTGGAAGTACGTTGAATTGTTTGTGTAGTTTGTTGGTTTCTTTGTTTTTCCATGATTTAATTAATTTCTTGGATGTTCATTTTGTTCTAAAATTTTTCTAGGAAACGTAATTTTTTCTTAAATTTTGTTTTTGATACACCACTTTTATTCTGTTATAAAAAGGAGCATAAATAGTCTATACATAATATACATATATACAGAAAGGATACCTATGGCTAATGTGATTCTAAGAAAAAATATGAAAAATTTGTACCTATTTTTTACCTAGGATTTTTAGTTTGTCCACTTCCAAAATATTCCCAAGTCCAATCAGTCTGGTGTGTCTAAGAATTCTTAGTAATTAATAGTTAATTGAAAGATGAAGTTTCTTCACTTCCTTGTGATACCAAATATGTATTTTATTCCTCATATTAACAAACTCTACTGCACACAAAATCAAGAAATGTTTTCATGGACTTCAATTATTTATTTGCTAGAGTTGTATTTTGTTATAATTATTTTTAGCCTTTTAGTTAAGGGTGGAAGTCGGCTATATTTTTTATAAATGTTTTATTTTCAACTTTTTAGTTTTTTTGAACTCAGGTAGTTTTCATTCTTTATTTTTTATTTTGTATGTATAACCTTAATAGATAGGACCAGGTAACATCGAAAGCCTCAACATTACACAATGGTATATTTTCATGTAAATTGACAGGTAAATGTTTACGAATAAAATGTATCAGTACGCGTTGACTTAATAAGCCCAAAATATATTTATGCCTTATGGACCACGCCATGTAACCTTTTTTCAACTTTTTTTGACAACTCTATATAACTATATATAATTCCACTCCACCCTATGTACCAAGCATCCTGTACATACGATTGCCCATGGACAAGCATAAATTTGTTAGATACCTTCTGTAAACTATAGGATGGAGTAGAGTCCATATTTACGAAGTCAAATCCGAAAATACTATGTTTTACTACGTATATGCATGAGATGTACATAGAAAATTTTCAAATTCGCAATTAAAACTTCCAGTGCCTAAAATTCCCGCACTATTACGTTGGAATTAAAATATTTATGAGGAAATGTCCGTTATGTCATTTCGATAAAAATTTTAAGAATTTTGGAATTTTCGGAGATTTTCTGCAAAACTGCAAGTTGCACGTCGCAGAAAAGTATATGAGATCACCTAGGGACCTTCTTTAATAGATTAAACGTTAAAAAACTATACACATCCATAAAGAGTTTTCGAAAAATCGACCAATATGTTAGGGATATTGGTCGATTTCCATGCACGCATGTGTTCATTCCCAAATTTCTTCACTTTACCAATAGAATTCTTTCCCAAATTTGAAGTTTTACCAATCCGGATATATACTCTATAAAACAAGACCATATTCATACAAAACGGTTCACCACAGAAGAAGAACTCAGGTAACATACATACATACAAAAAAAAAAAAAAAACGCGACGAATTGATAACCTTCTCATTTTTGGAAGTCGGTTAAAAAGTGTAAAGAAGAGTAACATATTGGTTTAAGATTAATATACAATGGCAAGAATGCAGAATACTAATTAATTGAGTAAAGTGATATATAAAACGATATTTGAATAATAAATCAATTTAGCTTGAGTCATATCTCTAAGTCGATTTTATATATTATGTGTTGTGGTTTGAAGGCGGTTTTGGTTTTTTGACAGGAATTTGGGAACACATGTAATTATACCGTTGTGGTATATAGATAGTGCATATCTGTTAGTCATAGTTTATGGTTTTAAAGTTGTTTTCAATGTTAAACTAAAGAAATGAGAAAAACATTGCTGAAGAAAAATTAACTTATCTGTACTGCTATTATGTTTTTCTACTTTATTCTACTAATATAACAATACTAGAACTGGATAATTTACTTTAATCATTAAATATGTCTAGAATAAGCATGGCGTCTACCCATAACGTTCCTTTTCCACATTGATGTTCTATAGAGTTATGTTCTTATGGTCTATTTTGAATAAATCTAAGACTGTATAACTGTATAAAAGATCAAATCAGAATAGTCAAGAGTTAAGTAAAGACATTCAAATGGAATTTGGTTTTGGATAATGGTATCAAAGCAATGTTTGAAAAAGTAGTGGTACAAACCAGTAGTATTATTGCACTTGAAGATTAAGATTACAATAAATGTACTACAACAAGATGCTGTGTACAGATCGACGAAAAAGAGGATGTTCAGGAAAAAACTGAAAACAGAACGAATGAATATTACACAAAATAACATCATTATCAAGAAACCAGCTGAATGCAAGAGTCTCTTTCATAACATCTATGGCACTGTCTGTTTTACTACACGGTTTTGGCACAATTAAATAAAAAATTAGACTCTCACCGCTTACGTTTCAAGGACTGCAGAAATATTTATAACTGAAAACCAACAAGATATACATTAAAACAGTATATAGAGACATGCGACACAATATCGAAAGCAACGAATAAGATGTAACCAGAAATAGAAGTGGAAAGATAAACCAATGCATGATCAGATAATACAAGAAGAAAATACCATTAATAAAAACCAGATATTGCTATAGTTAAAAAGCCATAGCAAAAAAATATATGAAGGTGAAGATAATGGCATTCTTCAAAATGAAAACCTGACAACCCATTCTTGTCAGAAATGATTACCTGAACACCATAACTTTTTTTGTTGTTGATTAATAGATGTCATACCACCAGACTAAAACTTTATCTTAAAAGTAGCTGAATAAGATGATTTGCAATATGAGACTTGGCCATATGGAATATCATCAATCATTCATTCATTCACTGGGGATCAAAATATCATCTAAAATGGTGTTCTTATTTGCTTCTATCTCCATAAAAAATGAGTTGAGTTTAGGGAACAAAATGTGAATTTGAGACAGTAAGACTACAGTCTACCCTGCCATTTAAGCATTTATGTAGAAATATTACTGCTTCTTGATTTCTAAATAGAAATTAAAAGGTCCAAAATCTCATCTACCAAATTCGATTTTATTTTAGAATTAAGTTTTTGGATTATATTCTTTGTCAGTATTCTTCCAAGGTACATACACGACAATATTATGTTCTATTATTATCACATGCATTTTTGTTTTTGATACATTTTACAGTATTACATATAGTTGGTGTATGAATTACACAGAGATACTTCTTTCTTGGCATTGACATATTTGATCAACTCTGGGTATTTACCTATATTCTAAGAGATAGAGTCGGTTTTTGCTCGTCATCGAGAAAATCGACAGAATGTATCGTATTAAGTTCAATTCCTGAACTACATCACGTTTCTAGGCAGGCGCCAGTGGAAGTGATAACCGAGGATAGTTACAGGGGGTGAAAGTAGTATTTTTTTTGGTCATGCTCATCATCGATTAAACGTTCCAAAATTGGCTGCATACAAGATTGTGATACTTTAAAGCAAATTCCCGAGAGGGCTCTGCCTAGAGCGTTACCATCAAGGTGGCGGACAGGGGTAAACTTGTCAAAAATTGGGGTGAATTTCGTCATTAAGTAAAAAGAACCCCATTTGCACCATTTTTTTGCTTACACAAAAGAAATCATAATCCAAAAGGACGTACAGCTAAATGACATAAATGCATTTTTCATGACGTCATTAATATTTATTATATTAATATTTTTATTACTGATTTGGAAAGAGCGGAAAATTTCAGGTCCGAATATGACTTTGACCACGACCTTGAACTTGACCTTCAAGGTCATTCCAAGATCAAAATTTGTTTGAAAAATCAACCTATTATAGCTAAATTAGGTGTACGGGGGCTTTCGACGTCGCTGATTTCGAATCTGAAATCAGTTTTTGTTTGAAGAACTGGTTCTCCCTCTTGGATTGCGAAAATCTGATTTCAGATTCGTAATCAGATTTTGAAAATTGGCAATTTGAAAAAAAAAAAACAACAAACCTACTCCCAATTTGGTATACGGGGGTTTTCGACGTCGATGATTACGAATATGAAATCAGTTTTTGAAAATTTTTAAAACAAGTAGTGGCCAAGTTCAACGTCAAATTTGTTTTTAATTTGGAATACCCTCTTTCAATCAGTCATCTTTCAAATCAGGATTAAAAACATCGATTACCGTTAATTGGTTGTACATCAAATGGTTCACTTTTTCAAAAAAATTACTTACTGCCTTTGTTCTATGTTTTAGTGTCCATTTTGTTAAAATAATAATAGCCATTTTTAGTAATTTGCATTATTCATATTTATGTGTTAGAGATATTTTCCATTTTCGGAGAAAATTTTATGTATAAATAGGTGACTTCTAAAAAATACATTTTTGAATATATTTGTTGCCAAAACATGTTTTACGCAAATAATTCCTGGATCTCTCATCTAGTAACTGTTATGAATATCTGTGCCAAAATGATCAATGTCTGTTTGGGATACAAATATTTCGTAAGAAGTCATTAATTATTATGTACTTTTACATGGCTAATCAATTAATTTTCAGAACAAAGAAATTTTATTTCAGGTTGGATGTTTATAATTTTCCCATTCATTAATCTCGGACGAAGTAATTCTGTATCTGATCATAACCGTAGTCCGAATTTTTTTTTTCGGGAGGTTGATTACATTAGCAATTTTTTTTGACGATATTTATAGAAATGAATAGAATGCAAAATACATTAAAAAATGTTAATTTATTAAAATTGTATAGAGTGGGGATGGGGGTTGGCCCGAACCCCACCGCTGGCCTTGATAGTTTGTTACAAACAGCTAATAGAACAAATTATGTGAATAGAAAATTCTCGAACCAATCGCTTGCATTTTAAATTCACTGGTTTTCAAATAATAATGTAATATAGAGTAAACTAGCTATATCGAAGTTTGAGTTGTTATTCTTAAAATACATTTTTTTAAGGTTTAATAGGAGCATACTTTTTTCTGATATACCCAAAAGGAAGACGTAGCTTCACATTTCTGGGAATCCGATAATTGTTAAATGCCACTCCTGAGGAGTTTAATATGTAAGTCTTATTTCAACAAAATGAGGCGTTGGCGCATTATTTAGATCAGTTTATAAATCAATGGATTTGTGGACGTGGTCATATCGAATTGCCAGTGCGTTCACCAGATTTGAGGCCCTTTAATTTTTTTGTGTGGATAGTTGAAGTTGCGGGTGGATGTTACGGATCATACCCGAAATATTGTGAGAGGTGAGTTTCAGAACAGGCTAGTTTATTGTCGGCAGTGGCGTATCCAGAGCTTAATGTTAAGGGGCGACATGTTTCCAAAATTGTCACTCGATGTTCTTTGGTTGTAATTTTTGTTATAAATGATAAAATTTCTGCATTTGTTTTATATTTAAGTGAGGTCTTAATTTTTTTACAATAAGCCGAGAAACTGTTGGCGAAGTGCCCGTCACCAGAACTGTTAACAATACCGGCATTTTTCATCACTCTTGTAAAAACCCACCAGAAAAATGCCCGGAACTGCTAAAATGGGCGAGCTTGCCGGTATAGTACCAAAACGAGAGTACCAGAACTTCGGTAGCGACTCCTACATGATGCAGCGTTGTTCCATCCTGTTGGAACCACATAGATCTGTGGCATACGCCACCATAGTTCGCTGCTGCCGTTTGACCAGCGGAATTTTTGGAGAAATAAGCCTCAATGAGGCTTCGAGCCTAAACGTACCACGTAGTAACATTGACATGGTAAGGGCTCAAGCAAAACTGTTTGTTTCCTGTTATTGACAAAACTGTCGAAAATAAATGGAGAGAAATGTATGGGTCTTATATAACTTTTTACGTTAGATAACACGTACGACTCCGTTTTTCGAAACGCAAATCATAAGCGTCCTATTTTAATTACTTTTATGTTTTTTAATTAATTACTTACCAATCTAGTATATTTTTGAAGTCGGTGCCAAGCAATAATCAAGTTTGATGAAGTAGTAGATAAGTACGCAATGAAGGAATTTAGATTTGCTTGGCACCGGCTTAAAAATATACTAGATTGTAGAATGTGTTATTTATTTACTAGAGTTGTATTTTGTTATAATTATTTTTAGCTTTTTAGTTAAGGGTGGAAGTCGGTTATATTTTTAAAAAAAATGTTTTATTTAAATACATTATAGAGCTAATCTACTTATTGTCTTCTAAACATTGTTTGTGGCATATTCTTGAAAAAACGAAAATTTTCGTTTTGCAATTTACATCAATAAATATAAAGCCATTGACAACGAAGTCAGAATAGACTTTGAAACGTTTGGTTTTCCTTCAATATACGTCGTTTTATTTCGATTGTGGTGTTATTGCCCAAAAAAACATAAAAGTAATCAAGAATATGCCACAAACAACGTTTAGAAGACAATTGAAAACGTCCTATTTTAGTTGGTGAAAGGAGTTTCCGGCCCTTAACGAGCATAGCAATTTTCAACTTACTCGAAAACCATTGGAAATATCGATTTGAACAACGATAGTATTTTTTACGTAAATATGTATTTTATAAATCTGTAGAGAAAATTAAAAAAAAATAAACAAAAAAAATACGGCAAAAAAATGAGCCGAAAACCCCCTTAACCAACCTAAATAACTCTTATGATTTGCAAGTTGTTACTTGTACAAATTCTACCAGTTACAAAACTACAAGTTACAAGTTGATTATGAAACAGGCCCGAGGACAGGACGTACAAACATTTCATTTTTTCAACTAAAAAAGTAAGTTAAAAGTAGCAGATTTGAAATAAGTAATTTTGATATGAGTCACTGAACGCCTGACATCTGAAAACGTTCAGTTGAAAAAAAGAGTTCTTTATTACTTCCTCGTGCCATTGAAACAACATAATTCTTTGTTATAGAAACACGGCATTGTTGCCAGGATTAATAAACCGAAGTTAAAATCATAAACTCTACACGCTTCCAGCAGTGACGAAATTATTTTCGGCTATTAAATTCAATAGACATAACACACGAATTAAGTTGATTAAAAAGTAATAAAAAAAGCCAACGTTTGTTTTTACATGTCATTACAACGTTTGAAATAAAACATCTGGTAGTTGATTATTATTTAATATCGGTGGGTTGGTGTTAACAGCGCCCAATGTTTTGATTTGCAAATATTTGGCGATGGAAAAATGTTGAACATCTTGTCAAATAGTTGTGAAAAATAAAGAGAGGCGCAAATTATATTTCTCAATTAATCACTAAGGCTGGGCAAAATAGTAATAGTTTAAACGTAGATTTTGCATAAAAAATTAATACTTATAAGATAGTCCACTTACTGAACTTTTTCCACTTCGAAAGTACTCTGACTGATTTAAAATTTTCACATAAATAATAGTAAAATGTCACAAATAACTAAATTTATGAACTCATCATCGTGTGTAATGAAAAGTACTCATGATAACAAAAATATAAAATCAAACTATTATACAGTAAATTTCAAAAGTCCTGCACCACTCCCTGATTTTAAAAAAGTTCAACAGAAGAACTCCACTGATTCATCTACCACGTATAACGACAGGCCAATATTATTTTCCACATGTGTGAATGTGTTAAGCTAGTTAATCCTTAAAAGTACACTGATTTAATTCCTGTCGTTCAAATTCTTTGCATTCTACAACCCTAAAGACGCTTTTAAAAGTGATAAAGACTACTGAATATTCAACCAAAAAACTTCAATGTGCTCTAAAGAATTATGTCTAATTTCTTGTATTTTAAAATATATTTAATGTTAAAATAACATATTGAGGATGTACACCTGACAAACCTAACAGCATTAATAACATGCCGGTGTTTGTAAGTACGAGCCTAAGTAATAAATTACTGTTATAATGAAATTTAAATTTTCTAAACATGGCATTAGGGCTACAAATTATGAAATCATAAGTATCAAAGGAAATTAAAGAACTAATTAGTAATGTACCTCCTAAGCATACCTAAACCGGCTAATGAACTAACTCTTACTACAAGGAATCAATATAAAACACGTACAAAAATAAATAACAAACAAAATGGAAAGTCTCGCTATAAATAATTCCATCTTCACCCACGTTCAACATTGATTAATTCGAACAATTCTCGTTATCTATGGATCTGGGAGGTTTTCGATAGGCCGTTAGTAGTCGATTCGGTAGGCGTATCACACGAACCCTCAGCCTTTGAAGTCTTGTAACTAATATATATATGCATGTCTTGAGTTGAATTGGGTCAAGCGTCGTGTCGAATACGTTTTGTATTTGAAGTACCCATAAAAGTACATATATGGAGAGTGGCTATTAATATCCGGTAATAGTTTGTTATGTTAAGTATTTAAAAGCTAATTCTGTTGATGTTTGGTAGAAATGTAAATAAAAATTTAGTGGTGTTCTAAATTATTGAAAAAAAAACGATGAGGAGTTGTCCTTAGGATACGCCCCTGACCTGTTTACGATAATAAGAAAAACTTACAAACAAGTTTAATTTTCGATATAATTTCCCTTAAACCCATACATCTGTTTTGGTCATTTCAGTAGTTTAATGGATTAAAAAACTGTTGACATAACATTATTACTATTTGTATTTTCTTTCCATACGAATTTTCTTTCAGTTTTCGAAACACCATAGTAGAAAAGGGTCAAGTTTGGACAGTAAAGTGGTTGCTCCACCCAGGGGCGGATCCAAGGGCGAGTGATTATGGGGGCGATCATCCCCACCGAAAGCATCAAGTTCAATGAGTTTAAAAGTGGTAGTAAGAGTAGCTACAATGGGTTTAAACCCCTGATATATGGTTTTTAAAAAAATAGACCGAAAATATAACATTTTTAAACCCGTCTACCAGTTTTCAGTTCAATTTGGTACCAGGCATCCCCTGAAACATGAGATCACACCTCTTGAAACTATTTTTTGGGCTCGCCCCTGGTAGCACTAACTCAAGAATGTTGTGAACGGTATGACGTGAGAAGTTAATATCCCCAACAATTTGTCTAATAAGCACACATCGATCTTCACGCCGTACGGCGGTATACCATATATCTTTTGTTTTACTTCATTCTCGAAACCAGAGCTCCCCAACAGAAATCTCACTTAATATTGAGTGGAAGGTTTTCAAGTAAAGAGTAATTCCTATTTAACATGCACAAAATCTAATAGTCGTTCTAACATCATAAGATTCGGGATCTATAAAACTACATCTCGCTTCTACAAATTTACCGATATGTATCAAATACATTTATAAATACATGTTTAAGAGGACATTCTCTTGTGGGAAGTGCAACTGATGAAAATCCCCTGACCAGAAACAATATACATATATTGCATATATTGCCTTGCCTACAAAAGAATATATTTTAATGCTAGACAAATCTCTATACCTCTAAAATAGACTTACTACCTGAGGCGCCCATCTTCTCATCGATTTGATAAATTCCGCTAATTCAAATTTTTGTCATTTTTACCATTTATGGAATTTTGACGTTACATCCATTTCCACATTTGAAATTTTTGACATTTTTAACATTTTTGACATTTTTTATCATTTTTGACATTTTTGACATTTTTGTCATTTTTGACATTTTAATGCTAGACAAATCTCTATATCTCTAAAATAGACGTACTATCTGAAGCGCCCATCTTCTCATCGATTTGATAAATTCCACTAATTCAATTTTTTGTCTTTTTTATCATTCATGACATTTTTGATGTTTACGTCTATTTCGACATTTATGAAATTTTTGACATTTTTAACATTTTTGGCATTTTTGCCATTTTTAACGTTTTAAAATATTTTTGACATTTTTGGCATATTTGACAGTTTTGACATTTTTGACTATTGACATTTTTGACATTTTTGGCAATTTTTCACATTTTTGATATTTTTGACATTTTTGACATTTTAATCCTACACAAATCTCTATACCTCTAAAATAGACTTACTACCTGAAGCGCCCATCTTCTCATCGATTTGATAAATTCCGCTAATTCAAATTTTTGTCATTTTTACCATTTATGGAATTTTTGACGTTACATCCATTTCTACATTTGAAATTTTTGACATTTTTAACATTTTTGACATTTTTAACATTTTTGACATTTTTGTCATTTTTGACATTTTAATGCTAGACAAATAGACGTACTATCTGAAGCGCCCATTTTCTCATCGATTTGATAAATCCCGCCAATTCAAATTTTTATCTTTTTTACCATTTATGACATTTTTGACGTTTACGTCATTTTTGACATTTTTGACAATATAAGATTTTTGACATTTTTGAAATTTTTAACATTTTTTGCCTTTGTGAAATTTCTGACATTTTTAACATTTTTGACATTTTTGACATTTATGACATTTTTGACATTTAAATACTAGACAAATCTCTATACCTCTAAAATAGACGTACTATCCGAAGCGGCCATCTTCTCATCGATTTGATAAATCTCGCCAATTCAAATTTTTGTCTTTTTTTTACCATTTATGACATTGACATTTCTGACATTTTTGACATTTTTGACTTTTACGTCATTTTTGACATTTTTGACAATATGAGATTTTTGACATTTTTGAAATTTTTAACATTTTTGCCTTTGTGACATTTCTGACATTTTTAACATTTTTGACATTTGTGACATTTTTGACATTTCTGACATTTTTGACATTTTGACATTTTTGACATTTTTGACATTTTTGACATTTTTGACATTTTTGACATTTTTGACATTTTAGACATTTTTAACATTTTTGACATTTTTGAAATTTTTTACATTTTTTACATTTTTGACGTTTTTTGACATTTTTGACATTTTTAACATTTGTGACATTTTTGACATTTCTGACATTTTTGACATTTTTGACATTTTTGACATTTTTGACATTTTTGACATTTTTGACATTTTTGACATTTTTGACATTTTTGACATTTTTGACATTTTTGACATTTTTGACCTTTTTAACATTTTTGACATTTTTGAAATTTTTTACATTTTTTACATTTTTGACGTTTTTTTTGACATTTTTGACATTTTTAACATTTTTGACATTTTTGACATTTTTGACATTTTTGACATTTTTGACATTTTTGACATTTATGACATTTTTGACATTTTTGACATTTTCGACATATTTGACATTTTTGGTATTTTTTATTTTAATTCGTGTTTCTCACCTCAAATTTTTCCTGCAACAAATATATATTTATGTGAAACTGGTTCATGGAGTGTAGTAATATTTAATCGCGCAATAAATTTCGACAAGTAGGGGTGTTAGAAAAAGCAAGCTTAAAGAGATTCCACGTGTAGTAACACAATTTCGAAAAAAATACATTTTAGACTTTTTTTGACATTTTTTGCAATTTATTATTGGTACTGAAAATTTACTATGAAATAAAAAAAAATGGGGGAGGAGAGAACATTAAATGAAAAATGTAGTACTTATTTCGTCTGCATATATAATGTTTTTACCTAAGTTGCAATCATATGCCAAACTTTCATACAAAAACTGCATGCTCTGAAACCTAAAACCAAATAATCTAAACCTCTTTGTTTAGTGGTAAACGAGATAACTTACGAGATAAAATATATTAATGTTGCTTAAAGTAAAATATTTTATTTTCAGTATCGAACAGTTCATTAGATTAGAAAACTGCATTCAATTATGTCACCAAATCTGTAAAAAATATAAAATATATTAATTAAAAGAACGGCAAACAACAGCAAAATTAATGTTTTTCTGTAATAAATACATACTTTCAGTGGTATATTTTTTACTTTGCACTGCAAAAGAAAAACTAATTAATTGTTACTGAAAAATCTAATTTTTTGCTTTATTGATAAGTTAGATACTTATTTGTTTTATTAAGTCGGCTTTTGCTGTTTTAAAAAACATATTTTATTTGTTAGGTTTGTAATGTTATTGAGCATTACACCTTACGAATGAAAAATGAGACTAACAAATATAAATTGAAATAAGTATCAGGGCATTGTTATTTTTCTCTACATCATTATATGAAGTCTATTTGCGTACCATTTTGGCATATGATAAGAGTACAATGTCCATAATGCGATATGCCTAAATGAAAACATGTGTACACCGGCGACAGCTGTGTTGTTTTAATTAAATACACAGGAAAGCATTCTGACACTTGTGTGCATTTCCTTTTTTACTTGTTTCGACTTCGTGAACAGTTACGAGAAAGATTTTTAGCAGTTGCTCAATGAGATCTTATCGATTAATTTCACGGTAATTTTGAATCCTCAAAGTGGTTAAATACGAAGTAAATTTAGTTGGAATGAGAAAATTTTTGTCATAAATTATATGAGTTACGCCTTACACAAAGAAGTTTTACAGTTTTATTCAATGTTCAGTTAATAGTATCCGGTTGAATGAACTGGTCCGTAACTTATTATTAATAATGATATTTTTAATTTTAGATTATTTTGTATTGAAAATATATATGATAAATAGATAAATTTTGGAAGGGGCTGCTACAACTTCTTTTGAGTAAAAATTTTATGACATCTTAGCACATAGCATTTCTAAATCTACAATATTTATAGTATTTCAAAATAATATTGATTACTCTTAATAAATATTTTCGAGAAAGATTTCAAAATATGCCGATAAATTAGATTAAAAAAATAAGGATGTTGATCACAATGGTAATGGAAATTGTGCCTGTTTACAGTCTCATTATTATGAAAATTTATCTGACAACAAAAGATAATCAAGACTTTCCTAGTCTTATCTAGCGCCGGTAAACAGAAATCTAATCTTCGACCATATTCTCTCATCTGGTGGTGGATTGTAGATGGATTTTCAATAACTGGTCCAATTATTATAAACTGATATTTTTTTGTCAGTAACATTCTTTTTAAAACTTATTTGCGTGTCAGATATTTTTCCTGGTCTGTGAATAAATCCAATGATAGAGAAACAAAGAAATTAGTTTGATTTGATCATTATGATCACAAAATAACGGTTTCCACAATTCAATTTTCAGATCCAGATAACCCAAAAACTGTTAGAGATTGGTAGAGAATATCGCCTAATCGATAGATATTCTTCTAATTAAATCTAGAATGTTCCATTTGAAATAAAAAATTGAATTTGACTATAATTTAATGCAACTTTATATCATCTTGTGTATATATACAGGGTGAGGTCAGAATTTCGGATTTTTGTAAAAAGTCATGGCTTATTAGATATTTTGATAAAACGAAATTCTGTCGATTTAGTCAAATCCCTCTAGCTACTTTTATTTGATTACTTAAGAAATTAAAGTACATAATAATGGTTACAATTTATGTTCGAAAAGTCCACCATTGTTATTTAGACAAAAATTGCATCTTTTTAAGATTGACATTACCGCTTTCCTCACAGACCGCCTATAAATTTCTTCAATTGCTTGTAATACCGCCTACCTTAGGTCTCCAACTGTCTCATACTTTCTTTTGTATACTTTGTTTTTTTAGCGCACCCCATAAATAGAAGTCTATAACTGCCAAATCGGGAGACCGGGGTGGCATTTCGCGTGGGCCATTTCTTCCTATCCAAGAGTTTGGACAGATATTATCTAAGCGTTGTCTTACTAATAACGAGTTATGAGCAGGTGCTCCATCATGTTGGAACCACCCAATTTCTAAACGAGTTCTCAAATTCAAATTATGCAACATGTCTTGAAAAGTGTAGGTATTGCAAGAAATGCAAGTAGCGCTCCCCAGTAAGTGCTTCGTCATAGATAAAAGGCCCCAGAATAGTAGACCCTATGATATCACACCAAACATTAAAACCAAATTTTATCTGGGGTTGTCTTTGTTCTACATGGAAAGGGTTTTCTTTAGCCCAGATATATTCATTGTGTCTATTGAACATTCCGCAGTTAGTAAATCTAGTTTCATCTGACCATAACACCTTTAATGGAATCTGTGGATTGTCAAGGCAAATGTCTCTAAACCATGTACAAAACAAAATGCGTCGATGTTCGTCACCAGCATGCAAAGTTTGAGAAACTGAAAGTTTGTACGGGTGGAACTTGTGCGCTTTCAGTACCTTAACTACAGTTCGTTGAGATGTGCCAGCTTCTGCCGCAATCGCACGAGTTGATGTAGATGGAGTTTGATTTACCATTGCCAAAATATTTATTTGTGCTGCTTCGTTAATTTGATTACGTTCCTTTGGTGGTTTAGTAAAAGATCCATATCTGCGTAAACTATCGTAAAGCCTTTTAAATATACATAGAAAAGGTTGACGACGATTAAAATATCTGTGAAAGTGTTCCTCAGCTACAGGAACTGAATTTTTATGGTATATAATATAACATTCCACCATATTCAGATTTTCTTCGTTAGAATATTCCATTTTATCACGAAAACTTGTCAATATCAACTGTCAGTTCAGCGCTACTAATGGAATTACTCTCAAATGAGGAAACGTCAAAGTGAAAACAATCTTTTTCATGGCTACCTACGTTAAAAATGAAAATAACAGCGAAAACCATCCATAACTCCGTTATTGTTATCGAGTGTTATATCGTTGAAAAGCTCTAAAAATGTCCGATTTTTTGAGGTCATAGCCAACTACGGTATCCATTCAAAAAAAGATAAGTTTGTGACATATCTCGAAATCGAGAGCTGTCACGCAAACGAAGACATGACAATCATATTCGGGATACAATTCCCTTCAATGTTGATATTTACACTTTTTTTATAAAATCAAAAACAAAGGAGCTAGAGGGATTTAACTAATTCGACAGAATTTCGTTTTTTCAAAATTTCTAGTAAGCCATAACTTTTTACAAAAATTCGAAAGTGTCATTAAATTGGGCCAGTAAAACTGGAAATCTTTCCCAATTTAACCATTGCTCTATCTCCGCTAGTTTCCGAGATCCCCATACTGATCATCAAAAAAATATATATATATATATATATATATATTTTTTTTTTCTATATAGTTTAAGAGTCCCTTCGATATATGTGTCGGGTTTTGTAATTAAGGGATATTGACTTGTATATGTATACTCTTTATTACATTAAAACCAAGCATATATAAATATATATATATATATATATATATATATATATATATATATATATATTTATATATATATATATATATTAATAATTATGTACTTTTTCTGCTATCATTAGATAGACATATGTTTAATGCGTCACAGGAATTCCATTAATTTCATAATCTTTAAATAATTATGTTGCAATTTTATACGCTTTAACTATTACTCGCTACTTTTAATTTTTACTGTTTTCTTGTTTAACTTTTGTTGTAGGAAGTTATTTCAGTAAAGCATGTTTTCAGTTATTGAAACTTCAATGTGTGTAGTAATTTTTAAATACATACTGAATCACTTTGATTCAGATCTGTTAGAATGTAATGCACATTGATAGTTATTTAAGGGCGTCAGCGCTAGCGACGCCGCAGGCAAAAGCTAGTTTGATATAGGTATATGACATGTAACAGCGACTTACCTTAAATTAAATTAAATTTAGGGCATTCCATTTTAAAAATATACAACTTTGATTGGGAACACCCTGTATAGTTAAAAACATTTTCGAACTATTTTACATAATTATCAAAAAATTGTTTCTAAATATTTAAGGGTTCTAGTTTTTTAGAGACAGTGATCTAGACATTGGACCACCCTGTATATATGCAGATACAGATTCATGCTACGCTACTGCTTAAGGTTTCACTACCTTCCTCAATGTCTTTGAACCGATGTATTAATAAAAATTACATTTCAGTTATTTAAATTCTTCCCCGGCCCAGACATTGGTAATCTCCTATGGAAGATTTATTGAGCTACAGACACCATTCTGACGATTTTTAACGGTTATTAAGGAGATAATAAAATCTTTGAACTTTCGAGGATGACGGAAATTAAAGAGATCGTAAATTACAAGAGAATGCTAAGCTTTGTTAACGTATTATATTAAAACTCGTGTCTTCATCACATGGGGGTCGAATCGAATGTGGATAAAGCAAGAAAATTGAGATAGTGTCAAACAATATTACTCAAGGACTAACAATACATTTCAAAATTATTTTTGGATCAATTTGGTTTAAATCATGCGGCCTCTGCATATACCTGATTTACCTTCATGTGATGGGTTGACTACAGTAATATTGTGAGATGTTATTGAACAAATACATCAAATCACCAAACGCACCCGATTTACCCTCAATAGTTTTTGAATTAACTAGAGATAGCTGTGTTATAAAGCTCTAATACAGGGTGAGAGATAGAGCAATGGATAAATTGGGAAAGATTTACAGTTTTACTGGCCCAATTTAGATATTTTGAAAGAAAACGAAATTCTACCTTTTTTTGAATGGAAACCATATTTGGCTATGACCTCATAAAATCGGACATTTTTAGAGCTTTTCAACGATATAATACTCGATATAGTTATTCATGAAATAACAGAGTTATGGATGCTTTTCTTTCTAATTTTCACTTTTAACGTAGGTAACTATGAAAAAGATTGTTTTCACTTTGACGTTTCCTCATTTGAGAGTAATTCCATTAGTAGTGTTGAACTGATAGTCGATATTGACAAGTTTTCGTGATAAAATGGAACATTCTAACGAAGAAAAACTGAATATGGTGGAATGTTATATCAAATGCCATAAATATTCAGTTCGTGCAGCTGAGGAATACGATAGTTTACGCAGATATGGATCTTTTACTAAACCACCAAAGGAATGTAATCAAATTAACGAAGCAGCACAAATAAATGTTTTGGCAATGGTAAATCAAAATCCATCTACATCAACTCGTGAGATTGCGGCAGAAGCTGGCACATCTCAACGGACAGTAGTTGAGGTACTGAAAGCGCACAATTCCACCCGTACAAACATTCAGTTTCTCAGACTTTGCATGCTGGTGACGAACATCGACGTATTTTGTTTTGTACATGTTTGAGAGACATGTGCCTTGACAATCCACAGTTTCCATTAAAGGTGCTATCGTCAGATGAAACAAGATTTACTAACTGCGGTATGTTCAATAAACACAATGAACATATCTGCGTTAAAGAAAACCCTTTCCATGTAGAACAAAGACGACCTCAGATAAAATTTGGTTTTAATGTTTGGTGTGGGCCTTTTATCTATGACGAATCACTTACTGGGGAGCGCTACTTGCATTTCTTGCAATACACTTTTCAAGACATGTTGCATAATTTGAATTTGAGAACTCGTTTAGAAATTGAGTGGTTCAAACATGATGGCGCACCTGCTCATAACTCGTTATTAGTAAGGCAACACTTAGATAATATCTATCCAAACTCTTGAATAGGAAGAAATGGCCTACGCGAATGGCCACCCGGTCTCCCGATTTGGTAGTTATAGACTTCTATTTATGGGGTGCGCTAAAAAACAAAGTATACAAAAGAAAGTATGTGACAGTTGGGGATCTAAGGGAGGCGGTATTACAAGCAAGTAAAGAAATTGATAGGTGGTATGTGAGGAAAGCGGTAATGTCAGTCTTAATAACAATGGTGGACTTTTCGAACATAAATTGTAACCATTATTATGTATTTTAATTTCTTAAGTTTTTAGTATAATAAATCAATCTATTTCGTTGTTACCTACATTAAAAGTGAAAATAAGAGAGAAAAGCATCCATAACTCCGTTATTTTTATAAATAACTATATCGAGTATTATATCGTTGAAAAGCTCTAAAAATGTCCGATTTTTTGAGGTCATAGCCAACTATGATTTCCATTCAAAAAAAGATAAGTTTGTGTCATATCTCGAAAATGAGAGCTGTCACGCAAACGAGGACATACAATCATATTCGGAATACAATTCCCTTCTATTTTGATATTTACACTTTTTTTATAAAATCAAAAGCAAAGGAGCTAGAGGGATTTGCCTAAATCGAGAGAATTTCTTTTTTTTTCTCAAAATATCTGGTAAGCCATGACTTTTTACAAGAATCCGAAAGTGTCATTAAATTGAACCAGTAAAACTGCAAATCTTTCCCAATTTAACCATTGCTCTATCTTCGCTAGTTACCGAGATCCCCATACTGATCATAAAAAAAACTCACCCTGTATTGTAGTAAACAATAAGTAAAAAATAACAATACAAATTCGTAATTGGTTAATTTGGTTTGAAGGATGTGGTCACTAGATACTCCTGATTTATCCTCAGCCGATTTCTTTTAAATTGACTACAGATACCAGTGGTATTATGATATGTTAGTGCATAAATATAAATTATAAAGGATAGCTATAAATATAATGTGTTCCCTACAGCAGAAGCTGTTTGGTTGTTTGTTTTGCACCTTGAACATAAATAACTTAACGCCATTAATTATTTCCATATGTTTTTCGAATTAGTTGTGCGAAATTCATTGAGACTGTGCTTCGAAAAATTCATTTTACCAACGTAGATTTATGAGCTTTCTCAGAGATTTAATGTACAAGAGGCGGTCCCAATTATGGCAGGTGATTTATGTCAAATTTGTGAAATAAATAATAACACTTCATGGGGTAGAATCTTGTTTAAAACTATAATGAACAAATCAGTAGCATTTACTGAATAATAATTAATTACTTAATTCATCCAATTATAGTGTACCCTAAGTTTTTATGAAAACTAGTGGACGCCCAGTGGTCGAAATTCGACCCTATTTCATGAAATTGTAAAAAGTATATTTTTATAAGAAACAGAGTTGTGGAGAAATCGGAGAAGTGGATGTAATGACCAAAATTGTTTACTCATATTGACAAATCTATTGAAATAAAAAGAAAATAAGAATGTAATCAAATATCGGTATTCGAAATATTTTTGACAAATGAATGACCTCTTAAATTTTTGGCTGGAACCGCTCTTGGCAAAATATTCAATATAATAATTGGAAGATTGTTCTTTGCAACCTAAAAGTTTTCGTCATTTGCGGTTTCAATCAAGTTCAGGAATATTAAAGAAAAGAGAAGACCAACAACCCTAGGAGAACTTGAATATTTAATACATTCTCTATTGTCCCTAGTCAGACAATTTTTTTCACAATACCTTAGGGAAGGTTGTGATAATAATATATTAATCAAATAATTAAATTCACATTAAAAACAGAATATTTAATATGGAAGTTACTGCAACGCGTTCGAAAAATCAATACAGATCTTCTACATTAACTATTTTACCACTAAAGAATAACAACGCTTGCAGACTACTTCCAGAAGTACATGTTCTAAGTATATAACAGCATCTAACGATCGGTCCCTCTATATATAATACTCAATGTTTTGAGTTTTGACGGTCTGATGGCGGCGGACTATCAGTTGATTGGCGTTGACAGTATGGACGTAAATAATTAATTTTTATTATATTTTATTTAATGAATGAACCAATATTGTAAATAAATATTAGCATTCTGCACTGAAGGTCGTCAGTAGCTACTAAACAAAACAAAAATGAAGAAAATCGGTTGAGAGACACATGAGAAAATGGTACCTAATCGTGTTGTCTTTGCCTATTTATATATAGATATATACTGCTTCATAAATGAAAAGCGCATTTACTTATCCTGCATCATATGAATGTACATTCGCTTCCATTTTTGAAGGTCTCTGATAGGTATCCGTGGGCAGTAGCTTTAAAGATTGCTGATTGTTGATACGTGAGAAGTCATGGTAGGGGAAGCGAATCGACGCCAGCGTATTTAGTGATTACTTACTACTAATTGTAATTAATACCTTTGCCATTATAAGAAGCTGTTTTCGAGCCAATGAATACAAGTTATACTTGATATTTTATATTGTTAACATTGTCAGAAAGCTTATTTAGTGTATGACATCACACTCCCTCGAAGGCACGCTATGAGTGCCTTTAGGGGAAAATTCACTTAACCGCAGATATCCTAGATATCAAAGGGTTTAGCTCTGTGGGAGCCCTTGCCAGGATTACTTAGTTATTATTTGTTTTTTATTGCCCGCATTTATTTATTTGTAGTTTTCGATTGCGAGAGAGAGAGAGAGATTGACTGATTAATCTCATTTTCATTTATAAAATTTAGAAGTAAGTACGAAATACACAAATAATTATTCTAGACTTCAATCAGTTACGTGATGTGCAACTGATAAAGGTTCTCCATTAAAAACAATATATTTCTTGCGTTTAATGGTGCGTCGAATCTCGAACGCATAGTAACAATTATAAGGCCCATTACAAAAAATTTTATCTCACAATTGTCAAAAGCTATAAAACATATTATATCAAAAAAATGATTCAGCCAATTTTCGACTTGACCATACAATGTATAGCTCTGTGGAAGCCCTTGCCAGGTTTTCAGGCCCGTGGTTGGAGTCGTGGCGGCAGTTTCCCATGAATTTACGGATCGTTCGGGCTGTTCCTAGCAGGACGGCTTTTTGCATTTGTTTGTAAAGATGTTCGTCCAAACCGAGGTATTTTAAATTGTTTAATAGATGTATTCAGTTGCAGCGAACGCTTGACAACCTCCTGTGATATGCTGGATAGATTCTGATGTTTGGCAACCGTACCTGCATCTGTCGTTGTTCTATGTACTTTAGGTAGTTCTTAGTTGGAATTACTTGATCTTGGATTGCCAATATAAAGCCTTCCGTTTCAGGAAACATATGACCAGAGATCAACCAGTAGTTCGACGCTGCACTGTCGACATAATCTTGGTTGACGTCATTTATATGTCTTCCATGAAGAGGCTTCTCTTTCCATTTCAGCGGTTTCTGATCTGTGGTCTGGTGGTGTAATTGGACATGTTGTTGTGTCAGTCGCAGTGGTGTTGAGTCATCAACCAGGCACATGACTCTGTGTAGATCAGAAAATTCTGCGAGTTTCTGGAAATGCCTACGTAAAATGAAAATTTGTTGATCTAATAGTTTGCTTAGATCTGTCAATCTTCTTCCTCCTTCATACCGTGGCAAAGTTATTCGTTCGACAGAGCTCTTTGGATCGTGATTTTGCGCTGTGTTATAATAGAGTCGTACCTGGAACGCCACTTATAAATTCTAAAGACAACTCTTTCAAATTCTTCCAATTTGAAAGGAACTTGAAAGCTGTTTAACTATAATACATGATCTTTAGAATTTTTTGTTCTACCTGTATATCTAAAAACAACGAATTTCTAATGTCAATTTAAATGTCATAATAATTTTCGTTTTGCAATTTACATCAATAAATATAAAGCCATTGACAAGGAAATTAGAATAGACTTTGAAGCGTTTGTTTTTCCTTCAATATACGTCATTTTATTTCGATTGTGGTGTTATTGCCCAAAAAACATAAAAGTAAGGCTTTCTTTATACGTAAATTCGTAATTCAAGGCTTTCCATTTCAAAAAACAACTTTGACCATGAAACGACTTTGAAGTTCAATATCAGTATCAAATCTAAGGTCCCCATTGAATAGCTAGTGATAAATAAATAAAAATTCAATACTGACGAGTTATTTTGGGATTTTCATACTTTTGAAACATCCTGTATATCTATACTCTAGGAGTTAAGAACAAAGAGTACATATTTTACTAGGCCCCAAGCTCCTTAATTATTATAATGTTATTTTAATACTTAAGATTAGATAACGTAAAGTCTTATTCAGACCACAACGATTTTTCCACCCAAATTTATGCTAACGAACTGTCTGATACAAGGAAAAGATAAAATTAAAGAAGATAAAATATACATTTTACGATTATATGTATTAACAAAAGCCCAATCTTCTTGAATTTCACTCGGCATTGTTAACAAAATAATCTCGTTAGACGGCTCCCTGAATGGTTTAGTCACTCTGCAGGTATACAATTATTGTTCAGCTACTGTAAAATGCCACAAGAATTTATGATCTGGAAGGCTATCTCTTTCACAAGGGATCTTTTTTATGTACATGAATTGAAAAGATGTGTAGTTTGAAAAACAAAAAAATGTTTTAAGCGAATTTCTAACAAATGAAATATTTTATTGCAGAATTGTGGAATATTTTTATTCACAATGTCAAAATGTACAAGAAATCAAAAACATGTTTTGTGTTTTATGATCACATAGATCTGAATTAATTTCATTTATTAAATGCTTTGAAATCAGTAATGAAATATCATCATAATCATAATCTCTCATTCGCTGAGTTTTATCCCGTAAAGATTACCTGACATGTTATTATTCGCATCTTCTGCTCTAACTCTTGAAAATAACAATGTACAGATGGGTCCAAAAAAATGTATCCACTTTTTAAAAGTCCATAACTTGCAAACTAACTAACGGAGTTGTCTCATTTTTGGTAGTGTAATAGTTTGTAGTTCCAACAATCGTCATACAAGCTTGATTGGGCCATTCTTCTTTAAAGGCACAGTTACCGGTGAAGTGTACCTTCAGAAGCTTCAGACATTCAGTTTACCTCCGAGACTTGTATGGAGATGGAAGGTTTTACTTTCAACAAGATGGTGCCCCAGCCCACTACCAAAATTGTGTTAGGGCTTATTTCGATGAAAATCTACCAGGAAGATGGATAGACCATAGAAGTGCTGTAGAGTTTACCACGTTCCCCAGACTTAACTCCTCTGGATTTTACCTATGGGGAACACTAAAGGACGTCGTTTATCGACAAAAGCCACACACATTGGATGAACTACAAGAATCTATCGTCCATTTATGTGCAAATATCCCACTGAACGTTTGTGTGTGGATGTTAATGGTGACCATTTCGAACACCTACAGTGATATCTTTAAGTTGGACTTTAAGCTACACTTTCACCAATAATGAGGCAACTCTGTCAATTAGTTTGCAACTTATGGACTGTTAAACAGTGGATACATTTTTTGGACCCCTCTGTATTTTAAAAATATAAAGGTTTTCAGAGAAATTATGTTTCGGTTTTAAAATATACAGTTCTTGTTCTCAAGTGTTGCGTTATTTTTCAAAGAATTCGTAAAAGCAAAATAATATTTTTCTTTCAATGAGGTTAAATATGTGGTGCCGTCGAGGCGATGAAATGAATGCTTGTCTGGAACATTCAGACTTTGAAGAACTGCAGCACAAAACTATCACAAAAACCCTCTGAAACACAAGTAGTTAAAGAAAATCTATAACACAGCGCTAGATTCGAAACAGACTAAGAATAGCCCAGTTTTACAGTGAATTTCAGAAGACTCTCTTCGAGGTGTCATTCCTTTGTACGCAAGACAATATATATTATATATAAATATAATATATATTGTTTCTGGTTGGGAACCTTCATCAGTTGCGCTTCCCACAATTGAATGTCCTCTCGAACACTTCTTTATGCATTTGATGCATTTCGTTAAATGTGAAGACGCGAGATGTAAGACCGACATCTAGGATTTTCAAGAGAATCAGTACTCAGAGGTTCCGAATCTGGAGCCGTTCCGTGTAATTGCTGTTCTCCCTTAACTCATAGGACAGAATGTCACGATAAAATTTTCAGGTTACTTCACCTGTCAGAGTATTCTCCCTTCGAGGTGTCATTCCTTTGTATGCAAGACAATATATATTATATATAAATATAATATATATTGTTTCTGGTCGGGAACCTTCATCAGTTGCGCTTCCCACAATTGAATGTCCTCTCGAACACTTCTGTCCTAGGAGTTAAAGGAGAACAGCAATTACACGGAACGGCTCCAGATTCGGAACCTGTGTGTACTGATTCTCTTGAAAATCCTAGATGTCGGTCTTACATCTCGCGTCTTCAAATTTAACGAAATGCATCAAATACATAAAGAAGTGTTCGAGACGACATTCAATTGTGGGAAGCGCAACTGATGAAGGTTCCCGACCAGAAACAATATATATTATATTTATATATAATATATATTGTCTTGCCTATAAAGGAATGACACATCGAAGAGAGTATTCAATATCTCTGACTGGTGAAGTAACCTGAAAATTTTATCGTGACATTTTGTCCTAGGAGTTAAGGGAGAACAGCAATTACACGGAACGGCTCCAGATTCGGAACCTCTGTATACTGATTCTCTTGAAAATCCTAGATGTCGGTTTTACATCTCGCATCTTCGAATTTCAGAAGCTTTAAGGTAGTCCAGGACAGCTTCTTGGTTAGAAAAGCTGGCAGCCTCAGTTACGTAAACTCTCTAAAACAATATCCTCTCCAGAATATGCATCATTTTTCTGTAAAGTTGGTCTAGTTCTACGCTAAATCTATCAAGACATTCTAACATAGCTCTTTGGAGTTCTTCTAGTAATGTTATAGCAGCGCCATTTATCTTCACATACCTCCTTTGATTATTATGACGAATTATTTCCGCGATAGCTTGGATGTTTGTAAATACTTTTGAGTCTGAATAACTTCTAGAACTTTACACAAAAAAACGCATCATCATCATAGAAATAAACATCACACAAAGCTCTTCTATTGGCGTATTCATCATCATTCTTCTTCAAATGTTAATACAAGTTTCTTGACATTATTCTTCAGCTTTGTGATGAGCACTCCATCGTGTATTTACACTAGTAGAAACAAGATGTGAAAACAGTATTTCTTAAAGTTCTACCAAAAGAGTGAACTCGACATAGATTTAAAGAATGGTTAGCACAAGGTATAAACTATCCTTTAGAGTTGTGGCGTAGACCTACTCGCCTTTCCCATTTACGGCACCACCGGTGAAGGAACATATCCTTAAGAAGACGTTTTATCTATATGGAGGTACGAATATGCCTTCTTATTTTTGGGATTCTTGGTTATTACTATTATTTAAAGAAGGTTTAAGTTGCAATAGCCTGATAGTACTTCGGTAACCTTCTTGATCACGAAACTTTTACTACAAGTTAAGGTGCCCCACTGACAAAAGCTTCACATGTGCCTGTTTTACTCAAGCACGTTATGTTGATTAGAGTTTAATGTCGGTTAATCCTTTGTGATTTTAGTTTCTTTACTACAAAGTTTATAAACATAAATTCCTTATAAACTACAAATTATAACTCTTAAATATCCTTGTTTCAGTACGCAGAAGAAACATCACATAATCTCTTACACAGAAAGACACCACATTCTCATTTTCACCAAAACTTAGAAGATCTGTTTCAAGAAACTACGTCAAGTCCAATATACTCCAACAGAACGCAAGAACAATCAAATGAGTCCAGAGAAACATACTCAGATTGGTCACCGTGGAGTAGATGTCAGAGTTGTATCCAGCGAAGAATGAGGATATGCATCAGCGATTCTTGTGGTGACACCAGAATATATGAAGAAAGGCCTTGCACTAAAAAGAGATGCAAGAGGAAAGCGCGAAATAAAGACAAGTTTCATATTGTACAAATTAACCAGGTAACCTGAGTTTTTCGATATTATTTGCAACTTGTTCAATTATGTTTTCTTTTTATAGACCAGCAATTATTTAGTGAAGCAAGGTCCTTCGGATGTATGGACAAAGTGGTCAACCTGGACTCCTTGCTTAAGAAGTTGCATTACGTATAGGTATCGGAGGTGTAGACGGTCGAAGATTTGCCACGAGGAAGTACAAAAAGAAGAAGCACTTTGTTACCATAGAAAATCGAACTGTGAACTGTTCGTCTTGCATTTATTAGAAAATTCTAATGGCGTTTATGATAAGGGTAAGTCTTAGACAATTCTCATTAGTTTTTAAATCACCTCAATTGTTTTAGTAAGTTTTGCCGTTTGATAAGAGATAACGCTATCGGATTTGTCGTTTGTCTTTGGGAATATCGCAAAGATATAACAATGAAACTCTAAGAGTCCGGAGAAAACTGCCAAACAGATATTCTTTTTCTTCTTCATTTAAGTATGTCAATTCTCTTCAAAACAGTCCTTCAGCACTTCTCACAGATCTTAAACTCTACCTTTTCGTTTCTTCTCAAAGCCTTAAATTCTCCACTTCCACAGTTCTTCAAGTTCGTCTGCAATCTCTCAATTCTTCACGGAGGCTACACCATGCAAAATTTGGTTGAATATGGCTGCTTATGATGACGATATTGATAAATTTATTTATTTAACATATGATATTTCTGTTCAGATGATGAAAGGTACCACTACGAGAGCAACAATCAAGATACCCAGGTCAGCCATCCTAAGGATAAGGTTCACCATAGTGTCAAAAAATGTGGCGTACCATACCGCAGAAACAAAATGTTGAAGATAATAGGAGGAACCGAATCTAAAATGCATAAGTGGCCTTGGCACGTAGCCATTATCAATATGCGTATGGTAAGTGAAAATTTACTTCAATTCATTGGGCTAAACACTGTAGTCAGTCAATGCATGCTACAAATGAGGAATGTGGTAGATTTAGTTTATTTTGATCGCCAATATGAGAGAGCGTTCAAGTCCATAAATTTACTCGACACTCTGGGGAAACTGTATGACACCATGCCGAGGGCAACAAAAAGGAATGAGTTAGAAATGAATAGGGGTGTTATGAAGGTATAATTTGCGTTACGAGAGGGTAGAACAACCCTGGACAAAATAACGCATGGGAACAGTGAAGAAAGGGCCATACACTTGAGTCTACTAAATTGGTGTTGAAATAAAGAACACTTTCAATACGGCGAGGTGGGATAACAACATGACTAGGTTTGGGGCTAGGTGTGAGTGTGTACTTGGTAAATATTTTAGAATGGTCAATGTGGAGAGAAGACGCCAGTTTTCAATTAGGGACTGCCATAGGGTTTAGTGGAACATAATGTAAGACTTAGGTTAAAGCTAGTGAGAGTGAGAGTGTGTGTGTGAGAGAGAGACAGAGAGAGAGAGACAGACACAGAGAGACCTTGGTTGTGATGCAGGCACAGGAACGTAAATTATGGCGTGACTCAGTTAGAAAGTGGCCACAGATGTTTTAGATCATATTTACGCAGTTTTCCAAGGGTGATGAACGAAATATGGGTATATTTTGAAGCCGATACGGTGGAACATACGGACGGATGTGCGAAAGTGGAGAAGTTGCTAGGAATGTGAGTGTGTAAGATAAACATCATGGAGACCATGAGGGAGATTAGAGAAAATTGCAAAACAATAATTCAGTTTACAATGGATGTTGCGAAAGAAAAAGAGAGAGAAAAGAAAGACAATTGACAGATGTGTGATGAGTGAATGATGTAGATAGGGTTGATTTGGGGCCGGGGAAGCTGATGTTAATCTTGGCGTAGATGGTTCCGGCTACTTAGAGCGCAACGGGAGGTATTTGTGTGAGTGAAATTCTCGCAGTCAAAATCATGTGATTAAAATCAAGCTTGTGTCATGAAATATTTGGCCATTTTGAGAAAGATTGGGATTTATTGTTTGGTATTTTTACATTTTTTGCCAGAGTTAACATTATTTGGTTTTTGTCTGAAACGTGTACTCATTAATGAGATATGTAATACATTTCAGGAAGTATTTTGTGGGGGTACCCTCGTTTCTCCAAGATGGGTTCTAACAGCCAATCACTGCATCAGGAAATACCTAATAGTCAGGATAAATGCTCATGACTTGAGAATAGCAGGCGCCAAAGATATAGAAATGAAAGTGAGTATGCATTTTATTTAAACAACAGTTTTTGGGAACAACCAACTACCAAACGCTTGTTTAAAATAACACACGCATTTAGTTTTTATTAATTTGTGTTTTAGGTGTCCAGGATATTTCCACATCCAAAATTCGACTTTAAAACAGTCGACAATGACATAGCTTTGCTGCTGCTTCCAAGGTCAGTCAAGACACCTGTGGCTTGTTTGCCCAATAAAAAACCGAGACCGAGACAGCTCTGTTCTGTTATGGGTTGGGGAAAAGTGGATCCTGATGACATGTATGGTGTACCTATTCTTCGAGAGGCCAAGGTAATCAGCATTGAAGCTCTCATTTGCTTGATTTGTAAAGAACCGACTTCAGCTGACTTAAAATAAAAACTATTTAGAAATCAGGTGCAATAATTTTACTCTTAACATTTATTTCAACCACTCGGTATATGCAACTGCTTCTAAATTTTTTCTAACCCATGTCTATAATTATATTATACCCCATCTTATCTAACAAATTTTTGATACACCCTAAATAAGAAAAATTTTACTCCATCCTTACTTCAAACACCTTGTATAAGCAACTACTTATGTTTCACACTATAACCATTTTTTAACCGCCCTATAAATATAACTGTAATTCTGCTTCACCTTATATTTCAATCATCGTGTATAGAAGCAGTTGAATATATTCAACTGCTTCTAACATTTTTTGAAGCCTTCTATATAATTGTAATTATACTCCATCCTATGATGCAAATATCCACTCTGTATAACTATAGTTTTGCTCCACTCTTATTTCAACCACCTTGTATACGGAACTACTTATGCGCCACCCAATATAATATTTTGTATAACTAATTCAATCATCCTTCTATGCAACTGCTTATTTACCACCTAATACATACACGCACGCACATACCTACAACCTTATATCATAGAAAAGAGATAGCCGGCAGAATAAATTTTTTCTGACATTTGACGCGACTATAAGCCCCTTAACTTAACTTCGTCTCTAAAAGAAACTGACTTCAAATGAATCAAAATTAAAACCATTACAAACACCCTCTACGATATACTTTCATGGCATATCTTGACATTTAAACTTTATATTTGATGAATATTTGATATTTATATGATATTTACAGTTTTTTTGCATATATTTTTCCTATTTCGAGAAAAATGGTATGTTCTACGTTATAGAAAAACATACGAAATCAAACTGGAACATATCTTTGCAGAATACAATTTATAATATTAAAATTGCTTGGGCAGTTTTAGAGAAAACAGTGAAGATTCATTGAAATTCACTGAAACATTATATGGGTTTTTGCTGTATTGTTCATTAATATAATAAACTTTAAATCATTAAAATTGCCCAAGCCGTTTTTGAATAATCGTTGGTCATATATAAAAAAAAGTTGCCTACGAATTGACAACTTCCTTTTAGGAAGTCGGTTAAAAATGGGGTCGAGTACTATTAAGAAAAATATTAGAGCATTGGATTTATTGGATCTGGAGCTACATTTGTTATCATTTCTTGTTACAAATTGTCTTCTTAATAAACTTTGCTATCTTAACTTTTGGTAAACACATTTTTGTAAGGTGACTGATTTGGAATTGTTGATACTTTTTGAATAATTGTTACTTTAGAAGGGAAGTCTTAGAAGACATGTTTCATTTGAGTATGTAGCTATTATTTCATACCCGAGACAAGAGACCAATCAAAACAGTGAACTAAAAAGGGAGAACTGGCTTCACATAGATCGTTCCATCTATAGCCAAGGTCATGACGTCGGTTTTTTGGGATGCGCGTGAGATTATGTTCATCGACTATCTTGAAAAAGTAAAAACGGCCAGGATTGTGCAATATTTGAGGGAATATAGCATTGTTTGATCAAGATCTCTCTCACAAATCCGTTATTGCAATGGCCAAAATTAATGAATTAAGGGCGGAATTGCTACTTCAAGCACCCTATTCGCCAGATTTGACACCTTCGGTTTGTTTTCTGCTCCCGAACTTGAAAAAATGGCTCGGTGGTCAAAAATAAAGTGATGTCGGCAGTTAATGGCTATTTTGATTAAGAGCTATTTAGGAAATTATGGGAAAATCTAGAATATCTTTAAATTTTTATTTGTTTATAATTTATTTGATACAACATTTTCTTAAGAAGGGAAGAAAAAACGCTACAATAACATTACAGAGCTTCATTCCAAAAAGAATACAAAACTAATAAGACCCCAAATAAAGTCAGTCACAAATAACAAAAATCGTTTGAAGTTAAAATTCTAATTAACAAGTTGTTATTTATAGAAAATTCAATAAACCTCACACGCGGCGCACACCACTGGTTATTGTAATTATGCTTCAAAAATAAAAAATAGCCGTTAAATGCCACAATGAATGCATCACGAACTCACATCACACATCCCGGCTCGATGTTTAGAAGCAACATTTTATTTAGTTATATCTCAACTGCCTCGAAGCGTGTGTCAACAACGATCTAATAAAAAGGTAAGTGGTTACAGATCACTGAAATTGAAGTCCTTATTACAAAAGGGTTTCGAACTTATTGAACATCGTATTCAACATCTCTGACAGTTGAACAACCTAAAAATTTTATCGTAACATTCTAACCTAGGAGTTACGGGAGAACAGCAATTACATGGAACGGCTCCAGATTTGGAACCTCTGTGTGCTAGTTTCCCCGAAAATCCTAGATGCTTTACATCTCGCTTCTACAAATTTACAATTATGTATCAAATACATAAATAAGTGTTCGAGAGGACATTCTATTGTGAGAAGCGCAATTGATGAAGGTTCCCGACCAGAATAAACATCTCGAAGAGCGTATTCAAAAGTGTATAGATCAGAAAATTAAATACATTTTCCCCAAATTGTTGTGTTTTCTTTGTTGGGTTGGGTACTTCTGTCAGCATCCTCGAACAGTATTGGTCCTATAGCACTTGAAGATGTCTGAATTAAATATTTTAAATCACAGGTAAACATCAGACAATTAGAATTTTGAAAATGTAAACTATATGATTGACAAATATGTTAAATTGCCCAGGGTCTCAATGCGAACATTGAGGAACACCTGTTGACATTTCTATCAAATCCGATATATTCATATTAAGTCGCATTAGCTAGATATCTTTGAAATATCGAAAAATAGTTGTGTTATTTGAATAATAAAATTCTTTATGTAAATGTAGATTGTTTAATTTATTTGATTATAAACCTTGTTATTTTAATTTCCAGCTACCAATAGTTCAGTCCAAGACCTGCAAGAAGTCCTATAAACAGTTCCTCATCAGCGACAACATGCTGTGCGCAGGCTGGACGTCTGGCAGAACTGACACCTGCGCAGGTGACAGTGGCGGAGGTCTGTTGTGTCCATCAAAAAGAAATTCGAAAACCGTATACAGCGTTCAAGGGATTACCAGTTTCGGAGACGGCTGTGGACGAAGAAATAAATTCGGAATATACACTAACGTTGTGAACTATGTAGATTGGATCAACTACGTAATAGATCATTATTCGTGAATGTTAAAACAATGAACTGAAGAGTGAGCTCTCTTGTTCTGCATTTATTGTCTTGATAGTAAGTGATAGGAAAGCGTGAAACGTGTGATAATAGATAAGACAATAGGGAAATAAAAACGCCATCTTATGTTCAGATGATTTGAGGTACAATTTTATGTTCAAACTTAAAATAATTTATTTGTTGAAACTTTTTATTAGGATTATTATTAGGAATTATTAAACACTGATTTTAATTAAGTACTCATTTTGGCTAATATAAATATCCGGGGAGTCAGTTAAACAAAACAATTAAAAGTCTATGTAATTTTTATTCATACCTCAGTGGAGTTAGTTACTTATTGTATCCGCTTGGCAAAAAGTTCTCATAACTAGCTCATAAATATAACTTTTTTGGATCTGATAACTTTAAGAATCATCTTATAGATAACAGAACGATATCAGATATCCAATGATATGCGCCAGCCTTTTTTTGATATCACCGAAATGATATCAAAAAGATTACATTTTTCTGATCTCTAAAAGATATATAGTTGATGCAGTCATATAGTTATCACTAATTAGATATAGGTCTTTGGTTGTATAAAAACACAGTTTTGTACCCTAACAACAAACCTTCATTTAAACAGTTAACGCCATATCTTTGTGGAGTAAACCAAACTAAATTTATTTACAAGTTTGGCTGATTTATATCTACAAAATAAGTAAATTACAGTAATCCATAACAAAATGTAAGTTTGTAAGTACCGAAATTCCAAATAATAGGTGTTTCTAGGTTCTTAGGACTAAAAAGATGAGTTCTTGAAATGGCGTTGAGTTTTTTAATCAAGGTTTGGTGATAGGGTACAATACTGTGTTTTTATACATTTGTGACACATCAAAGTTTCCACAGCATTTCCATTTTTGAGATTATTTAACCAAAACTAATATTTGAAATTTTGTTCATTGTTATTTTATTATAAATACCTGAGTGACCGAGCTTCACACGTAAATTCAAGGATTTATCATAAACGTACATATATCCAAATAATCGGACATTTGCTATGTAAACTAATTTAAACTTAATATATTTTGTCTTACATGGTGTTACTACAATTCTACTCCCCCTCATATTTCAACCACTTCAACTTCTTATGAAAAACCAATTCATACATTTTTTCTAACATTTTTTTAATCACGTTACAATTTCACTCGAATCCATATTCCAACAACACTGTATATGCGACCACTTTTAGACTTTCTACAAACATTTTTGTTTCCAAAATCTTTCAACTACCCTCCGTAACTATAATTCCACTTTGCCCTACATTTCAATCATTAAATATGTATATATATATATATATATATATATATATATATATATATAAAGTCGTTGCAAGCTACGCTATAATACATTTATATTCTAATATTTTTGTTAACACTCTATAATTCCGCTCCACTCTATATATGCAACTTTTTATAGGCTACCAAATATAACATATTTTAAATCACACTGTATAACTATTTCACACCACCATATATTTTAACTACCCTGTGTATATGCATTTGTTTATAGCCACCTATTGTAATTTTTTTTAATCATCATGTATAATTATAATTCCAGTTCATCCTATATTGCAACCACCCTGTAAATGCAAATGCTCATAAGCTACCCTATAGGTATAACATTCTATTAACATTTTTTAGCGACCTGCATAACAATACTTTTATTCCGACCTGTATGTCAGCTATCATTAATTTCGAGGGAATTTTGGGATACCCTACACAATTATTTTTTCTCGCTTTTTTGTAACCATACTATAATTTCATGTGACGCTATATTTTCACCATCATGCATAGCAACTCTTTTGGACGATCTAACATATTTTAAACGACCCTGTATAATTATAATTTTACACCACCAATTCTTATTATATGCATCAAATTAACATGCGAAATCATGAGATCTTACTCATCCCAAAATTGCCTACCATGCCAATTTTTTCACCTTGAAACCTTGAAATGCCTAGCTATCAAAATATAATGCTAGGGAAATATGACAGAGGCATGAGATAGTTACATGTTCGGAACATACAAATACAATATTATAATTCCAGTACATCCTATATTGCCACCACATTATAAATACAAATGCTAATAAGCTACACTATAGGTATAACATTCTATTAACATTTTTTAGCGACCCTGCGTAACAATACTTTTACTCCGCCCTGTATGTTAGCTATCATTAAGTTCCAACTGCTCATGGGGTACCCTATTAAATTATTTTTCTCGCGTTTTTCTAACCATACTATAATTCTATTTGACGCTATATTTTATCGATCCTGCATAGCAACTCTTATGGATCATCTAAGATATTTTGAACGACCCTATATAATTAATTTCGAAAAGATTGTTGAGGAGGTCTTGAATTATTTTGTCTATTCATGGGTTTTCTCTCCTCCAAATTTTTTCATGTAACAGATAAGTATTTAAAAAATTGTATATGTAGAACAAAGTGTAGTAAAGCAATTTCGTAAAATTGCCCGGATTACTGGCTGTCTGTACAGAGATTCTTCCTCACAGTTTTTCTGAGAGAAAGAGATGTCTATAAAATGATCAACCAGTATTCCTGTATATAAGTAATGTATTGTATATTGTGTAATACTTATCTGTGTATGGAGACGTTTCAACTCCGAGTCTGGAGTCGTTGTCAATCGTTTAGTGTTGTTTTCGAGGTTTTTTTCTAAAAAATTTTCGCTTTGATTTTGAATTTATTGTTGAAAATTGTCAGTGTCAAATTTTTTGACAAACAATAAATTCAAAATCAAAGCGAAAATTTTTTAGAAAAAAACCTCGAAAACAACACTAAACGATTGACAACGACTCCAGACTCGGAGTTGAAACGTCTCCATACACAGATAAGTATTACACAATATACAATACATTACTTATATACAGGAATACTGGTTGATCATTTTATAGACATCTCTTTCTCTCAGAAAAACTGTGAGGAAGAATCTCTGTACAGACAGCCAGTAATCCGGGCAATTTTACGAAATTGCCTTACTACACCTTGTTCTACATATACAATTTTTTAAATACTTATCTGTTACAGGAAAAAATTTGGAGGAGAGAAAACCCATGAATAGACAAAATGACCCTATATAATTATAATTTTACACCACGAATTCGTATTATATGCATCAAATTAACATGCGAATCTCCCAGCAATCGATGTCCTATTGGAAGGAAACCAGGGCCGGCTTAGGTAAATTTCGTAACAATATGTACAAACATTGCTCATATTATAGCATTAGATATAAAAAATAACAACGTCCAAATATAAAGCATTATAAATAAAATAACAGGTAAAGCCATCTCGTCATCACTGCTTCTAATTTTGTAGACTAAAGAGACAAAAATGAAAAAGAGTTTTAGGATCTAGATCGAACTCTGCCTACTCCCCAAGAGTCTCTAGGCAACTGAAGTGAGTGTGAGTCTACTTTGCTTCTTTTATTTACAGTTTTCGGTCGATTAGAGGGTGTTGTGTTGTGACTGGTTGGCTGTTGGTGGGCGTGTCTGATTTGTTAAATCTGGCTATTATGGAGCGCCATGCTGTAGGAATGTGGGAGTTGTCATCGCGTCGGTTTACCATCATTTTTGGAAGAACTTGATTTACGTAAAAATGTTTTCTTTCCATGTGCATTTAAAAATGCGTAACTTTTTTCTCATAAAGTACCTATGGATATAACAAATCACTAATAAATATAATCATAATGCTTACCATTCATTATAGTCAATACATCATCATTGGATGATGATGTTTCATATCGTGAAGTCTGACACCTGCTTTGTTTGGTTTTTCTAAACTTTTCTTCTCTCATTAGTGAAAAAAAACTTTTTTCGTCATTTGCCGAAATATTCAACGCGTCTCGTTCAAAACAAAACAAATTTTGTGCAAATATAGTTTGATCAATTACCATATGGCGATTCTATGTAGGATACATCCTGAAGACACTTGCTTCAGGATTAATAACTTTTAAAATTTGTAAATTTGGGGTTCGATTCTTAGGCCATTTCAAACTTTTAGACATAATATCGAACCATGATTAGGGATGAGTTCCAGATGTGTTAATCCAAAAGACCACATATATTTTATGGCTAAAAAATATTTTTTGTTAGTTTATTCGAAAGACATAATTAAATGTATACTAAAACCTCATTTTGAGGGACTCTAACAACACCTCCAAGAACTAGGCCCTTCTATATTCGTTAAACATCATCAGTTCACTGATAAATTTAGGTTATGTAAAATGTTATGAGAAATATGTTGGATATCCTTTTGATGTCACTAAACTGATGTCCATAGAAAGTTGCCAAAATGATAACATTTGTCTGAGCTCTCAAAGATATCATTTTTTGGGTACGATAATGATGTCTTTCTGGTATTGATGCCAAACGGGATAATTAGCACCTAATGTAAAAATATATACTCTATTTATGTTAAAATTAACAACAGGAGATTTCTGTTCTGATATCCTATTAACCCAAAAACATATTTATCCCCACACCCAAGAAAAGTTAGGTACTTTATGCTTCTACCACTGGTTCCACCGAAGGATTTTTTGGAATTGAAAAGCTTCCCAATATTGAGATGCAAGTAGAGTTGCTAGTTTTTGATTACAATCAAAATAGATTTTAATATTTTTTGTATTTTATTTTTTCTGAAGATAATAAATACTAGATATAAGGTTTTAACGTGACCCCTTATATAATTAGTTTAGCAGAAACACTTTTGTTGTGTACGTGCAGTGAGTAAGAAGACATATTACAAACAATTGTTTTTTTGTTTCAAAAAAATATGTAGCAAAATTGTACGAATATATTGAATTAATATTATTTATTTTTACCTAATATGCTACATCAGAGAGATTGTAATGAAGCATATATGCAAAGTGACTTGACTGTTGTGTAGATATTTATCTTTCTGTGTATTAGATGTGTAACCTCAAATGAGTATGGATTTTTTTGAAAAGTATGAAAGTACAAGTTTAATGTGACAGTGCCTTATTAGATTAATGACCAGCTATTCAGTATATGTAGGTACTTTTATTTACCAGTGAATACCAAATATAACAGACAATCTTCTGAAATTTTCGTTTCAAAACTGTAATATATATTCTGCTGGTGTATATTTATGTGAAAAAGTTGCACTTTTATCTTGTATATTGTTAGAACAATTATATCGACTGTTTAAAATTGTATTAACACTAACATAGACGTTATTATATAAGAATTTGTACATATTTCTTACTGTAATGTAATAAATTATTTACTCAAAACAAGAACTGTGTTTTAATATAAACAACAAATAATGGGATAGCAGGTAAGACATTCTTTTCTATTCCAACAGTTATATGGTTACTTCAGGTGTGCAACCCTGCATACACACAAGTTCCTCGCATTCCAATGTTTCTTGCAAGGAGGCAACCAATTTTTTTTTCAAACCCAGTAAACTTTCAATGTTTAAGCACTTTTTAGGAAATAACACCACAAATTCACATTCACATTACTGTATATTTCCAAACGTTTCGGGGTCTAGGTCAGATCCCGTTGTCAATGGCAAAGAGACTATGAAAAAAAGGTAAGTTCTAAAATTTTATTACACTGTTTGACCTTATTATTTGATTTATAACGTAATAAGAGATATTTAGTTTGAGAATATACAGCGTAGGACAGAAACTTCTAAAGATCTCAAATTAGAAGAATTAGAAAGTGCATTAGCCACAAATGCCATCAAAGAATTTTGTTGATTCAGTGATCCTATTAAAATCATAGGAAAAACCTTATGAACTATCCCGATACTTTCGTTTAATCTTTTCCTAGTTGCAGCTCCCTGCAACAGTCTGAAGGTACTCACCAATGCCGACAACGTGAATGGAGTGAAAACTAAGTTGTTCCTCTTACTGTTATAATAACAGACATTAGGTTCCGAGGGCAACTAGTTTTTTTAACGGAAACCGATACAGAAACCGCGACTGCTCTACTGTCTGTCGAGAGTAGAGGCCGAAACCCTTCTAAGACACTTATTGAGTACATTTTAAAGCTAATTGCAGTTGTATGTTTATGTTCATAGATCAGTACTTACCTGTGAAATATTGTTAATTAATTAATAATCAAATTAAGACTAAATAACACTTACAACTGAGTCAATGACTCGTGTTATATATATCGTGTATTGAAAAAGCTATAGTTAGTTTGTTTAATTAATAGTGAACTTAGTCTGTAAATAGCTTTATTACCATGTAGGATTTATTATGCAAATATGCACAGAATGTATATGGTTCATGAAATAAATAAACAAACTGTCAGTAGAGTCAAGGAAAATGTCCCAGCTGTTGAAAATATTCAATAGAGTCCCATATAGAACAACAAAAGCTGTAATAGTGTGTATGTCGTCCAGCTGGAAAGAAACGTTGCTAGAAAATACCATTTTTGAACCTATCTGAATCTATCTGCTAGTCCAATATAGCGAATTTCCTTTAGTGGAATCTCCTTTGTGCGCAAGACAATATATATTATATATAATATACATTGTTTCTGGTCAGGGAACCTTCATCAGTTGCGCTTCCCACAATTGAATGTCCTCTCGAACACTTCTTTATGTATTTGATACATTTCGTTAAATTTGAAGACGCGAGATGTAAGACCGACATCTAGGATTTTCGAGAAAGGAATGACACCTCGAAGAGAGTATTCAATATCTCTGACAGGTGAAGTAACCTGAAAATTTTATCGTGACATTCTGTCCTAGGAGTTAAGGGAGAACAGCAAATCCACGGAACGGCTCCAGATTCGGAACCTCTGTGTGCTGATTCTCTCGAAAATCTTAGATGTCGGTCTTACATCTCGTGTCTTCAAATATCAAAAATGTCATGTCTTAAATGTTAAAAACGTCAAAAATTCATCTTATTCAACAATGGAATGAAGATAACTGACAGACATTTCTTTTTTGCATGAGTGTTAATTTTTCTAAATAAGACTGCTTGATAATCATAATCAATGCGATATTGCGCTAATAAAAATCCACATTTATTGCATGAAATTTACATTCAACATCCTGAGAAATTAAATATCTGGATTGGAATTTATGGCGATTGTTTAATTGGCTCTTTTTAAGGCAGGGAATCTAAATGAGTTATGGTGTCTGCATTAATATGAAAAAACAGGAAGAGTTAACATTTTTACAAGAAGATGCATCTTCCTATTATATTCTTGATGTTCGTGGTTTATTAAATCGGACGTATCATTCCGGATGGATCGGTCGAAGCTGACCAATAGAGCGGCCTGCAAGATCACCGGATTTGACTTCCTTAGATTTTACTTAAAAAGTAAGATGAATAAAACTTACCTATTATTTCGTACTTTTTACATTTTTTTATAATTATTTGTATTACTACAATTTTGTTGTATGTTGAAAATTACATTTATAAGTTTGTATTCCAGTAAAGAGGATAAATAGAGCCCAGAATATGAATAATCATAGTTGATAATCATCTTTTATATTTTTAAAAGTTATTGCCAACATACAAAACTTGTATTAATAAAAGTAATTATAAAAAGCTCTTAAAGTTCACCTAGATTTATAAGTTTTGCCATAAGACCATAAGATGGTCCTAAAGAAATTTATTCTAATAATAAAATATTGTCTCTTGCTATTGAGATCATCATGGAATTAACGCCGGTAAGATAAATGTAACACTGAAGAATTAATGTATTAGTTGATAAGTTATTCAGTAGGCTTATATACCTCAGGTGATATTTAAAGTTTTTTGCTCTACCCAAAAAAACATTGTATAAAAAGGGATAGTGAATGAACAAGTATGCGAATAGATAACACACTCCAGTTCAAGTATATTATTTATTTGATATGTAAATACTGCAATATCAAGGACAATTACTTATGAATTTTCATATATATATATTTCTCGATTCTTGTAAATTCCTGTTAGTACCATTAAAAATGTACAACGTTTTTACTTTGTTAATTGTTGTGGCAACAATTTTTGGTATCAGTCATGTAAGTATATGGTAAAATTAACAACTTTAAGGAGTTTAATTTTTTTTTCTACTTTTAGGCGGCTGATGATACGATTGTCCAGTTACCAGCCGGAAAAATCCAAGGCCACATACTAAAAAGTGAAAATGGTAATCCTTATTATGCTTTCCAAGAAATTCCTTATGCAGCAGCTCCTATAGGAAGCAACCGATTCCAAGTAAATAAAAATTCATTAGTTGTATTTTTATTTCGGTTTAACAAAATCGAGATATTCTAATTTGTTTCACTTAAAAAATGCCTTACAATTAATTTGTCTCAATAAATTCACATGTTAACGCAAATTGAGTAAAGATATCTAGGAGTTTCAGGGAAAACTTGCTCACTGAGACTCTAAATCGGGTGTCGTTTGTGTGCAAGGTTGTTAGGATAGAAATCATACGAAATAATTCGTAGGTTAATTAAAAGCTATCAAAACGACTATGATCACCATCTTTTTGTAATTTTACCTTCCATTGAACACAAGACAAAATATGGTTTAAAGTAGGAAACAATCATCAGTTCCCTCAATCCTCAATTAATTATTTATGTACCGTGTACACACATCTGAATATAGTTTAAATAACGCAAAATGAATATCGACAACTAGGAGTTTTATGCACTATTAGCTTACAGACTCTGATACTCCTAGATGCCGATATTCATTTGCCGACAGACATGATAAAATCTAAATTGTTAAATAGACCTGGTAGTCCATTAAGATGATATTTACAAAATTAAATGTATCATTGCTAGTTTGCTTGTATACTTGTTTAAATGTCTGTTTTTCAAAATATCATTTTTGTGATCCTTTAACCGGCATTTGAAACGTCTGCCATTTTTCCCAACATAAAAACAATTTTATAAACACCCCCTTTAATGAACTGATTGATAACTTAAATCTGATGTTAAACTTGGCAGTTTTATACATGATTTTTAGAGTTCGTGAGAAAATATATTTGCTACTTTTTTAAACAAAAAGAGAAAATTCAATTGAAATTCATCTTTTTACTTTAAAGTTTTGTTTTAAAATATATTTCTTCATAGTTTTATTATTATTAACAAACTGGCATTATTTACTTGACGATATACTAGGCTGTCAATTAAGGACGTTTTGATTCACCACAAGTGTTTTGGGCAGTGAGGTATATTTTTTATTAATTAAATTGTTGATTTCGCGTTTTTCTATGGTAAATAAAAAAATATGTTATGAATATGTCTAAATTTTTATCTTCAGTCAAAGAAGCATTTTTAAATATTTGCCATGAAGCCATCATTTTTTTCAATGAATTTTGTATTAAATTTGAAATCATTTTGTTGTATACATATTTTAAGGTTTAGATTCACCTCTAGTTTGACAGTTATTACTAGATCATTATTAGTTATAAGACTTTTTAAAATAATGTCTAAATCTACTATTTGCATAGGTATAAGAATATTAGTTACATGGAATTACTTTATATGTATTTCCAGTAAAATTTACAATTTTTATGAATAAATTTATATTCCGTTAATTTCTGATTATAATATGTGTGATGTAATTTTGATTTAATTTACTTCACTACCATTTTCTTAATATATTTCGTAGTTTACTATATTTAGACCTACGATTCTTTAACAGTATGATGCCATCGGATTAAATTACAAATTTTAACATTTATTTGTTTTACTTTTAACAAAATGTATATTTTTTGTTTTAAAATGTAGCTTTATTTTTTATGGTAAACATTTTTCAGTTGCCAAAAGATCCCGAGCCTTGGTCAGGTATCTTAGATGCTACAAAAAATAAAGTTGTATGCTACCAAAAAGTTGTGAAATACAAAAATCTGAACATCAGTGAGGATTGCCTGTTTATAAATGTTTACTCCCCAGTGGTAAGTTATAGCAAAATTAATAAAAATTATGTACTATTCAAGGTTCATTTGATAATTTTAGACTCCTGGTACAACCAAGCGTTTGCCAGTATTGGTTTGGATACATGGAGGTGGATTCACAGCAGAATCTAGTACGATAGAATATTATGGTGCAAAATTCATCGTTGATCATGAAGTTGTTGTAGTTACTTTCAACTACCGTTTGGGACCATTTGGTATGTCTATACAGCATATTTTCTAGAACCTTAAACAGCAGATTTTCTTTGAGGAATTTCAGTCGGTAAAATCTTTGTACATGTTTTGATAAGCAATAATCAAACCATCAAAGAACTGCCTTTTTTGCTGCTTGGAATGTTGACAGCCTGAAAGTGGTTGCCTAATATCACCATCATCTGATTAGCAGTACATTTGTAGAAAATATTAAGCATCTTCTTGGGTTCTTATTTTTTATCTTATCAATAATCATAGTATTACCCTCAGAGAAGGATTGCTGTTTATATTTGGCTTGGAGACTTGCTTTAACAATATTTTTGAATTAATAACTTCAAATTTGCACAGCTTTTCCTTTGGTATTGGAATATCAGACCATTTTTATTAAATTTTCTGGGCAGTGCTTTTTAAAACATATTTCATTTAAAACAGTTACTTAGGAATTATTCTCCTTGAGCTCGTCAGCTAGCCTTAGTGTTGATTGAAACTCCTCTTTGTTCGATGCAGAAAAAACTACCAATGCCAAACCAACATATATCTGCCATTTTGTAATATGAGACATCTGCTGAGGCTACAATTCGTAAAATTTCGCTACGAGGTGAGATATATTCTGGAGAAATATGTAACAACCAATGTCGACCAGTTGCCAAATTCTTCCTAATTTCATTCCATATCACGTATGACATGCCACCTGAGGGTAAGAATTAAGATGAATACAACGCTTAAAAAAGGTCTAGTCGGATTAGTAAGATCATCAAAGTATACTTGAAGATAATCCACTGGAGATTATTTTATAAAGCTATTAACTTTGAAAGTCAATTGGGATATCTAGCAAAACGAGATTTTTCTTACAAGTGCTTGTCCAGATGTGTAAAGATATGAATAGAGACCCACTGGATAATATCCGACAAGTTAATTGACATTTTTATAATCCATCTGAAATACATGAAAAATGAAGAATAATAAACAAGAACCACTACTGGAAACAACTGCTAGACCAAGATTGTGTTATTTGTTCGACCTTGTTCAATCTCACAACTGAATAAAATTAAACTGATATTGTCGGTAGTACCGTTGAGTACCGTAAGACTTTACCAAGACTCTTAGTAGTAAGGCTAAGGTCTAGCGATATCGGAAACGAAATGTATGGTCGTATCTAAAACATCTCTAAATGTGCAAACACCTTCTCAAAGAGGATGAAGTACTACTTAGAATCGACCATATATGTGTCTTAGGATTATAGTGGGGAATATTGAAAAGCCAGAGCTGCATTTGTCCAAATAAAACTCCATTTCCATATAAACGCGCTAAGACAATCAAACTTTAGAGATGTGGCTCTAGGACTGCTTACTCAATATCTCAAGTATCTATCTATATATCTAAATGAAGGAAAAACACTTAACTGATTTACCTAGATGGTAAAAATTTAGTACCTCATACACAGACTACTACACCAAGAAAAACTAGAAGTAACAGGGGCTCCAGAAGGCGACGCTATGCTGCAGAAGGCCGATTCACAGAATGGATTAGGCACCATAAATTAAAGAAGATGGTTGGAATTACTTCGTCCCAATACTTATATCCTGCAAGGCCTTTAGTATAATGAACAGTTACGACAAAGAAAAGTTCGATGGTTTTGCACCAGTAGCGTCTGGACGTGCTAATCTCGTGTAGGGATAAAAACAGTTTTTAGGAATATACCAGCACCAAATTAATTAGGCTTCATTGTTTCGCATTCGTTATACATTTTTCTACAATATACCTGACAAGTTTATGATTTATTATAGGCTCTATTGGCATATAACGTTAAACCATACTGTAGATTTTATTGACAGATAAGAATTTAGACGCACTGATGATCTCAAAATCTCACAGGTTCAAAATATTTCAAAGATTTACATTTATGTTTGATATTGTTGAGTATTTACAAAAAGTGACCTTACACTAAAATCAGGTCCCTACCTGTATTGCACTATACTTGTTTTTAGGATTTTTGACTACATATGATGATGTAATCCCTGCCAACCTTGGTATGAAGGATCAACACAAGGCTTTGGAATGGGTTCACGACAATATTGGTCTCTTCGGAGGTAATAACTCCCATGTCACCATTGTTGGAGAAAGTGCTGGATCCATGGCAGTTGGTCTGCATCTATTAGGTCCTTGGGAGAACAATAAAGGTAATTTTGTGAATCATTCTTTCTAGATTGTGCTTACGTTTGGTGTAATTTTCAGTTCTGTACCATGCCGCTATAATGCAAAGCGGCTCTTTCGTATACGGCACAAGAGGAAACAAAGCTAGGGAGGCAGCGTTTAGGATAGGGCATGCTATGAATGGTTCATTTGCCGGTACGGATTCTAAAGAACTGTTGAAAGTTTTGCAAAAAGCACCAGCTGCTGACATTCTAGCGGTATGCACATTCTCCTTTACAAAGTTGTAAAAAAAATTTCTATGGTTTATTATGTTAATAGGCAAACACAACTGGAGCTACATGGCCAATCATTGAAAAAGATGGTTTGTTTAAATATCAGACATGGGATTGCCTTTTGGACGGTAATATCAAAAAAGTTCCAATCATTATTGGATTCAATTCTGAGGAATGGCTTTACGACAGTGAGTTTTAGTTTATCTGTATATTTAGTACTATTTAGTTTTAATAGATATTCACTGATATATGTTCGAGATCATATTTTCTCCATTTTCTCATTTCTTCTAGTATGCATATAATGTTCTATTGATGTTATCCCTACTTATTATTTGTCGCTGGGAAACCATGACATTTTTCATACGCTGACTCCTCCTTGCCTAACCTTGACTAACCACACAATCCTTTTATTAATAATCACATGTTCTCGATAAGTCGTTTTTCTTTGCTTAATTGTTTAAGTAGCTTCCTGTATCTGTTTATCGTTCTGAGCACTTTCTTGTTTAGTCTTTTTTCTCGTTCATGCAACATTTAGTATTCTTCTATAAAACCCATATCTCGCTTGTTATTCTTCTAAGAAATGATAAATTTCTTGAAGAACATTGAACTTTCTTCAATCACAAATAAAGTTTTCTAGAAAGATAACAGGCAGATTTTTCTCTGGGTCAACTATAAAATTTTGACTCAGTGCCCCCACTACTTTCGTTATGATCATTCTCATTTTCAAATTTGCTTCCCAGTGGGGTTTTCACGAGTTGCCATTAAGCATTCACATAATTGGTCTGCCAACTTATTAATATACTGAGAAAATCTTTCTGGCTTGCCAAAAGCTTGTGACTCAGTTAGGATAGGTGTCACAGTTAAAATATATGTTGATATTAAACACGAGTTATCCGGTAATATATCTTCTGACTGAAGGTAGGACAGACTGGTTCTGGTTTTTTCATTGGCCAACAAGTCGCCGATCTTCTGGGACATAGAATAGATAGAGTAAAACTAATCTTGTATCGCAATATGTTTATATAGGATTAAGTTGTTCTAGAATTTATATGAAAATTCTCGAATTTCTGTGAAAATTCTAGAACTTTCAGACATGAATTAAAGTTTGTTAGAGAAAAATATGATGAGTTGAGTGCCATTAGGGGCAATATATCAACCTTGATCTTTTGTGACCAGTCCGACATTATAATATGCGATTTTTGCTACAGTTTTGAACCCGAACATTAAGGATCTTGCTGCTATATTCGATAAGGATCCTTCAAAATTAATTGGGGCACAGTTTAACCTAACCAACGAAAATAGAACGACTGCGGGCAATCTTTTGAAGAAAATCTATACCAACACCACTTTTGCTGACAATATCGGTGCCTATATCAGGGTAAGAACATAATTTTAGTCTTTAGAACATACCGTTGCATTTTAAAAAATTTTTAGTACGACTCAGATACCAGCATGACAACACCAATAACTAAACAAGCTTTGCTGCAGTCCAAACTCGTCGATGTATATTTCTATCAGTTCGCCTATAAAGGAGAGTTGGGCATGCAAATGAAATTACCTGTCGTGCCTGGTAAATTCAAATAAAATATCTTAAAAAGTATTTATTTAGCTTGAAATTGACATTTTAGGTGCAGAACGTGTTGCACATGCAGAAGATTTGAAATACATGTGGGATGATCTGACCAATTCAGATCTTTCAAAGTTCCCTCCTGAGGACCAGTTGATGCTTCATCGTTATGTGAAACTGTGGATCAATTTCGTCAAATATCAGTAAGTAATTTGTACAGAATATATTTCGAAATACAGATAACTCTCTAAAATAGCAGTATTATGTTAAGAAGTTCTATCAATCAGGAATCAAAGTAATCCATTTGATAAGTTCTAGAGAGGTATAATTATTTTAATGAGTAGCCTCTTTTCTTTACATACATGATTAGGAAAAATTGTGGTTTCGATGATTCTCCATAAATTATGCCAGTCGGCATTTTCCAAAAATAAATTTATAGTATCTATAATTATTTTTTTGATTACTTATAAAAGTGGCTCAGTCAGTAGGATTCTAAATTAAGAACCAATTCTAATGTTTAAAGTACTTGTGGGATTGGCTAAGTCAGTAGGATTTTGGAAGTGGACAAAAGTTAGATTTTTAAGTGTGTCTTTCTAAGACTGCTGACTATGTGTATTGAATCTAGAGTGTAGATTGTGTTATAAAACCACAAATATTTCTGACCTACCTGTATAATACATATAAAGTATCAAAATATGATTTATGAAGCAACATAATTATTGTTTACATTGTACATTTTAGTATTGTGTTTTTCAGCAATCCCACCCCATCAAAAGAACCACTCCTACAAAATATAATCTGGCCAAAGGTTGATCCTAAACAGGTTGATAATATTCAGTACCTAAATATGAACAAAACATTGGAAATAAAAGAAAATCCAAGATACTACCAGGCAGTAAAGAAAGTTTATGATTATTATATAACACCGAAAGATATTATTTAAACTAAATAAAATTTAATTCAATTTGTAGTGTTTTATTAGATAATATATAAATATAGTCGTTCTGTTTAACTACTTAGTTTCTTATTATTTTCTCAAGCTTATTTGTGGCGTACTCCAGTTTGTTTTAATAGTTCGATGGGTAATTATATCACACTTCTTTATCAGTCACATTAATCTAAATTAACAAAATATAAATTTGCAATTTGAAAAAAGCTATTTCTAGGCGAGCAGTCTAGAGGTTCACTTACGCCAGCTTCACTGAAGATGTCTGCCATAGTTGCAGAAGAAACGTTTGGAAGAAATTCCAATACACCACCACAAAACGTTCTGGAAAACAATACTTTATCCACTGACACCAGCCGTGAAAGCATTTTCATAAATAATCTTTATTTTTCTTAGCCAATATCTGATTCCATTGGAGCTTCAAAGGTGCTAATTTGGATGAGAACTGATTCAGAATTCGTTGGTCATAATTTTTGTAGCTATTTGGTTGTCAATTGTTTTGATGGCCGAAGAACGATTGTATAAGGTCAGAAGTAAATATTTTAAGCATTTATATATAAATAGGCTAGGACAAAACGATTAGGTACCATTTTCTCCTCTGTCTCTCAACCGATTTTCTTCATTTTTGTTTTGTTTAGTAGCTACTGATGACCTTCAGTGCAGAATGCTAATATTAATTTATAATAATGGTTCCTTCATTAAATAAAATATAATAAAAATTCATTATTTACGTCATAATGTCAACGCCAAACAACTGAATGTGCCACGTGCCGCCACCGCCAGACTCAAAACATTGAGTAATTATGTATAGAGGGACCAATGCTGTTTATACTTAGAGCATGTACTACTGGAAGTGGCATGCAAAAGTTGTTATTGTTTAATGGTAAAGTAATCGTTGTATATTATAATTATACAGGGTGATTCCAGATATGTTCAAAATAATTTTTTCGTGGGTGGCACATAAGCAGTTGCATATATAGGGTGTTTAAAATACAGAGTAGAGTGCAATTATAACTAATAAAATAATTATATAGGGAAGCCCATTAGCGGTTGAATTTACAGGGTTCTTGGAATAGAAGGTGCAGTAGAATTACGGATATACAGGGTGGTGCAAAGAATATTATACAGAGATGCATATACAGGGTGGCGGAAATGGAAATGCAACATTTCGTAATCCATAAGCAGTTGTATATATAAGGAAGATGAAATATAGGGTGAGAGGAATTATAGATATACAGGATGATGATAAAAAATGTTAGAAACGGAAATAGAGTAGCCCACGAAGAGTTCCATATATATGATGATTGAAATATAGGTCAGAGTAGAATTATAGTTAAAGAAGATAGTTAAAAATTTCATAAACAAAAAGGGTAAATACCATGGCTCATAGGCAGTGGCATATACAGAATGGTTTACCGGGTGGTTCAAAAATGTTAAAAAATATTATGCGTGGTCCATGAGCAGTTGCATATACAGAGTGGTGGAAACATATAATGAGATGGAATTATTATAATGAGGATTTTAATAAATGTTTGAGAATTGAGTGCAATTATAGCTATACAGACAGGTTAGAAAAATTAAATATGTATGGTAGCTCATTAGCGGTTGCTTTGTTGTCATATTAAATTAAGAATTACGAATTTGAACACAAATAAAGTCCTATGAATTATATCTGAAAAAAACTTGAATTTCTTTACTTATTTGTAGAAGCGAGATGTAAGATCGACATCTAGGATTTTCGAGGAAACTATCACACAGAGGTTCCGAATCTGGATCCGTTCCGTGTAATTGCTGTTCTCTCTAAAGTCCTCAGATAGAATGTCATGTTACGATTTTCAGGTTACTTAACCTGCCAGAGATATTGACACAATTGGTCGAATTTCGACCACTGGGCGACAGCTACTTTAATCTATGGATATGATAATAAATACTAAACCTTATCGTTTTAAAATCGAAAAGGCAGAAAGTTGGCAGAGATTTGATCTCCAGCTTTTTGGAAAGACATCTGTCAATATGGCAGGCAGCACGTAATTATAGAGCTAGAGCTTTTGGCTTTAATAAAGGATGTTCTGGAAAGTTCTTCAGTTATTTGGGTAAAGTGTACAATGAATACCATTGTGGCTGACTGGGACACAGGCTATTTCAGTATTAGCGCTCCTGGTAATCTGATCTTACTAGTCGAGGTTAATTCTTGTTACTGTATATGTAATCACTCATGTTGTATGAGGTGGGAGCTGTTCATTCAATGGTTCAACATATTCCCAATATTAGCTGTCGCCCAGTGGTCGAAATTCGACCAATTGTGTCAATATCTCTGGCAGGTTAAATAACCTGAAAATTTTATCTTGACATTCTATCCTAGGACTTTAGGGAGAACAGCAATTACAGGGAAAGGATCCAGATTAGGAACCTCTGTGTGATAGTTTCCTCGAAAATCCTAGATGTCAATTTCAAATATAATTCATACTACATTATTTGTGTTCAAATTCGTAATTCTTAATTTAATATGACAACGCAACCGCTAATGGGCTACCATACATATTTATTTTTTCTAACCTGTCTGTATAGCTATAATTGCACTCAATTCTCAAATATTTATTAAAATCCTCATTATAATAATTCCATCTCATTATATATTTCCACCACCCTGTATATGCAACTGCTCATGGACCACGCATAATATTTTTTACATTTTTGAACCACCCGGTAAACCATTCTGTATATGCCACTGCCTATGAGCCACGGTATTTACTCTTTTTGTTTATGAATTTTTTAACTATCTTCTGTAACTACAATTCTACTCTGACCTATATTTCAATCATCATATATATGGAACTCTTCGTGGACTACTCTATAAATCATTTCCGTTTCTAACATTTTTTATCATCATCCTGTATATCTATAATTCCTCTCACCCCTATATTTCATCTTCCCTATATATACAACTGCTTATGGGTTACAAAATGTTGCATTTACATTTCCGCCACCCTGTATATGCATCTCTGTATAATACTCTTTGCACCACCCTGTATAACCGTAATTCTACTGCACCTTCTATTCCAAGAACCCTGTAAATTCAACCGCTAATGGGCTTCCCTATATACTTATTTTATTAGTTATAATTGCACTCTACTCTGTATTTTAAACACCCTATATATGCAACTGCTTATGTGCCACCCACGAAAAAATTATTTTGAACATATCTGGAATCACCCTGTATAATTATAATATACAACGATTACTTTACCACTAAACAATAACAACTTTTGCATGCCACTTCCAGTAGTACATGCTCTAAGTATATAACAGCATTGGTCCCTCTATATATAATTACTCAATGTTTTGAGTCTGGCGGTGGCGGAACGCGGCACATTCAGTTGTTTGGCGTTGACATTATGGACGTAAATAATGAATTTTCATTATATTTTATTTAATGAATGAACCAATATTATAAATTAATATTAGCATTCTGCACTGAAGGTCGTCAGTAGCTACTAAACAAAATAAAAATGAAGAAAATCGGTTGAGAGACAGAGGAGAAAATGATACCTAATCGTTTTGTCTTTGCCTATTTATATATAGATAGTCTAGGGGAGATCAGAAATGAACACGAATTAAAGAAAACAAGGCAAACATTACGAAATCACTAGAAAATCTCCCAAAGTCTAAACGTCTTTTGTAATAAAAGGTGAATATTGTGTTACTTGTGTGCAAACTAGACACACTTTACACATACTTTTATCGTATATTTACTTTGCCCATCTAACTTTAAGCACTTTTTGATTGTGATATGTTTGGGAAATAAGGTTCACCACCCACCCAAATTTCTATTTATATTATTTAATTTAAATGTGACATTAAGGATTCAAATTTACCCTTAGTTAATATCAAATATAAAGCAATTATTAAAAAGAACTCTCTATTTATATCTTGAAACCAAGGCCGTAGCCAGCGGGGTTCAAAACCCCCCGAAATTTTGGAATTTTGGATTTCAAGATTCAATTCTAACCAATTATATGTTTATTAGGGTGCTTTTTTTAGAGCTATTTTTTTTTTCGGTCCCATGGTGAAATTTTGTCGGAAGTACCATAAAAAAAGTCCCTGAGAGTTTGAGCCCTTAATATTAATAATAAGTACTAGACCAAGGCGTGTAAAGATTTCCCATTTAAAATACACGTAAAACTTGGTTTTTTTTTCTTTTAAATTTTGTAACTCAGAGGCATTTGATTGGATTATCTCGCCCAAAGATAGGTCTTTCTCAGAATTGAACGCTCTACAAAAGTCTCCATTATAGTAAAGTCATAACTTTCACCTACGGGGTAGTACGGGCTCCTAAACCTAATTTTTTCATAAAATTTGCGTTTTTTTGGATTTATCTCGTACACAACACTAGCTACGAAAAAATTGTAAATAACAAACTTGTAGGAAATTTAATTTCCTACAAAAAAGTCTTTGGCACCAAATCGTGAATATTAATACTTTTTGAGATACAGAGATTTTATTTAAGTTGAAGTAGTATGGAATTTTAATGGATTTCTGAGTTTAATTGTTAAATTATCAACTTTTTATCATAAATTCTACATTTTTCATCAAAATTTATAGTTGCTAATAAAAATGACTATATTTAAGTACAATTTTCATTGAAAAAAAAAACAATTTATTTAATGATGTTTTCAATGAATTACAAAAAAAATAAAATAAAAATCAGAAGAGAAATTGACATGGATTTTTTAGTAGGAGGAAAAAAAGTGGAAAAAATCCTTTCCAAAATTTTTTTTTCTTTAATTTCACCTTCAAAATGTTCAATTATACAATTTTTCAATGGTTTGTAATGTGAAATAATAATAATCAGTGATTTAAATGACAATTTATAGTAAAACTAATTTATTTAACAATTTAACTTACAGATTCCATACTACTTCAACTTAAAATCTCTGTATCTCAAAAAGTATTAGTATTCACGATTTGGTGCCAAGGACTTTTTTGTAGGAAATTAAATTTCCTACAAGTTTGTCATTTACAATTTTTCCGTAGCTAGTGTTGTGTACGAGATAAATCCAAAAAAACGCAAATTTTATGGAAAAATTCGGTTTAGGGGCCCGTACTACCCCGTAGGTGAAAATTATGACTTTACTGTAATAGAGACTTTTGTAGAGCGTTCAATTCTGAGAAAGATTTATCTTTGGGCGAGATAATCCAATCAAATTCCTCTGAGTTACAAAATTTAAAAGAAAAAAAAACAAGTTTTACGTGTATTTTAAATGGGAAATCTTTACACGCCTTGGTCTAGTACATAATATTAATATTGAGGGCTCAAATTCTCAGGGATTTTTTTTTATGGTACTTCCGACAAAATTTCACCATGGGACCGAAAAAAAAAATAGCTCAAAAAAAAGCACCCTAATGTTTATACAATTTTATATATCCTGAGAATACATGAACAAAAATACAAATTTTGCAGCCCTAATCAGCAATCAGCAATCAAAAAAAAAAAAAAATCCAACCCACGGTCACGGCCTTGCTTGAAACCATTATTATTCCTATAGAATTTGAACAGTATCTCAAACATTCATTGGAATATCTGGGTTAGATAGTTCTTGTAGTGCCAAGGTTGAGCCAGATTTTTAATTTACCAAACAGAACAAGAACTTTTTAATTATTATTCAAAACCTATTCTCAGAGAGAGAATAAGTGTGTTCTAAATCTGTTTCTGGGTTAGAAAGTGCATGATCTTGTTGACAATAAAAACCAATAAAATCCTTAGAGTTAGCGGGTGTTCACAAAGTAAGAAATATCAAAAATGTCAAAAGAATGGTCACTTTGGATAATATGAATAAACATAAAAATCAACACCATAAGTTAAACATTTAGGAGTAGGACATACATGAGGCGCTTCATTTGTCCCGGACATGATGTCAAAATGTAAGAGTGCCTCGAAATTTAAAATTGTACTACTTCAATTTTTTGTCGCGGTCGAGCGAGGCAGACAAACGACAAGCACGTCACGTGATCACGTCACTGTCGTCGCGTCTGATATTTTGAGCGAGAGAGAAACAAACAAATGACATGACAAAAGCACGTCGCGTCTGACATTTGCGGCGCAAGGAGGCGCGCATATTTCGTACTATAATAATTCAAATGGTTCAGTACGCCTCGCTTCATTTGAAGTGGGACATTGTACTGGCTCAGGACGAAAAAGAGGCTACTCTTACAAACTCTTTTTCAAGTCGTGTCCTACTCAACACTAGGTGTAGGTAAACGAAAGGAAGTACCTACTTAATCTAACAGGGCAATTTCAGATAGTAGAGAGGTGCAGGTATAAAAACTGTGATATTATTTTAGGAGAAATCACTTCTATAAGTATACGTTGTTATATACAGTAAGGACTTAATAACTGACTTCCAAAAAGGAGGAGGTTATCAATTCGTCCCGTATTTTTTTTTTTTTTTTTTTTGTATGTATGTTACCTGAATTCTTTTTCTGTGGTGAACCGTTTTGTATGAATATGGTCTTGTTTAATAGAGTATATATCCGGATTGGTGAAACTTCAAATTTCGGAACAGAATTCTATTGGTAAATTGAAGAAATTTGTGAATGAACACATGCATGCATGGAAATCGACCAATATCCCTAACATATTGGTCGATTTTTCGAAAACTCCTTATGGATGTGCATAGTTTTTAACGTTTAATCTATTCAGGAAGATCTCTAGGTGATCTCATATACTTTTCTGCGACGTGCAACTTGCAGTTTTGCAGAAAATCTCCGAAAATTCCAAAATTCTTATCAAAAATTTCATCGAAATGACATAACGGACATTTCCTCATAAATATTTTAATTCCAATGCAATAGTGCGGGAATTTTAGGCACTGGAAGTTTTAATTGCGAATTTGAAAATTTTCTATGTAGATCTCAAGCATATGGTAGTAAAGCATAGTATTTTCGACTCATTAAATCAATGAGTACCAAGTTCGTTTTGTTTGTATACCTGGCAAATACCTATTTAAATGCAAATTTTTCCATTTTGCGAAGACGGTGCTTTTGGTTATTACATTCTCCCGGCCTAATAGAAAATTCAGTGACAACACATGTCAACCTAAACTGCATTTATATGATGATTGAAATATAAGTTAGGCCGTTTAGCTGTATATAAAGGATATATGGCATATAGGGTGGAGTGGACGATTCGTGGTATAAAAATGTTGGAAAAAATGTGAAATTAAAGTTATATAGGGCGATTAAAAAACTGTTATACGATATGAACGTAAACAAATCATATGCAGGATGGTTGAAATATATGCTGGAGTTAAATTATATTTATACTGTGTGATTAAAAAAATATTTTTAGTTTACAGCACATCAGAAGTTGTAGAAAGTGTGGAGAGGAATTAATGTTACACAGGGCGATAATATAAAATGTGAAAAATGAGATAATTTATGTGGTAGACCACAAGGACTTGTGTACTATGGTTGAAATATAGGACGGATTTAACTCCGTAAATATGGGATGGATTCAACTCCGTCCCATAGTTTACAGAAGGCAGCTAACAAATTTATGCTTGTCCATGGGCAGTCATATGTACAAGATGGTTGGTACATAGGGTGGAGTGGAATTGTGTCTAGTTATACAGAGTTGTCATAAAAAGTTGAAAAAAGGTTACATGGCGTGGTCCATAAGGCATAAATATATTTTGGGCTTATTAAGTCAACGCGTACTAATACATTTTATTCGTAAACATTTACCTGTCAATTTAAATGAAAATGTATCATTGTGTAATGTTGAGGCTTTCGATGTTACCTGGTCCTGTCTATTAAGGTTATACATACAAAATAAAAAGTAAAGAATGAAAACTACCTGAGTTCAAAAAAACTAAAAAGTTGAAAATATAACATTTTTTAAAAAATATAACGGACTTTCACCTATAACTAAAAAGCTGAAAATAATTATAACAAAATACAACTCTAGCAAATAAATAACACATTCAATGTTGTTAGGTGCCTCTTCAGGAAGTAAAAAATGTAAACATTAAAAGGTGCTCATTCTGTACAAATTAATTACCTACCAATCTAGTACATTTTTGAAGTCGGTGCCAAGCAACAATCAAGTTTGATGAAGTAGTAGATAAGTACGCAATGAATGATTTTAGATTTGCTGATAAAATAAAAAAAACGCGACGAATTGATAACCTTCTCCTTTTTGGAAGTCGGTTAAAATCTAAGCAGTATTTAAGAATCAAAGTGACACAGTAAACAGAATTAAATGAAGAGCAGGATTAAAGAGTGAAGTTATTTTTAGGAAGGATGGAAATGAATTAACGAAGATATCTAAAGAACGATACTGACAAATTGGACTTTAAAAACTGAAGACGAAGGATAAATTGTTAAAAACCTAATGTTTTTTAGATTTTATTCATCTACCAGTCTTCTCTCCATTCATCATATTCTCATCAAGCTCCAATAGCTTCTCAAAATGCAAAACGTTAAGTTTCAAAACTATATAATTTTCTTCCATTTATTAATATCGTTTGTAAGCTCCTTCCAAGTTGTAATACTGTTTCGCTCTGGTCTGTTTTGATTGCCACTTTCTACCGTTTTCTGTTTTCTGTCACATAGTTTCCTTAGTTATTAATTATTATTGTGGTTACTATTTAAAATGGTGACTGTCAAATTTGATAGAAGTTCATTGCCTTTACCAATTTTTTTCTATCATATTCTCCATGTATGGACTTGAACTAGATATAGAGACATCTGAAAGACAGCCACATCCTTCTAGAAATTATAAAGTTTTGTAATTCTATTCACTTTTTGTTTCAGTTACCTAAAGTTCCAGAGCCATGGTTAGGTGTACTAGACACCACGAAAAATACAGTAGTATGCTACCAAAAGCGTGTCAACTACACCAATTTGAAAAACAGTGAAGACTGTTTATACATAAACGTTTATACTCCTGTGGTAAGTACAAATTGCAGAGAACTTAAGCTGACCTACATTCAAATGTTTTAGACTCCTGGGACATCAAAACAATTACCGGTACTGGTTTACATTCACGGAGGTGGTTATAAATTGCAAGCTAGTACTATCGAATATTATGGTCCTAAGTTCATCATGGACCAAGAGGTTGTCGTAGTAGCTTTCAACTATCGTTTAGGAGCATTTGGTATTTATCTTTATATTTGATAATACTCCTTTCTATCTATTGCTACTGAAGTCGTTGTTGTCGCATATTTAGTGATTAAGAACAACAATCCGTCTTTTAAAATCACTTCTGTTTAGGTTTTTTAACAACGACTGACGATGTTATTCCTCCAAATCTTGGCTTAAAAGACCAGTACAAGGCTTTGGAATGGATCCATGACAATATTGGCCTCTTCGGTGGTAATAAATCACACGTCACCATCGTTGGAGATAGTGCGGGCTCCATGTCAGTAGGTCTTCACTTGTTGGGGCCTTGGATTAATGATAAAGGTGAGAGTTTAATGACTTTAGGAATCCAATCCAGTCTTAAAGACTCAATAATACCTAATCTCAAAGATCTAAGAATAGAAAAGGGTGATCATGTTGATTATAATTCTAGTTGTTTTTGTATAGAAGGAGTTCACCTATTTGCCTTGATAATTTGTTGAAAATGTCCTGTTTAGTAAAATTACAAACTGTAACTGTTAACAGTTAGTAGAAAGTTTTGTTTTCGACAAACTCAGAATTTAGATAGCAAATAAAGAAGAATGCTAGGGTTGGCTTTGCTTAGCAACTAGATATAAGAATATGGTTTTAATTTTTCCCTTAATTATTATCAACCTGACACCACTTTTTTTGATTTTATAGTTTTGTTTCATGCTGCTATAATGCAAAGTGGTTCCATGATATACGGCACAAGAGGAAATAAAGCAAGAGAAGCTGCTTTTAGAATAGGACACGCTGTAAATAGTTCATTTTCCAGTACAGATTCCAAAGAACTCTTAAAGGTTTTACAAAAAGCATCTGCTGCCGACATCCAGGCAGTAGGTATCTTCATTTTCATAATAAAAACATGCTCTATAGCTGACTGTTTTAACAGGGAGACACAACTGGCGTCGGTTGGCCTATAGTTGAGAAGGAAGGCCCGTTTGGATATCACATGTTTGACTGCCTCACGGAGGGCAACATTAAAAAAGTTCCAGTGATTATTGGTTTCACTTCAGAGGAATGGCTTCGTGATGGTTAGTAAATAGAACGAAACACAGTTTTGATGTTACCAAACTTGTTTTCTAGTTTACCGACGCAATCTAAAAGATCTTGCTGCTAAATTAGACGAAGCTCCTGGCAATCTCATTGGTGCCCAGTTTAACTTATCCAGTGAAAATCGAACGATTGCAGGAAGTCGTTTGAAGAAAATATATACGAATACTAACTTTGTGGACAACACAGGAGCTTACATCAGAGTAAGTGCCTTAGAATGATGCCTGGAACCAATTCAAAGGTTCTTTTTTTTCAGTTTGATTCCGACAATACCATGACGACACCGATAATCAAACAAGCTTTGCTCCAATCCAACTATGTCGATGTTTATCTCTATCAGTTTGCTTATAAAGGGGAGTTGGGGCAGTTAATGGATATACCCGTTGTACCAGGTCAGAAAATACATATAATTTTAAGATTGTCTTAAGAATATCGAGAAAACTATTTTTTTCTTAAAGCTAGCTAAATATTAACTGTTATACTGAACCTCGAAGTTTCCTTGGACTTCCATCGTCTTGAAGTTGTTGATCTCACAACGTTTCAATAGCTGCGTATCTGCTATCCTCATCAGATGAATGATGGGAAATTCTGATTATCCGTTGTATTTATATTATACCCTTAACCGGTCATACGTCGCCGGGTTAAAGGTTCTTATCCGTTGGAAAATACCCGGTCTAATCAGCGTCCTGGTACCTGGCGGTTGGTTGCCGGTGGTGCGTAGCGGCAGAGGCCGAAGAATAGCTCGCCAAATATTTGAGATCAACCACTTCAAGACGATGGAAGTCCAAGGAAACTTCGAGGAACGAGGAAGTCTACAAACTTCAGTGATACTGAACTTTATGACATTTGGAAAAACTCGCTTGTTAAAGGTATATACACGAAATGAATAACAAAGAAATTGTTTTTTATTGTTCGAAATGATTTAAATAAAAAAATATCAACTTTATTAAACAAAAATATGTTTGTTGTTTATACTCACTTGCAAAGAAATCGCAACACCTAGAAGGAGATGTTTAAAGGGGCACAAATGAAGTTCAAGATCGACGTCTAAGACTTATGGCCTTTCGAAACCGATTTTCGACCACCCAAAATATGTCTGATGAGTGGTTGGGTGAACATGGCCAACTTGTAACTGTCTGAATGGTTTACCGCCGTATAAGATCGTTTGGACTGCAGCATTATAGCGACCCCAACCGTGTTCAAACCAACAGAAACGCGGACTTGCTAATAGATTAGGAACAATTTGGAAATCAACAACTGGTACTCTGGATGCAAGCGATGGTGAATATTTTAATAATTGTATTAATAAGATCACGCCTGACTAACAAGGAATCCAAAATCTACTGAAGAACCAAATCTCTGTTACGACTTCCGTAAAATAACAACGTCTAGGAGAAAGATGACAATCTAAGTTTGATGTTGAGCGAGTTGGAACCTGTTCGAGGCAACATGACAAGGTTATCTTCAGGAAGTAGTAGAGCCGTATGTACTCCCTTACATCAAGCGTCTCATGGATTCCATATTTCAGTAAGATAATGTTCGACCTCATGTTGTTCGAGTTCGTTTAAACAAGTCTATATAGAACATGTTTGGGATATGATGGATAGAAGGCTCGGAAAACCTCAGCTCCCACCGACTTTGGAGGGTCTAAGACATGAGATACAGGTAGCTTGGGATAGTATTGCTATGTTTTACCAAAATAATATTAGATTTATAAATTGCCTTCTGGGTGTTGCGAATTCTTTGTTGGTGACTACATTATAATCTTATAACTTTAATTTCATTTTTAGTACAACGAATATTAAATGTAACCTGTTAGCCATTAGAAACTGATTAACAGGCGACATATCACTGCACTTTTCCATATCCGTGATAAAATTTTGATTTCTCCTAACACTTTATCAGTTGATCTATAACAAACGTTCCTATTTTACTGTTTTCTTTAATTCTGCTATTTTTTGTCATAGCTGCTAGTTTATGTACTATTAAGAAAGATTATTTGCTGTTAACTCGACAACCTAAAAACAAGTCTTCCAAAGGTATACTTTTCCTCCATATTGAGTTTTGTTGCCCAAAGAATAAAACAAATAACACATTCTTGTCAATGTTTTTGTAGGTACTGGGCGGGTGGCACATACTGAAGACCTAAAGTACATGTGGGATGATCAAACAAACTCTGACCTTTCAAAGTTTCCGGTACAGGACAGATTAATGGCCCAACGTTATATGAGGCTTTGGGTTAATTTCATTAAGTATCAGTAAGTGATTTCTACATTATGCTCAACGGATTTTATAAACTAAATCATGTTTTTGTCTACAGTAATCCAACCCCCACGACGGATCCACTTCTGCAAAATATTATCTGGCCAAAAGTTGATCCTAAGCAAACTGACAACATTCGGTATCTGAACATCAACAGCACGTTCGAAATACGTACTAATCCAAGACAGTATCAGGATGTTAAGAAAATTTACGATTATTATATAACACCAAAAGATATCATTTGAAATTGGTAACAAATTATTGCAAATTTTCTGTTATTTATTTCACCCTTATTTACAATGTATTTTGTGTGTGACAGTTTTCAGTATAAAATGTTTAATAAAATCATTTGAACTTTAAAATTGAACTTTGGTATCACTGATAAAGATAGTAGACGCTAGGATAGGTAAGCACGGCAGTTATCAGTAGTGTGCGTCAGGAGTGTCTGTTGTCAAAACACAATTTCGTTTATTTATGGGCAAATAAGCTGCAAAGTGATATCTTCAGAAATTTGAATGGATAGAACCAGTTTCAGTATTCTAGCTTACACAATAAGAATTCAAACTAATCATTGTATTGTTATTTGGCAATGGTATCGCTGGTTGAAGAAAAGCAAACTGTTTGGTCTATAGGCTTGTATTTGTATACTAAATCAGTTGTTTGTTTAACGTTTAACGGGCGAGTAAACAGTATCGTTAACGTTTCTGCAGATCCGTGCGTTAACAAAAGTTAAAAGATTCCTATCGCACCGATTAAGCACTATAACCTAATTAACATCTGCACCTCTTATGCGGAGAATATCGTATTAGAAAAGCTCTCAAAGTCTGTGTATCAGCTCATTCTCAACATTTTTGCACCTCTCAGACTACTACTAGACTTCAACTAAAAACTGATAGAATTCAAATTACTTTAGAGTCATAACATCTGTATCAAATTTTCTGACCATAGAGAATAGTTTTCATTCAAATTAAATTAGGATAAAACTTTCGGAGTATTGGAGAAGTGGTCAAAATAAAGAAATTATAACATTTAGCAAAGAAATTGACGTATTGTCCTGGCATATTTTTTGAGAAACCAACATTTTCAGGATCAAGGGAACTGTGGTTCAAAGCTGAAAATTAAAGGATAAAAATTTCAGAAGGATACCATCAAGGGTAGTATTAGGGAAGGGTTCTTTCACTTGAGTCTTTCGTGAACACTCTCTCCAGGGGAAATATCTCTACTAAGAGCCGACATGCTTCAAAGCTTAGTAAACGTTTTCTTACGCTCAATGTTGGCACTAGAATAAATACCTTAAGAATCAGTAAAAAAATTATTCTAATGGGGGTGGGCAAGGGTTGTTGTTATCGTTCAGTGGGTACTCCAGAATATAAGGAAATTCAAAAGAATTTCAGTTGCTTGCCATAAATGGTTGTCGAAATTTCTGTTTTCACCTTAGTTGTTCGAATTGGCTTAGATCTCAGGACCTGCTTCCTAAGGAAAAGAAAGACATCGTGTCGATATAAGATCTGCAGTGGGAGCTTGGACTTGTTGGAGCTATCATGATCTTACAGCGATCTGTTCGCTTTACAGTATACTGATGAAGTCCATCTACTAACTAATTGAGTCAGTTTAGTTAGGTTAGGTTCGAATAACATGACGGCTATAGAATTTTTGGTGGACAACATCGAAAACCATAATGCGAAGATTTTCCGATCTGTCACATCTGGATTTTTTTCTCTGTTTCTAAAATCTCAGGATTTGAGGAATAACTTGCGAATACGATTTTGAGTCGGTTCTATTCAAGCCCAGTCAGGTCGTGTATTCAAATAAAAATATCTATAAGGGTTGTCAGAATATCGAGAAAAAACAAAAAATTGTGGTTTTTGAAAAATTGCAATAGATTCTCCATCTTGTAAATGAATTTGGTAAAATTTGGTAGTTATGTGTTAGCGACTACTGCCAATAGATTAACGTTAACAATTTTTTTAAGCCTTGTAGATTTTTTGCAACCATCGTCATTTGTTAATTCTTGTGGCCGCCATATTGGATTTATACTTTGTTGTTGCACATAAAAAGAGCTGTTCAACCATGTATAAACACGCCTATAACTGGATGAAAGAAAATGTAAACTATTTAAAAAAATTAGTTTTGTTATTTTTTTGGTTTTATTTGTTAAGAGCTGAATATTTTTCAATACAAATGTGGTATTTTTTAAGTAAGCGAATTATTAGATAATGTTTTCCATTAAATTAAATATAGAATGGTATTGAAATTGGGAAAAGTGGATATGTATGATTGTTTCTCTTTATGTTAGTACAAATTACTGTTATTAACAAATGTTTTGATGCGATACAAGTTTCTATTCGGTCCAAGGGACGGATTTTAAAGGGGGGGGGAGGTGTGCGGACGATCGGCCTTTTGTAAGAGCCCCAGGGTCAGTAAATTTGACATTAAATCGAAAAAAATCTTATATGCAAGAGCTCAAAATAAAGTATTATCTGTGGGTTTAAAAGGGGATTATCTATTTTTAACACAATAGGTCAGGAAATACAATTTATTCAAACACATAGAGAAGTTTACCCATACTAAGGTCATGTCGAATTAGATCGCCCCCTTTGACGTAGGAGATCGCCCCACCTGAAACTGGTCTCTGAATCAGTCCTAGTTCGGTCCTCTATAAAACACAGTATTGAAACCTGTGTCACTTAATTATTTATGCGGGATTTTTTGTCAATGAGTTTCTATTATATTATCTGTAATACATAAATGGTATAAAAATGAATATAGGATTTTAGTTACGATATGGGATTTTTTAATCAAAATTCGGAGTATTCTTGAAGTGTTATTAAGTGTTATTCTGATCCGTATCTAATTATTCGAGTTTACATTATTAAGTGTATATAATATATGGCAAAATTTATTATGATAATTTCGTTTAAAATGTTTCACCTCGTGTCACTGTTATTGTTAGCTGTTACAGTTATCAGTGCGACTACAGTAAGTTTACTATAGAAAAAAATGAACAATATTACAATACAAAAATATGTTTTTAGGCTTTCGATGACACTGTAGTGCAATTGCCTAAAGGTAAAATTAGAGGTCACATCTTGAAAAGTGAACAAGACAAACCTTACTATGCCTTCCAAGAAATCCCTTATGCAGCACCACCTGTTGGTAAAAATAGGTTTCAGGTATGTACAATAAAAGGTTTAGTTATTCGTTTTCGATTCAGTTATGAGATTGTTTCAAGTCATTCGACAAATATAGTTACTATGAAAATAGATAATCATCTTTAAATCCATTTAAATTCTGCTTAACAAATCATTTGTAAAAAGTCACAATAATAATAATATGTCGGGAACTAAAGTAACGCAACATGATGTTCCCTAAGGTTTGGTACTTAGACCTTTTTTTATCATTAATTATTTCAAGGATTGACATAGTTTTATTGATCCACATAAAGACGAGCTTTTTATATGGTAATTTTGCCTGTTCATTGTGTTTTCTCTCCTCAAATTTTTCTCCTGTGTTTGGAGACGCTTTAACTCCGAGTCTAGAGTCGTTGCGAACCCTTTAGTGTTGTGTTTCGAGGTTTTTTCTAAATATCGCATTGATGTTGATTTTGTTGTTTGTCAAAAAATTTGGAGGAGAGAAAACCTAATGAACAAGCAAAATAATTCAAGACCTCCTCAACAGTCTTTTCGAAATTACTTTGTATATGGTGAACAATTTACCTAATCTCAATAACCTGTCGGAAGGTAGACATAAACTGTGAAAAATAGTTTAGTACTGATAAAAAAACAAATCCTTAACAGCTATCCTATTTTAATAACGATACAGGTAGAGTAAAGTTACTTGGCATTCCAAGATTTTTATACAGTGTTCGTCAAAAGGCAGCTTCCCTACACTAATGAAAATAAATGGTTGTAAACTTGCCTACCAGTAGTTACAGATGACATAACTGTATGGCAAGTGATAGATCATTTGAAAGGTATTGACAATATTTATTCAGTCATATTAATTGCGTTTTTGTTTAGGCCAATTTTCATGGATAAAATAGATAAACCCAGTGGTCGAAATTCGACCAATTGTGTCAATATCTCTGGCAGGTTAAGTAACCTGAAAGGGAGAACAGCAATTACACGGAACGAATCCAGATTTGGAACCTCTGTGTGACAGTTTCCTCGAAAATCCTAGATGTCGGTCTTACATCTCGCTTCTACAAATAAGTAACGAAATTCAAGTTTTTTCCAAATATAATTCGTAGGAGTTTATTTGAGTTCAAATTCGTAATTCTTAATTTAATATGACAACAATTCAACCGCTAATGGGCTACCTTAGATAATTATTTTTTCTAACCACCCTGTATAACTATAATTGCACTCAATTCTCTAACATTTACGTATAAATACTCATTATAATAAATCCATCTCATTATATATTTCCCCCACCCTGTATATGCAACTGCTCATGGACTACGCATAATATTTTTTAACATTTTGCGTATTTACTCTTTTTGTTTATGAAATTTTTAACTATCTTGTGTAACTATAATTCTACTCCGACCTATATTTCAACCATCATACATATGGAACTCTTCGTGAGCTACTCTATAAATCATTACCTTTTCTAACATTTTTTATCATCATTCTGTATATCTATAATTCCTCTCACTCTATATTTCATCTTCTCTATATATACAACTGCTTATGGGTTAAAAAAAGTTGCATTTCCATTTCCGCCACTCTGTATATGCATCTCTGTATAATATTTTTTGCACCACCCTGTATAACAGTAATTCTACTGCGCCTTCTTTTCCAAGAACCCTGTAAATTCAACCGCTAATGGGCTTCCTTATATAATTATTTTATTAGTTATAATTGCACTCTACTCTATATTTTAAACACCCTGCAACTGCTTATGTGTCACCCACGAAAAAAAAAATTTCTGACATATCTGTAATCGCCCTGTATAATTATAATATACAACGATTACTTTACCACTAAACAATAACAACGCTTGCATGCCACTTCCAGAAGTACATGCTCTAAGTATATATAACAGCATTGGTCCCTCTATATATAATTATTCTGTTTTGAGTTTGGCGGCGGCGGCACATTCAGTAGTTTGGCGTTGACATTATGGACGGAAATAATGAATTTTTATTATATTTTATTTAATAAATGAACCAATATTATAAATTAATATTAGCATTCTGCACTGAAGGTTGTCAGTAGCTACTAAACGAAACAAAAATGAAGAAAATCGGTTGAGAAATAGAGAAGAAAATGGTACCTAATCGTTTTGTCTTTGCCTATTTATATATAGATACTAAAATAATTTAACTAAAGCAAAAAAAGTTTTTTAATTTACTCGTAATTGTTGCTTTGCAAAGTTATTTTAAATAATTCGTTTTATTATTGTTTAACGAGCCATTTAGGAGTTTACATAGGCAAAATGGTAGGTAGTCAAATTGTTAAAGTAGCAGTTGTCTTAATTGTTGGTGAATGTAAAAACATGTCCATGAAGCCGAATGTTTACATAAAGAGAGGTACCCAGATCGTACTATAACGACAACTTACTTGAGAGAGCTTCTGTAGAAGTTTGAAGCAACAGGTAGTGTTAATGATTTTAAACGCTCTGGTGGAACAGTGATGAAAAAAAGACTTAATTGGACAAATGGTAGTAATCCGTACTTTCTCTACAACTAAAGTTGCGTCTATCTGTGAAGTTAGTCAAAGCACAGTACATAGAGTCTTGGTTGTTGGTAAAATACAAATTTCATCAATACCAATTAAACATGGTGCACCAACTTTCAGTGACGACCCTCACAAAACTGGAATTCTGTGAAATTATGACAAATAAATTTAATCGATACCAACGCTACAAAAATAAACGTTTGTTTTAGTAATGAAAGTTCTTTTTCCCTCAATGGAAATGTTAACACACAAAATGTACGGTAATGGGACATACTTAATTTCCAGAAAAAGTAAATTATTGATCAGCCATTTTGAAAACTACATAGATGGACATGTTTCTTCAATACAAACGTTGAGGTGTATCTGGAGATGTTCCAAAATGCAATTGAGACGTTAATTTTTGAGATGGTGCTTCTGAAAATTTTCTGGTGCAGTAAGACGATACCTGAACTAAGAATATCGTGGTAGATGGATAGATAGCAAGGTCCCATATAATGGCCAACTTGGTCACCGGCCCTGGCATCAATTTTCCTCCAAGAGTACTTGATATCCAAGGATACGCTACGCATCCTGACAATATTAACGGTTTGAAACAACGAATAATTGCAAAATGCAGGACAGTTTCAATTGATACAACCTTTGACATGAGCTATAAGGTCCGATTTAAAATTAGTGGCCACACCGGCCCTATGACATCATCTATTACTGTACCGTCATCTCTTACCACTGGCAGACAAGTTCACAACCGTTTATTTTCATTAGTGTAAGTGTAACCGTTCAAAAGATAGATGTTATAAAATTTATTCGCTACCACTGGAGAAAATATTAGTCATTCCGATGAAAATAAAACGTTGACCGTCTGGGATAATAAAAACAGCACGATCCGGAACCTTCTATGCAGCAAAAAGTATTGAAATCGAACGTTGAGCGAACAATGAAATACCCATCCAGAACGACCCGAATATTCCAAGCTATAAAACACATTGTAAAGTTCAGGTAGTTTAGTTGTAAATTGTTTTCGAAATCTGCTGTTGTAAATATTGGATTTTTATATGTAAATAAAGTTCTAGAAAGTGAAAGTGAATATCAGTTTTCTTAAATTCAATTTGAACCCATGAAGTTTACTGCAATACGAAGGGGAGGGGGGAATTTTGGCAGGCACTGTATAGTTAACTTTTTATATTTCTTTAGCTACAAAGTATTAGAAACTGCAAGACCTTAAAAGTCCCAATTTTTTCGCTATTGTACTTCGAAAGTAGAAAAAGCTTTACCCACCCAAGTTCACATTGATCATCTGTTTTTACATGGTAGGTATATTTTTATTACAGTTACCTAAGGAACCTGATTCTTGGTCGGGTGTCTTGAACACTACCAAAAATACTGTAGTTTGCTACCAGAAAATCGTCAAATACAAAAATCTGAACATCAGTGAGGACTGCCTCTACATCAATGTTTACACTCCAGTGGTAAGAATTACTTTGCCTGGCATTCCTACCAATTTTGTTGCGTTAACTATTCAAGTTTTTAGGTGCCAGGGACGAAGAAACTGCTCCCGGTACTCTTGTGGGTGCATGGAGGTGCTTTTGCAGCAGAATCGAGCACGTTCGAATACTATGGCCCAAAGTTCATAATGGATCATAATGTTGTTGTTGTTACATTCAATTATCGTCTAGGCCCATTTGGTAAGTTAAATAATGGATACTTTAACTGCTGAGTGCAATGTTCTCTCTTGTATTTTCTGGAACAGATAATATACTCAACGACAAAGAAGTCGCAATACCCAGAAGGAGACGTTTAAATTAATACTTATGTAGCAATCTCTAGAGAGACTAATTTGCAAGGTGTTCACCTTATAAATATTAACTTTGGTATTATTAAAGCACAACAGTTAGAGAGATTTGAATATAATCGATCAAGAGCCAAACATCGCCCTGATCTGTCACTTATAAACAGTGAACGAACGACGAATAAAGGCAAAGGGCAAAGACAGAGTGGGCTATGAAAAAAAGCTACATCTGAGGTGCAAGAAATTCACCGATTAAAAATTAAAGTAAAAATGAACAAATAAAAAAATATTGTCATAAGCAACTTAAAAAAGTAAACGAAATCTCACAAAAACAGTTTCATGTAAAATGTTTCCAAGACGAGACCGCACCTTCAAAAAGTTATCAGATCTTATGTAGAGCCAAGCTTCTAACTCTTCTCGCCCTAACGCTACGAGCCTTAACTTCACAAACTCACATGGGCATAAGGTGAAAAAATTATTAATATATTAGCAAACGGTCAAGTCAAACATGTTGATTAAGGTGTAGAGTTTGTGAAGTTAGAGCTTGTAGCAGCGCTCTAAATGAGATCTGATAACTTTTTGACAGTGTTTTGGTGGGATTTCTTTCTTCTAAATCTACATATAGATATTAAAATATATACTTTCTGGCAGAAACTTTTTCCAGCAACATGACGGACAAAAGTAAAAAAGAATTTCTCCTGTCCGTATTTCGAATTTTGAGTTGTGGTCTAGATTAAATTTCTGACACCCTTAGTGGTAAACCCGATACCCAAAACGTCTATCATGTAAAGAAACTGTATAGGATTTTGAGTCAGATAAACGTACCATCTACAAGATGGTAGATAAAATACTAAGTAGTTGAATTTAGATATACAGTGATGACGCGTGGGTTGGAACAAATTAATCTAAAATTCAGTTGTTGGTTTTGGAAATACGCTCGGGCATGTGGGTTTTTTTTGGACTGTGCTTTTTGTGATGATAAACTCGTTTATACAGAGTGGGCTACAAATAAATTGCGACCATAAACTTAATTTTTTCAAATGGAAACATTTGTTTTTTATTTTATTTTTGAATTCTACGTATTTTTCCTGTACCGAAAATTAACATTTATTAAAAACAAATACAATTCTTTCTAAAGTTAAGAAAACAAGGGTAAAAATAAGGTGTTTGTTGGTTTGAACCTATTTAGTTACGTCAGGTTTTTATGATTGTTGACGGTATTTTAGTCACATGCATGAAAACCCTTTTTTAATGCTAGAGTTTTTAACACTTATTTATTTCCGTAGAAACTGTACTATAATTTTACTTGAAATATGTAGTTGTCAAGTGCAAGGTTAAAAGCATGGCGCGTTTAACTGAAAAGCAGCGAATATACATTGTTACGATGGTAGTATATGGCGACAGAACTCGAACACAAGCTGAAGTTTGCGAATTGTTTAACATGAAGTACCCGGAGCGGCCTATTCCACGATCGGTAGTTAGTAAAATAGATAAAAAATTCTAGAATTTGGATTGGAGATTTACAAGAAAATCCACACAAATCCATTAGACAAATAACCGCAGGACAGTCAATACGTAACTCTTCTGTTCTAAAATGCTTGCATAGAAATAAATAGCACCCAGACAAAGTTCATTTAGTGCAGGAATTTACTTAAGATGATTTCGACCGGAGAGTAGAATTTTGCCAAATAATGATGAATAGATGCAATGCCAACCCGCACTTTCAAATTTTTTCCGACGAGGCAACATTTTGTTTAAATGGTTCAGTGAACAGGCAAAATTTTCGATATTGGGAATCAAAAACCCACACTGGATTATGGAAAGTCATACACTGTTTTCCAAGAAAGTTAACGTATGGGCCGGAATTGTGGGTACTTCAATTGTGGGTCCATTTTTATTGAGGGAATACTTAACTCGGAAAAGTATTTAGACCTATTAAATTGTCCTGACAATATTTTCCCAAATAGATGTAACGGAAGGAGGGGTAATAACGAATGGCCAGCTAGGTCTCCAGATCTAAGCCTATTAGATTTTTATCTTTGGGATTACGTGAATTCGAAAGTCTACTTCAATAAGCCGGAAGATATCGAGGAATTAAAGAATAGAATTAGGGCCGAAATACAACCAATCCTGCCACAAACTCTAAATGAAGTGTTACGAGAATTTTAAAACCGTCTTATGTATTGTCAGGAAGCTAATGGTCAACAATTTGAACATTTAATTTGGTATGTTGAATCTTCAATTTTGAAAGAAATGTATTTTTTAATAACTGTTAATTTTCGGTATAGTACATTGTACACGAAAAATACTTAGAATTCAATGCAGAATTCAAAAATAAAATCAAAAATAAATATTTCCATTTGAAAAAATGAAGTTGACGGTCGCAATTTATTTCTTGCCCACCCTGTATAAATGAGTTTATCATCACAAAAACCGCAGTCCAAAAAAAACCGACGTGTCTGAGCGTTTTTCCAAAAAACCAACACCTGAATTTTAAATGAATTTCTTCCAACCCAAGCGTCCTCACTGTAAAATGATTAAATTATATATGAATACACCACTTTCCTAGGATTCTTATCAACATACGACGACGTGATTCCACCAAATATTGGAATGAAAGATCAGCATATGGCAATAGAGTGGGTACACGATAACATTGGTCTTTTTGGGGGCAACAAATCCCACATAACACTAGTAGGAGAAAGCGCTGGGTCCAAGGCGGTGGGGCTGCACTTATTGGGACCTTGGCAGAATAACAAAGGTCTGTTTTGAAATTATAATGCATGATGCTTTCATACAGATTTGTGTTTTTCAGTTCTTTTTCATGCTGCTGTGATGCAAAGTGGTTCTCCGTTGTTCCTTACAAGAGGAAACACAGCTAAAGAAGCAGCTTTTCGAATTGGACAAGCTGTAAATGTTAGCTTCACCCCTAAGAATTCGCAGGAGTTGTTGGAGGTACTTCAACAGGTTCCTGCTGCCGATATTTTAGCGGTAAGATGTCGCAATATGTACTCAATCATTTTGCTTGTTAATATATTGTTGTTTATCGTTAATACTGGGTGTTTCATCCCATCTATCCACTATTTAAGTATGCCGATAATAGTTTCTATAAAATTGTGATACCATTTTGTAAAATAGTTTCACATGTTCTATCGATTGCGCATAAAATTAACAATCCTATTTTATCGGAAACGGTTAATCGAGGTCAAAAGTTGATTTTCTTAAACTTGAAATACCCAGCAACATATCGGGATTTGTTGTTTGAAATTTTTTAAGCTAAAGGCATTTTGGAATGTGTCTCAAAAGTGAGTACATACCCTTGTTTCTCTAAATAAGAACATTTATTTTTTTAAGCGGAATTTACCAAGAACTAAAGTCTGTGTCTTTTGTTATAAGAATAGACCTCCTTCGTACTAAAATAAAAATTATTATATTAGTTATCCCACTTCTTATTAAGAACTTTACATATGGGGGGGGGGTCCATAGCTCAGCGGTTGAAGTCGCTGCTGTGACTAGTGGGTTCGATTCCCATTCCTCTGGGCGTTTGTGGTTGTTAGCGCATAGCGAAAAATATAATTTGAAACACTTGTAAATGGCTCCAGAACCCATAGCCACTCTAGCAGGAGAAACCGTTTTTTCTAAAACTTCGGCTCCCTGTCAGACATTGCTCTTCTAAGCTAAACACTAAAAGCTAGTTTTATGTGTAATCGGTGACCTTCACAATTCACGTTAATCACCTAAAGTCAAACTGATCGAATAGGTATTATTGTAAACAGAGTAGGTTTATACTGCTAAGCTGATTTCAGGCAAATACTACAGGAGCTGACTGGCCAATTTTAGAAAAAGAGGGCATTTTTGGATACCATACCTACGATATTAAGAAAATTCCTTTGTTAATTGGGTTTAATTCTGAAGAATGGCTCTATGACAGTAAGTGATTTAACATTTTGGGAATTCCCGACATAGTATTAACTGTGCAATGTTTGGCGCAGTTGATGGGATTTTATTAAAATAGTCTTATTCAATTTTTAGTGCTAAATCCGAATGTAAAAGAAATCGCTGCTGGTTATGATACAGACCCATCAAAGTTAATTGATGTCCAATTTAATCTTTCTAGTGTTAACAGAAGTATAGCAGGAAACCTATTGAGGAAGATTTATACCAACTCAACTTTTGTTGGCAACATGGGTGCTTATGTCAGGGTGTGTTAGACTTTGCTGGGTGAACACACATAAAGATATTGAAATATTTTCTTTGTAGTTTGACTCAGATGATCGTACAACAACCCCTACAACAAAACAAGCTGAGCTTCATTCCAAATTCGCTGACGTATATTTATATCAGTTTGCATACAAGGGAGAATTGGGGATGCAAATGCATTTGCCTGTAGTAGAGGGTACGTTAGATTTTTGGTAAAATTATTAATAATTTATTTAATATTTTTTAATGCTATTAAATGAACCTTGTATTATTGTTGAGACTTACTTACAGGAGCTGAACGCGTTGCCCATGCTGAAGATTTAAAATATATATGGGACGATCAAACGAATTCAGATCTCTCAAAATTCCCAGAAGAAGATAGGCAGATGTTTCGAAGATATATTAAACTTTGGACAAATTTTGTTAAATATCAGTAAGTTGAATATTGGTGAATACTTATGATTCACATTTTTAAATCTGCTTCAATTTTCTAATATTTTTTGATGCCACTATTATTCAAATACGATGTTAAATTATCATTCTAAAGTTATGAAGGTGCTGATATTTTTATCTAGTAGGTGAAGATAATCCATTTTTTAAGATATCTTGAGATATAACTCATTTTAATGTCGGATATTTTCTGTCGCTACTTTTCTTACTTAAAAATTTCTTCCACAGTTTAAAACTTACAGTAAATTAAATTGGGATGTAAAGTAAGTGGTTGCATATATGGTTATACCAATATTTTTTTATTAATAGACTTAGGTAAAATTCTACTTGATCAGACTGCACCGAAAAATTAAATCCACTTCAAGCTATTTTTTGAATATCTAAAAACATACATTTTTTACCAAAAGAGTAGAAAATAATGATTTTTAACCGAATTTCGAAAAATTTTAGTCAAGTACTGTGGGTCTAATTTAATTTTAGATATATTTGCAAAATTTAAGTTACACTTTTTTTTTCGTATCTTAAAAAGTACCAACAGACTGGACATTAAATATACGAAGACCCGGTCAAGGACACAAAAATTTAATAAATAAGTTTTCCGTGGCTCTTGGGGCTTGATTTCATGTAGCTTTTTATATTTTTACACCTAATGTGTTGTTTTATTTTACAGTAATCCAACACCTGAAAAGGACCCACTCTTGCAGAATATAATATGGCCGAAAGTTGACCCTAAAAAACCTGAGGAAATTCACTATTTGAATTTGAACAGTACGTTTGAAATACGTACAAATCCTCGGTATTACCAGGCTGTAAAACAAGTTTTGGATTATTATGTAACTCCCAAAGATATTATTTAAAAGTTATTCCAATGCGAATAAATATTTGTATTAAGCTATGTGTTTTTATTAAGTTATAGTCTAAGAGTCAGCAGTAGACAAACTTACGTATTTCAGCAAACACCATATTTTCTAAAATTGCTCTCATATCTGCCGAAAGTGAAATGGAGGCTTGCTAACAGAGGAATCGGTTCTTATTCAAAGTAGAGAAGATTCGAGTAACCAGAAGCGTCAGCCGACGGATATGAGAACTACGCGACTAGACCTGATAAGGGCAGGTGTGACTGATTCTGCCGAAATGTCGTCATTTCACAATCGATCCCGAGAGCGATCTGTTATCCTGCGTGTATGATTTCCCCAATGCCAGAAACTGAAATCTATCATTCTTTAAATTTAAATGTTTAACAACATATATAACATTGACATCGGAGTCTGACCTAGACTCCGAAACGTTTAGAAATATACAGAAATTTTGTGGTGTTGTTTCCCAGAAAGTGCTTAAATATTGAAAAAATATTCCACAAATATCCTTCAGAAAACAACTATATGTAATATACAAACAAGGCAGTGTGTGTGTTCGTTTTTTCATGATTTTTGTCATCATTAATTTATTATAAACCTTCATTTTCCACATCGTAAACATTTTTTGGTATATCCGGCTTATTTATTCAACTCTATGTAGTTCTTGGTCCTAGTTTATTTTTTATTTCCTCTTCCTAGTTATTTGAACTGTCTGTGTGTCTGTCTTCATCTGTGATCGGTAGGTTCTCCATTTACTTTCAAGGCCTACTTTCTTAGACTTTTTCTGATACTTTCTAAGCATTATCTTCTGTATCTTCTTCGTCGACAGCTACTGATTATCGGCAAAACATAGGGTATATAGATGTCCATTACTTATGGCTTTTCCCACTTCGAGGCATATTTCTTTCGAGATCATATTCTAGGAAAATCTTGAACAAGATGTCAGGCATCCGTGTAATAGACATTTGGTTGTTCAAAATTGGATATTATTTTGTTTCCTGTTTTTATACATCCATTATTATTCTCATAGAGACTTCTTACTTTGTTTTGTACTAATGCCTAGTTATATTACTGTTTTATAATGTTATTGTCTTGGAACTCTAATATGTGCTTTCCTTAGATCTATGAAAGCTAAATGTACCTATATGTTTTTAGCTTTTCTTTCTCTATTAACTGCGGTGCAGTGAATATGTGATCTATACAAGATTTTCCAGTTGTAAGGCTCGCCTATTATTCTTCTTTGAGTTCTATACTTTGTTCTATTTTTTTACCATAAAGTCTTCTCATGGTAGCAATGACACTAATTCCTCGATAGTTTTCACATTCTTTACTGGTCTGTTTTGAATATGATGTTATCCGAGCTTCTTTCTATTTTTTGGGAGCCTTTTCTCAGTTAATTCCTTTCCCAAACAGTTGGTGCGTAGGCATTTGCTATTCTTCATTTTACAGCTTTTATTCATTCTTCTTTTTTATATCAAGTTTTCCACATGTGGAAAAGTGGGTAACAAATTAAACTTACCCAGGAAATTGGGTGGGAAGGTTATTGGCCAGGTGGTCAAGATCAGTTTCAACGTCAGATATAAATAATATTTTTCCTGTCTCCTCAGTTCCTGGATCGAAATTGGGGGTTCCTATTAAAAAATTCAGACCTTAAAATGCCCTTCAAGGTCCTTTTCAGTAGCAACGTCATTTACAATTTATTGGTGGGGTTAAGCCGTGCTTTTTGGACACCTGGCATATATTAGATTCTAGCTTTACGCTTCTAGTCAACAAACGAATGCTGCACCTTTTGATGTAAAATAAATGTGGTTTAATTTTTATGTAGCCGATTGTATTTAATTACTCGAATAATGAGTTGTTTATAAAGAAAACTTGTTCAAAAATACCAGTAGATAAGATTATTACTTGATTGTTTATTGATCTTACTTTAAAATTGACGAAAATATACTTGAATATAAACGAATTTTTGTAGTGAAAGGCTTATAATCGCCAGATCTGATAATATTTAATTACAAAAAATTGTCACATTATTATATTTATGTAATTGAATACGTCGAATATGTTTGACCTTGTCACTACTCTACCGGTAGTATTAGCAGTGCTAATTGGTGTTAATGTAAGTTTAATAATTCAATTACTCCACAACAAATCGAAATGATTACCAAAACGTAACAACTGGTGTTTGTAGGCTGATGATGATACTATAGTTCAGTTACCAGCAGGTAAAATTCGAGGACATATCCTGAAGAGCGAACTTGGCAAAGATTATTATGCCTTTCAAGAAATTCCTTATGCTGCTCCCCCAGTTGGGATTAACAGATTTCAGGTAAGGTGAAAATTTAAGTTGTTATTAATAAAAAGCTCCAATTAGCGTGATTTGATTTTGACCCTAGGAAATTCAAAATTCATTTTTCTTTTTTATCGAAAATTATTGTTCCTTAAAACTTTTTCTTAAAGAGATCCTTTGTAAAAAACAATTTCTTTAAATTTAGGGTTTCTTTGTCATGTATGATAATGATCATGATGAGAGAGAGAAAGAGAGAGAAAGAGAGAGAGCGAGAGCGAGAGCTAGAGCGAGAACTAGAACGAGAGCGAGAGGGAGAGAGCCAGAGAGCGAGAGAGCGAGAGAGCGGGAGAGCGGGAGAGCGAGAGAGAGAGCGAGAGAGCGAGAGAGCGAGAGAGAGAGCGAGAGAGAGAGCGAGAGAGAGAGCGAGAGAGAGAGAGAGAGCGAGAGAGAGAGAGAGAGAGAGAGAGAGAGAGAGAGAGAGAGAGAGAGAGAGAGAGAGAGAGAGAGAGAGAGAGAGAGACAGACAGACAGACAGGCAGACAGACAGTTGGGATAACATCAAAAGGCTGATAAAGGTTAATCTGCGAAGTGTCTATATAGGAACGACTAAGGAGCAAAAATAACACAATATTCAAAAAATGGACGTACACTTGACTTCACAAATTACGAGCGTACGAGTTGGTATTCCTAAGCTTGGCACCTTGTGGTTATCTCAACTGTGATCTATACAGATCAATAATCATGGTCATTTAAAGGTAAAATTAATTATATCAGACAGGATACCTTCCTTCTGATACTGGAAATCCGGAGATCAGGTTTAATCTAAGCACTAATCTCAAATTTAAAGGTCAGGGTCGTTGTGAGGTTATAATCAAACAACAAGCAATACAGATTTCTTTAAAATTTATATTTAAAATTTATTCTTTTACAGTTACCTAAGGACCCGGCACCCTGGACTGGTATCTTAAACACTACAAGAAACACTGTTGTATGCTACCAGAGCAGTGTAAGATTTGATAGCTTAAACAAGTCTGAGGACTGCTTGTACATCAATGTTTACACTCCTATGGTATGTAATAGTTTTTGAACTAATTAAATTAATAATAGTACGGGAATCTATGGTGGAAGGTCATACTTATAAATACCTTGGAATAAAGCAGGCTCAACGTATTGATCACTTGACCATGAAAAATGACTTAAAAGCAGAGTTTTATAGAAGGGTAAGACGACTGTTGAAAACCAAACTAAACAGTAAAAATCTGTTTTAGGCTATTAACACCTATGCGTGTTCAGTGCTCAGTTACTCTTTCGGTATAATTAATTGGTGCAAGACTGACATTGAACAATTGCAACGAAAAGTACGAGTTTTACTAACAAAAGCTCAAAGCACCATCCAAAGAGTTCTGTCGAACGTACAAATTTGCCACAGTATGAAGGAGGAAGAGGATTGATAGATCTAAGCGAATTATTAGATCAACAAATTTCTATTTTGCGTAATCTTTTCCAGAAACTGGCAGAATTTTCTGATCTATACAGAGTCATGTGCCAGGTTGATGACTCAACACCACTGCTACTGACACAACAATATGTCCAATTACACCACCAGACCACAGATCAGAAACTGCTGAAATGGAAAGAGAAGCCCCTTCATGGAAGACAGTGCAGCGTCGAACTACTGGTTGATCTCTGGTGATATGTTTCCTGAAACGGAAGGCTTTATATTGGCAATCCAAGATCAATTAATTCCAACTAAGAACTACCTAAAGTACATCGTTAAAGACCCTTCTATTAACAACGGCAGATGCAGATACGGTTGTCAAACATCTGAATCTATCCAGCATATCACAGGAGGTTAGGTTAGGTCAAGCGTTCGCTGCAAATGAATACAAAGAACGACACGATGCCGTGGAAAAAATACTTCAGCAGGAACTAGCACTCAAACTTGAATTATCACAGTCCGTAAGATTACCATACTATAAATATAAACCAGAATCTGTTGTAGAAAATAACAACTACAAGCTGTATTGGGACCGCACAATACTGACCGATCGGACTGTTGCTCACAATAGACCAGATATAGTTTTGGTAGATAAAGTCTCTAGAAAAACAACTTTAATCGACATAGCAATTCCTAACAACAATAATATAAATATCAAGCAGGCTGAGAAAATTACCAAATATAGAGATTTGGAATTTCAAATAAAGACTCAGTGGGACAAGAACAACACACCAACTGTACCAATTGTTATGTCGACGACAGGGCTAGTCCCAAAACATTTATTAAACAATTTAAAATCCCTCGGTCTGGACGAACATCTTTACAAACAAATGCAAAAAGCCGTCCTGTTAGGGATAGCCCGGACGGTCAGGAAATTCATGGGAGGCTGCCGCCACGGGCCTGAAAACCTGGCAAGGGCTCCCACAGAGCTAAACCCTTTTGATATCTAGGATATCTGGGGTTAAGTGAATTTTTCCCTAAAGGCACTCATGGCGTACCTTAGTGGGAGTGTGATGCCATACATTGTATGGTCAAGTCGGGAATAGTATGGGAAAACCTATGTCACAATTATGACTAAAATATAAACACAAATCAATAAAAATCTTACCATAATAGTGTACATTTAGGTAGCAGTATCCTTTGTTACTTGACAATGGCGGATTTAGAGATTCCATTGGCTGATCTTAGGTTTCAGGAGAAGGGAGATGGGATTATATCCCCTCCCTTCTGGCAGTATTATCTATTCTATTACATTAAAAAGGATCTGTCTGAGCTTTAAACCCATGGCTGTTATATTTGTCCGGTCTTTTGGAGTTACATTCCTTCGTCTACGTTAGAATCTTACTTACGTTGAGCCTCTTGGAGAAAAAGGTGGGGGGGGGGGCGGATTCCTGTTTGTTTGCACTCAACATTATAAATTTTACATTTCATGAAGTAACATGTGGGAGTTAATGATTATTTTTGTTCTCCTAGTTAAATCTGTCACAAAAATTAATATGTAAAATAACTTGTGTATCGACCCAAAAGTATACTCTATTTTTTCTAGGTACCTGGAACCAAAAAACTTTTACCAGTACTTTTGTGGGTACACGGAGGAGCATTTGTAGCAGGGGATGGTACATTTCAAACCTATGGTCCGAAGTATTTAATGGACCATGAGGTCGTGGTTGTAACTTTCAATTATCGTTTGGGAGTATTCGGTAGGTTTGATTCTTCTAATTCTATTATACAGATTTAAGTAAAGTAAGAAATTGAATACTGTAATGGATTGTTGCACAATAAAAACATTCTCTCTAGGTTTTTTAACGACAAATGATGAGGTTATTACTTCTAATCTTGGCTTGAAGGACCAGTATAAAGCTGCCAGATGGGTTCATTACAATATTGAACTCTTTGGGGGAAACAAATCCCATGTTACACTTTTTGGAGAAAGTGCTGGTGCCAGAGCTGTCGGAATGCATCTTTTGGGGCCATGGCGGAATAATGAAGGTAAATCTGTATAATGGGCCGCTTATAAACGTATCTCTATAACGTATTGGTTTTTCAGTTCTTTATCAGGCTGCTATAATGCAAAGTGGTTCCATGACATATTTGACAAGAACTAACAAAGGTGAAGAAGCTGCATATAGGATAGGACGGACTCTCAACAGTACTTTCTCCCCTAAGAATTCCAGGGAACTGTTACAGGTTTTGCAAAGAGCTTCTACTGAAGACTTATTTAAAGTAAGGTTCAAATGAAATTTTTTTTTAACTTATTTGCTTTCCTGATCTCTATATCAGGATTCAGGTATTTTATTTTTTAACTTAATTAATTTCTTCTACTTTTCCAGGATTTGGCGGTGTTCTTGTTTGGTGTTCTTGGTCTGCTGGTACCTGTACGTACTGCGGAATTATAATTAGAAACCCTTCCATCTATCTTGTTAGGTTCCGATTGGTTCAGTCATTGATTGTGCCATTAGTCATTGTCTGATGTCTTCAATTTCTTATACAAACTAAATATCATTTCTGATGTTTTCAGTTGCCTATATTCTTGTTTTCTTGACGCTCAATTTTCCGATCCATATGGAAATTGCGATAACTTTGTATAATTTTATCTCTGTTTATTAGGATTCCGTATATAAAATATACGGATACCCTTATAATATCACTCCGGATTTTTGCTACTACTGGACGAAAGTTTGGTGACCCGATCAGGAGTACATATCGTAAATGAAGAAATTTTGATTTCAGGGGTGCATCTGGGGGGAAAAACTAAAAAATCGACCGTTCCCCCCTGATCTCCGAAACTACTAAACCTAAAATTTTGAAAAAAATAGGAATTAAAGATCGTTGCGCGAACTTTACAGGAAAAATAAGGAGAAATCCTTAATGTTAATTTTGGGGGGCAAATTATAGAATTAAATGAAAATTTAAAAATAAAAAAAAAATTAAACCTATCATGTAATATATCAAATGAAAGGTCACATTCTGAGGAACACAAATATATTTTTTTCATATTTTAAAAAATAATAATTAAAAAGAAATTAACGAAAATATACCAAAATTCACCCATCCCCCCCATATCTCCAAAACTATGGAACGTAAAGTTTTGAAAAAAAATTTAGGTGTAGGGTCTGACCTGAAGTTTACTGGAAAAATAAGGACAAACCTCTACTTTTAATTTTGGGGAGCAAATTACAGAATTAAATGGAAAATATAAAATTAAAATTGTTTTTAACCCATCATGTTATAAATCAAATGAAAGGGCCATTTTGACGAAAACAAATATATTTTTTCAATATTTTTAAAATAAATTAATTAAAGATATAAACAAAAATAAAAAAAAACCTGTTCCCCCCCTTATCTCCGAAACCATAAGCTGTAAAATTTTGAAAAAAAATACAGGTATAGCACCTCAACTGAACTTTACTGGAAAAATAAGGAGAAACCCTTAATATTCATTTTGGGGCGCAAATTATAGAATTAAATGGGAAATAAAAAATTATAATTGTTTTTAACGGATTAAGTAATATATCAAATAAAAGGGCTCATTATGAAGAAAACTAATATATATTTTTATTTTTTTAAATAAATATTTTAAAATATATTTAAAAAAAATATATTTAAAAAATAACCCATTCCCCCTTTATTCCCCATACTATAAGACCTACATTTTTTTGTTTACAGGAAAAATACCAAGAAATCTTTAATATTAATATTGGGGGCCAAATTATAGAAATAAATGGAAAATAAAAAAATATTTTTTTAACGCATCATGCAATACATCAAATGAAATGCTCTATTATGGTGAATACAAATACATATTTTTCATATTTTTAAAATTAATTGTTTACAAGATATTAACATGAAGATATAAAAAATTCTCATTTCTGGCTTTATTTCCGAAACCATACTATCTAAAATTTTAAAAATCACTTGAAATTTATAAAATATTAGAAAGCCCTCATAGTAATTATTCAATTAAGTGGAAAATAAAAATTAAATTTTCAAACGCATCATAGCAGATAAAAGGCTCATTATGTGAATTACAAATATATCATATTTTTAAATCATTTGTTTAAAAGATATTAACAAAAATATTAAACATCGACTTAATTCCCACTTTAGACACTACACTATTTAAATTTTGAAATATATATTTTATTTGTATTTTTAAGACAATATATATTATATATAACATATATTGTTTCCGGTCAGGGAACCTTCATCAATTGCGCTTCCCACAATTGAATGTCCTCTCGAACACTTCTTTATGTATTTGAAACATTTCGTTAAATTTGAAGACGCGAGATTTAAGACCGACACCTAGGATTTTGCTATTATATCAAGTGTGATGTACATTGATTGAATATACATACATTGTGCTTTCTAGAGCTATTTTATATTTTATTGTCTGTTAAACTATAACTCCGGGAACCAGTGACATTTCGAGGTCAATCATTTCTTCTCGGCCAACTTTGTGCAAAGCTTTATTTAGCTATCCCATGAAGCGCCGCGAACGTCAGCTGGCCCATGGTGGGTGGGTTATGGCGTGGGAGCTCCCTAATCCCGTAAAAAAATATTTTGATTTCCCAACAACAGTTGCAACAATACTCTAATGAAAAAAAATGCCACTGGCTGCAACATGGTGGATTCCACTTCAGCTGTTGATACGAACGTAATAGAATAAACAATTTCCTGTCACTTGAAAATTTTTTTGGTGATTGTTTATATTAATATTGAAACAAATAAAGCGTCAGTTGGCTCTATGTCGAGGGAAATTTTTTTTACGAGATTGGGGCGCTCCCAGGCCCCAACCCACCCAAGGTACTGAAGCTGACGTTCACGGTGCACAAGGGATAGCTAAAGAAAGCATTCCAGGAAGTATTGAACGTGAGGAAATTGGTCTTTCAATTCTGTCACTGGCTTCCAGACTATATACGCAAAATTGGAGCCTCTGATGGTTTGTTTTCTTCCAATTATTAGGTTTTTGCAACTGACAGGCTCAGCCTAGAAATAGCATGTGTTAGTTGTTTTGTGTTTGATGACTTACCAGCCTTGTTTCACTCATTTTGGTTATATTTTAGGCTAACACAACTGGTGGCGATTATCCTGTTGTAGGAAAAGAAGGTTTGTTTAGTTATCAGATGTATGACTGTCTCACAAATGGAAACATTAAAAGAATTCCAATAATAATTGGAGTTAATTCTGAGGAATGTCTTTACACCAGTAAGTTAAGATTTTGAACCTGGACATCTCGTTTTGGAAGACATTTAAGAGGAATTTAATTGCAGGCTTACAACCGAATTTCAAGACACGTGCTGCTGAAATTGACAAGGATCCTTCCCTGTTGATTGATCCGCAGTTCAACCTCACCAGTGCGAATAGAACTATTGCAGGAAATCTTTTAAAGAAAATCTATACGAATGGGACATTTGCTGATAACTTGGGCGCATACGTTAGGGTAAGATTTTTGTGGTTCTTTGAAGCATAGTTTTATACAAAGTTGTGTTTTTAGTTTATTTCAGATAACACCTATACGACACCTGTTTTAAAACAAGCCGAGCTTCAGTCCCAATACTCTGATGTCTATTTGTACCAGTTTGCATACAAGGGCGAGTTGGGTGGGCAAATGGCTCTACCGGTTCTACCAGGTAAGTTAATATCAGCCACATGTATTGTGTGTTTTAACTTGACAAATGTCAAGCATTTACAGCGGAAACTAAAAGAAAACTAAAGATGTTCGTGCTTATGAATGTATAATAAAGTAGAGTACAAACTATAGCTTATAAATGTAACTTAATGGCATTTAACCACTTTTTGGGAAATAACACCACAATTCTCGAAATGACTGTATATTTCGGGGTCTAGGTCAGACAGATCCCGTTGTAGATAGCAAAGAAGCTATGAAAAAACGCACAATTCTAAAATTTAAAATGAAAATGTTTGACAATAGTATTTGATTTATGATGCAACTAAGACAATTTAATATCATTATTTACATAATACCATTAAAACTTAAGATTATAGAAAGGTGTGATCTTCAGAACCAAACGATCGCTAACCACCAACACTGCCAAGAGAATCACATTACTACAGAAATAATATTAAAACATCATTTGAAACAAGAAATAAACTAACATCAGTTATATTAAAAACAAAACCAAAAAACACCACTCAAAATACAAAAAATTGCATCTATAAAATTCCTGGTGAGTGTAATACATTTTATATTGGAGAAACCTCTAGACCTCTAAATGTTCCAATAAAAACGACAGTTTGAAAAATACAAAATTTCTGAACATGCTTGGAAGCTTGGTCATAAAATACAATTTCAAAATCCAGTTATATTACACAACTAACAACACAGCACGAAATGAAAACTAAAAGACTCTGCTTTATTTTGATAAATGAAAAAGATTCTATTGCTACTAACTCCATAGAATTCAGTCGTTCCTAGTTGCCGATGATTAAGGAAGAAATTGTTAATGGTCATGTCCTTGTAAACAACCCAATATCGGAATAGTTCATAATATTTTTCCGAGGTTTTCCTTTATGATCTTATTGGGATCACTCAATTAAGAGTATCCTTTGGTCGCATTTTTTGCGAATACATCTTATAACAAAGTCTTACCTAGGAGCGCCACATAAAATTCTGAAGATCACCCCTTCCTATTTCTTCCAATTTCAATGGAACTTATTATATGATCTTTAGAAGTTTCTGTGCTACCCTGTAGAGGTATTATACGTAGAGTGAATTAGGTATGGGCGTTACTGTAAGTGGCAGTGTAATAACAATAGAAAGAGAAAGGCAACATCAGGGTGTGCTTGCTATGTCTCTACCCTACCAATAGTAGGCGTCACCACTGACACTGACCAATCAGGAACGGGCCGCTTATTCGCTCTCTCTTTCTATTGCTATTACATGAATTTCGCTACTCCACGTGCTCTACGTATAATTCCTCTATGTCTTTATTAGGTCATAAATCAAATACTTTGTTACGAGAATTCATCCAACAGCTGGTGCAATTGGTCATCAACCAATTCGTGGAAGGGACGTTATTCCGACACTTCTGGGAATGCGAAATGTTTTGTCTCTCAACAGGCCGACCGCTGCCGTTACTGGGAATTCCCTTAAAGCTTCCAGAACCTGAAAAAGTTTCCCGATGGTTCGTGAACTTACCAGACAATTCGAAGAGTAATATATAAATATGAACAGCTGGAGATAGGAGGCATTCAGTTTTCGACGGTCGTATTGTATAGTTAAGATAAAATGTAAATACTTTCTGTGAACATAAATTGTGTTATAAATTGTGTCAAATATTTGTTTAAAATTCAAGAATTGTGCCTTTTTCATAGTTTCTTTGCCATTGACAAAGACCCCGAAAATTTCATGAATTGTGAAGTTATTTCCCAAAAATAACAAACTATGCCACAACTATCCTTCAGGTAACTTAATTAGTTGAATAGATTGTAATTTCTAGATCTGTGTGATTCCCTTTTCTTAGGTAAGATAAATGCGTTCCATTAATATGGTGTAACTCCTTCAAGTAGACTTTTGGTGAGTAATGTTCTCAAGTTTTATGATCTTTGGTCATCTTCATCAGGTGCCCGTGGTCTCTCATATTTTCAAGTCTAGCATAATTTCTTCTTCATTTATCTCATATTGGTGTAGGGTTTTTTTGTTAGGTGTTGAGTACAGTTGTTTATAGGAAACTTCTTTTTGGTTGTCACCATGTCATCAACAGATTTTTCCAATTTTTGTATATATTTTTTCTAACTTGTCTATTTTCTTAAATCTTTCAGACATTTATTTACTTTTAATTTACCGCCAAATCCATACAAGGTACGTCCTTGTCTCTTCAAAGCATAAACAACATCCATAGCCATTTTCAAGGAACTCTTTAAGCACACCTCTAGTTTCCTCGTATATCAATCCTGAATACCACCACCACGTCTTGCTAAACATCTTATGGCTGGTTTTGTTATACCTTGGATATTATAACGTATCACTTACGATGACGTTCTGCACCTCCTTTTCCAGAACCTTTGCCATCTTTGCCTCTGCCAGTCATTTTGAAATAATACAAAACTTCGATGTTAGTAGAGAAACTGACCGTCCTTTCTCTGTTGCTTCTTCTTATCTATTTGTTGTTTTGATATATCGTTTGTTTTCTTGTTATTTTATTTTTAAATGCTCTATTAATGCCTTTGGTAATCTTCTATAATTTTGCGAGTTATTTATTTGTTGTCTATATTCAGATTAGTTTTTGGGAAAGATCCACTTCTTGCAATTTGTCTGTACCACGATGTTGATGGTCTTCCCTTTGATCCTGAAGATACGATGAGAGTTACTATCCGGTTAATGGCGTGTACACAATATCTTGTCAACGTCTAACTTTTGTTGTAATGATTTTAGGAAAGGTGTTTATCGTCTACAAAGTATTATGGTACACTAATGCGATTAAATCAAATCCTCATTAATTCCTCTTTCCTAGCCTGTTTTATTCTATAGTGAATTGGGTTTCATGTTTTTAGTTTCCAATTTTGGCAATAATGTCACCTCCGATAGCGTGATGGGCGTTTTTACTTCTTGTAGAGCAGTGGCTACGTCCTTATAGACCTTATAGAAGTATTAAATCACATTTTCTGAATAATTGGTTGGATATTGACAAGGGAATTGATTTATTTAGAGAGTTTTTAGGTATTTTTAAAGTTACATTATAATTTATGGTTAACTTTGTCATTAAGTGTCATCTTTTTTAGGTGCTGAAAGAGTTGGTCACGCTGAAGATCTGTGGTATCTATGGAGTACCCAAAGAACTGATGACCTTTCCAAATTTCCAGTTAGCGATCGTTTGATGCTTCACCGCTACATAGAACTTTGGCTTAATTTTGCCAAATATCAGTAAGTAAAACATTATATTATTTCCGAGTTATTATGCAACTAATTTTTTTAGCAACCCTACACCTGTGCAAAGCCCTTCTCTGCAAAATATCACGTGGCCAAAACTCGATCCTAAGCGCACTGACAGCCTTCAATATTTGAACCTGAACGGTACTCTTGAAATTCGCACAAATCCAAGGTACTTCCAGGCAGTAAAGAAAGTCTTGGATTATTATGTAACACCCAATGATATTATTTAAATAAAACTCGGCCATGCATTATTTTAATTTCTTACCAATACCTCCTTAAATGCTAGGGCATGAAGACCGCCTGACAACACCAACAGATTTTTTACTATAAAAATAGTAATTACCTGTGCAAAATACGCTACTGTCCTCTACATATCTATATATAAATAGGCAAAGACAATACGATTAGGTACCATTTTCTCCTCTGTCTCTCAACCGATTTTCTTCATTTTTGTTTTGTTTAGTAGCTACTGACAACCTTCAGTGCAGAATGCTAATATTAATTTATAATATTGGTTCATTCATTAATTTCATAAAATATAATAAAAATTTAATATTTACGTCCATAATGCCAACGCCAAACAACTGAATGTGTTGCCGCTTTAATGCTTCTCCCAAAACTTGAAACATTTAGATCATTTAAAGTGTGCCTTTTCCAGGGAATCCTTAGAATTTCATTATTAATGGATGTTTCCTGCAGTGTAACATTATATGATGTGAACATACTATTCTTTAAAATTTTTTTTTCCAAATCGTTGGAAGTAACGAGTAACGAATACTTTGTAACGGGTAGTCAGAACTAAGAGTAACGAATACAAACGAGTATGCAAGAAGTCGTTACTTTTACAGCACAATATGCATTATGCATGATAGCAGAAAAAAGAATCATTAACATCATGTGTATTTGAAATGAAATGAGGTACTAAACATGACAACCACTTGTTTTTCTTGAATAATATACACCACACTTCTTAATTAAGGAACAAACATTGTTGACAATTCTTATGTTAGACGATGTTCCTTCTTCAAGAAAAAAGCAGTCAAATACCTATGAATTTAAATAAGCTCATTACTATAAAAAGTTATATAATACTAGGACATAGTTACCACCGTTCTCAACAAACAACTCGCATTCATTCGTTCAACTTCGTCTATTTTCGAGGAAAATTAGAAAATTTCTGATTTTTTGACGGAAGCCGAATTTGAGCCGAAGGTGCTATTTTTGGCCTAAGTTGCCTGAAGCCGAAACCAAATGTCGCACCTTACATAAGTGTGACAATTGCTAATAAAAGTATATGTTTTATCTATAGGGTGGGCAAATGAGAATGGCCGCAATCTATATCTCAGGAACGGCTCGTAGGGTAGCTTCGGGAAAAATATTTTAGACTAAAGTGTCAACGAGAAAAACAGGGAAATTATTTGTTGAGTGCTGTACGACGACCGCTAAAGGCTGTAACTAAACACCTAAAGTGAAAATCGCTATTTTCTACAAAATTTAACTAAATAAAGTATTCCAAAAACTAGAAAATCGTAATTATAGAAACATTCCGCATACTTTTTATTAGAAGTATTTGATTCTTGGTATCTTGTGAAGTACACGGTAGGGGTGAATGTGAAACTTTTTGAAAACAAACGCTCGTCATTCTGGTTTGGCTTAACCGATTTTTATAAATCTGAGCTTTTTGCAATTGGCTTTTCGCCAGTAATCTATCAACTATTTATTATAACAATTCTAATGAATTACCGAAACACTAGAGGACGGTATTCATTTTTTTAAAAAAATCAGGTTTTTTTCTAAAAAATTTAAAATACAAACATGTAGTTTGGGTAATGAAATCAGAAAGAAGAATAAATTATCAACATTCCAGTGAAAGCCGTATATCGATATCATTTTTCAGTCTCTGTATACGTTACAAAATGTGTGGGTGATGGGAATTTCACTTATATAACAATATTCTTAAAGTGTTTATTGATTGGAAAACGATATTATTATTCAGCTTTACCTGATTTTGTGGTAATGTTAGTCACTATCTATGGATCATAAAAAGTAATTCCTAACGTAACCAACCTTATTCAATTATATTGGGGGACACCGGAGTAGTCGAAATCTATATATATATATATATATATATATATATAGGCAAAGACTACAAGATTAGGTACCATTTTCTCCTCTGTCACTCAACCGATTTGCTTTATTTTTGTTTTGTTTAGAAGCTACAGAAAACCTTCAGTGCAGAATTCTAAAATTAATTTATTTTATTAGTGCAATAATTAAATAATAAAATAATAATGAAAAATATTACTGTACTGGGACCGCACGTCAGGCGCACGATACTGACCGATCGGTCTGTTGCTCATAATAGACCAGATATAGTTTTGGTAGATAAAGTCTCCCGGAAAACAACTTTAATTGACATAGCAATTCCCAACAACAATAATATAAATATCAAGCAGGCTGAGAAAATAACTAAATATAGAGATTTGAAATTTCAAATAAAGACTGAGCAACATGAGCAACACACAAACTGTACCAATTATTATGTCAACAACAGGACTAGTCCCAAAACATCTATTAAACAATTTAAAATACCTCGGTCTGGACGAACATCTTTACCAGAAAATGCAAAAAGTCGTCCTGTTAGGAACAGCCCGAACGGTCAGGAAATTCATGGGAAACTGCCGCCACGACTCCAACCACGGGCCTGAAAACCTGGCAAGGGCTCCCACAGAGCTAAACCCTTTTGATATCTAGGATATCTGGGGTTTAGTGAATTTTCCCCTAACTCTATGAGTGCCTTAGAGGGAGTGTGATGCCATACATTGTATGGTCAAGTCGGATAAAAATATTATATACATGCATACTGACAATGCCAAACAGTGCCGCTAGATTGCTTGGAGAGAAAATCATAAGATAGGTTGATTCCACTGTGAAAGACAAACTAAATTAAATGCAAAACTAAAAGTTTTGGCTCTTCCCTAAAGTTAGCCTAAAATAGTCATGCTCTTGAAATGGAACCACCGAAAAATTATAATACATAATAATCGCCTTTTATTGGGAGCTCGCAAGTTTGCATTTGCAACTTTCATTGCATTGTAAATATGGTTTGTCAGTTAAAATCAGAACTATGTTGCACCTAATCAATTTATTTTTGATGTCTTCTTTATCCTTTTATTTTTGTCGGATAACTTTCATACAAATTTAACTAAGATTACAGAAAATTGCGAAATTATGCACAAATTCACGATAAATAGATAGATCTGTCAATACTGAATGCCATCTGCCGGTAATTTGATTTAAATTTTGACATTTTATTACTTTTGTAGCGATTAGGTTGAAAGATTTCAATTCAGTCAGAAAAGATTTTAAAGTATTTTCAAGGTTTTAATTTCAATTCACAGAAAAAAATTCTCAAAAATAGGTGTATTTAACTACTATTAATTAACAGTATGTGATTCCTATTTCTTTATATTTTCTACATAAAACAGATATTGTCACGGGTTAATACGTTGGTAAGTAAATTTTTTATATTGAAAAATCATACTGGAAATTAATGTTTTCTGACAATGTGGGTATTTTATAGTTAATTAATTTTACATTACATGGTCCCATTGCTGCAAAGTTCTGACTGTTAAAAACATTTTAAATCTTTGTTCGAATATATTAGGTTAAGTTATTATTTATTCTAGAGTAAAATATATTTTTTACATCATTATTACCTTTGAAATCCTGCTGGGTTTAAAATTACAACCTTAATGTTCAAAAAATTGAAAATCCAAAACGCTCTACACGACAACAGAAACCACTGCGTAATTATATATGCTAGGTTGGTTTTCAAATGATAATAAACGCGGCAGTGGCTGGGTAACGCTCTGTCAGACTAAATGATGACAATCTTTGGAGTTGCCTATAGTTCAATAGGAAAATATTAAGTGTTGTAAATTATAGACCAGTATTGATTTTTCGGACAAGTAGTACTAACTTTCGTAGAAAATAATATTTTGTAATTTTCTGTTGTGATTATAATTCTGTCATTAATATAATATAATTTTCACAATATTCCGAAGGTGTTGTGCAACAAATCATCAATCAGCGGATAATGGAAATGTCATTAAATATTAGAGTTTTTATTGAGTTGTTTGTCATCTTTATGTTTAAAATTCGTTGTGTAAATGACAGAAACTTTTACGTTACAAAAAAAAAATCCGTCAATAATTAGATCGAACATGTTGCATAGACATATTTATGTAAGAATAATCCTACAATTATATACATAAATAAAAAAAGATTTCTTGAATTATTTTTATAAACGTAATCCAAATATAATAATAGGGATAGCAAAGCCCTCGCCTTACTTTTCTAATTTCGCCTCAACCCTATATCTTATACAGACAAAATAACGTCAATAATGTCATAATTTTAATGAATTAAAAGGTCGAATTTCAACCACTGGGCGACCGCTTGTATAAATAAAAAGTCCAATCACCGACACATTTTGTAACATATCTTGAGATTGAAAAATGATATCGATATACAGTTTCCACAGGATTGTTGATAATTTATTTTCATTTCTGATTCCGTTGTCCAAACTAAATGTTAGCATTTAATATTTTTGAGAAAAAAAATTTCAAAAAAAAATTGGATAGTGCCCTCTAGCGATTCAGTTATTCATTAAAATTGTTATAATATATAGTCGATAGATTAGTGGAGAAAAGCCAATTTCAAAAAGCTCAAGTTCGTAAAAATCGGTTAAGGCAAACCAGAATGACGAGTGTTTTTTTCCACTCGCCCCTACCGTTAACATGACAAATTAGAACCAAATACTTCTAATAAAAAGTATGCGGAATGTTTCTAAAATTACGATTTTCTAGTTTTTGGAATACTTTAATTGCGTAAATTTTTGTAGCGATTTGCACTTTTGGTGTTCAGTTCCGCCCTCTAGCGGTCATCGGACAGCACTCTAAATAATTTCCAGGTTTTTCTCGTAGCCACTTTAGTCTAGGATATCTTCCCCCCAAAGCTGTACAACGAACCGTTCTTAAGATATGAGGTTCGTTCCTTCAACCGATTGTCGACCGATCGGCAATTGGTTAATGCATCGGTACCTGAACCGTTTATTGCGCAACTCGATGCATGTACCAGTCGGTGACTGCACCACCGATTCTACCCTGAAGCCGGTGATCGAAATTACCGCACATAACTGGTTGCGTATCAATCACCGTGTCACTTGGAACACGAAACTGAACCGTTCACTAAACGGTTATTGTTTTGAAGGAACGCTATTTTTCTTGTGCGCAGGTACGCGACCGTTGTGTATCAGTTATCTAGGCTGAAGGAACGAACCTATGGATTACCCACCCTGTACACATAGATGTCAAGTTGCTAAGTCTGCCCCTTCCTAATTACGCCACTGCTTGGTGCAATATCAATAAAACATTGATTAAAATTAAACAATATTTATTATCATTTTTTTCTCAAATATATTTGTGTATATGTACAATAAAAAGATAAATAGAAAATATTAAAAATAAAGTGCTAATTCTTTTTATTAATTAAGGATTACCTTCTGATATTTATTATTCTGAAAAAAGAGCGATAATTTAAATTAAATTATTTAGAAAAAAAATCACAAATCCAACAAGACCGTTCAAAATTTTGGAATTTTTCTGTATGGAATTTTATACAGGGTGAGTTTTTTTTGATGATCAGTATGGGGATCTCGGAAACTAGCGGAGATAGAGCAATGGTTAAATTGTGAAAGATTTGCAGTTTTACTGGCCCAATTTAATGACACTTTCCGTTTTTGTAAAAAGTCATGGCTTACTAGACATTTTGAAAAAACAAATTCTGTCGATTTAGTCAAATCCCTCTAGCTCCTTTGTTTTCGATTTTCTAAAAAAATGTGTAAATACCAAAATTGAAGGGAATTGTATCCCGAATATGATTCTTACCTCCTCATTTGCGTGACAGCTCTCGTTTTCGAGATATGCCACAAATTTATCTTTTTTTTTGAATAAAGCTTTTCAACGATATAATACTCGATTAAGTTATTCATAAAAATAACAGAGTTATGGTGCTTTTCTCTCTTATTTTCACTTTTAACGTAGGTAGCTATGAAAAAGATTGTTTTTACTTTGACGTTTCCTCATTTGGGAGTAATCCTATTAGCAGTGCTGAACTGACAGTCGATATTGACAAATTTTCGTGGAATATTCTAACGAAGAAAAGCTGAATATGGTAGAATGTTATATCATATGACATAAAAACTCAGTTCGTGCAGCTGAGGAATACTTTCATACATATTTTAAGCGTCGTCAACCTGCTCTATGTACATTTAAGAGCCTTTACGATAGTTTACGCAGATATGGATCTTTACTAAACTACCAAAGGAACGTAATCAAATTAACGAAGCAGCACAAATAAATGTTTTGGCAATGGTAAATCAAAATCCATCTACATCAACTCGTGAGATTGCGGCAGAAGCTGGCACATCTCAACGAACTGTAGTTAAAGCACTGAAAGCGCACAAGTTCCATCCGTACAAACTTTCAGTTTCTCAAACTTTGCATACTGGTGACGAACATCGACGTATTTTGTTTTGTACATGGTTTAGAGACTTGTGCCTTGACAATCTACAGTTTCCATTAAAGGTGTTATGCTTAGATGAAACTAGATTTACTAACTGCGGTATGTTCAATAGACACAATGAGCATATCTGGGCTAAAGAAAACCCTTTCAATGTAGAACAAAGACGACCCCAGAAAACATTTGGTTTTAATGTTTGGTGTGGTATCATAGGGTCTATTATTCTGGGGCCTTTTATCTATGACGAATCACTTACTGGGGAGCCCTACTTGCATTTCTTGCAATACACTTTTCAAAACAAGTTGCATAATTTGAATTTGAGAACTCGCTTAGAAATTGTTAGTGGTTCCAACATGATGGAGCACCTGCTCATAACTCGTTATTAGTAAGACAACACTTAGATAATATCTATCTAAACTCTTGGATGGGAAAAAATGGCCCACGCGAATGACCACCCCGGTCTCCCGATTTGGCAGTTATAAACTTCTATTGACGGGGCGCTAAAAAACAAAGTATACAAAAGAAAGTATGAGATAGTTGATGACCTAAGGGAAGCGGTGTTACAAGCAATTGAAGAAATTGATAGCCGGTTTGTGAGGAAAGCGGTAATGTCAATCTTAAAAAGATGCAATTTTTGTCTAAATAACAATGGTAGACTTTTCGAATATAAATTGTAACCATTATTATGTACTTTAATTTCTTAAGTTTTTAGTAAGTATCTACTTATTTAGTTTTTTCGTTATATCTGATATACCTAATAAAAAAATCGTTCAATATTTTTTGGAATAGTTATTAATTAATAAATCAATCTATTTCATGGCTAACTACGTTAAAAGTGAAAATATAAGAGAAAAGCATCCATAACTCCGTTATTTTTATTAATAACTATATCGATTATTATATCGTTGAAAAGCTGTAAAAATGTCCGAATGTTTGAGGTCATAGCCAACTATGGTTTCCATTCAAAGAAAGATAAGTTTGTGTCATATCTCGAAAACGAGAGCTGTTACACAAACGAGGACATGACAAAAATCCGAAAGTGGCATTAAATTGGGTCAGTGAAACTGCAAATCTTTCCCAATTTATCCATTGCTTTATCTCCGCTAGTTTCCGAGATCCCCATACTGATCATAAAGAAAAACTCACCCTGTATAAAAGCTTTTAAATATATCGATATTATTTTTATAGCTTATTCAAAATTCACCATTTTCGTTATAGGTACTAGGGGTTGAGCAACTATCTCTTTCCAAAAACTGCTGTTACTGTCGATTTCTATTTTACCTAAAAGCTCTTTTTTTCCTATAATATTTTTAGACATCAGTCGTATTAAAATTTTAACTTCATCTAAATTGTCGTTGTTCACTGTCGCTCTAAGTGTGGACGTATTAGCTTCTAATTGTAGACTAATGGTGGGTTCGAATTTGTCACATTTCATTTGTTGTATGAGATCGTCGTACTCGAAAGCCGTGATTTTTATGTACAGCTGACCTGAAACGTAAAAAAACTTTTAATATATTTTATTATAGAGAATAAAATTTGCTTAAGTCTGAGTTGGACTCGTATACTAATGGTTCCGCATAACCATTTTTGGAGCGAAAGTTTTCCATGTACTCTTCAAAAATTGGATCAGTATGGTAGTGAAATGCAAAGATTATACAACTTTGTTTCATTTTCAAGAAATAGGAACCATGTTATATAGGATTACAAATTTAGTCGACCTAGATCCTCTAAGAGGTCGTAGTTTCCATCATTCTTGACTGATTTGACCATGAAACACACTACATCCCAAACTTAACCGTTTTAAAGATATAGGACTTTGAACTTTAAAATAATTTGGTCCAGTTCGAGTTTTACTCGCATACTAAGTGTTCCGTACCACCTTCAAGATTCGAATATTCCAGTTTCAGACAAGCAGGGAATGAGTGCATTTTCTTATATTTACCCTAATATATTTTAAAGGAAGCGTTTTAAATTTATTAAAAATATACACCTTTATTTTCCACACATATACTTTCTATTTTATTTGCTACATGATTCGCTTGATTTATATAAAAATATGTATTTAATTTTCTAATTTGGCCCCTAATATTAACATTAGAGTTATTTTACTAATAAACTTTCATGGAAGCCTTATATAATCTACTGTCTGAATTTTAGGCTCTGTAGATTGGAAGATAAAGCGGAATAATTGTCAAGTTTTAAATCTATTTGACAAATTATTTATAAATACAAATAAAATATATTTTTCAAAATTTTAGATAGTGTAGTTTCTAAAGTGTGAGTTACGTCAATGTTCAATATTTTTGGTAATATTTTTTAAACAAATGATTTAAAAATATGATATATTTGCAATTCACATAATGACCTTTTTATTTGATATATTACATGATGCGTTTGAAGATTGAATTTTTATTTTCCATTTAATTCTCTAATTTGTCCCCAAATTTAATATTGGGGTTTTCTACTAATTTTTCATTTAAATTTCAAGTGAGCCCCAGTACCAGTGGCGGCTGGTTGGTTATGAAACTGGTGGTGCACTTTACTGGTCAAATATTGAGATTCAAAGATGCCACAAAACAAACCATAGCTTTGCTAATACTGCATTTAATTGTTATTAATTAAAATATTCGAAAGCGAACTGTTTAGTGACCTTTTTATTAAAGTCTGCCATTGATTGAATATAGTTTTTTAATACTAAGCACAGAAAGAGCATTTAACCAGTCCTGAGACATCGTATTTCTAAGAAACGTTTTAATCTTTCACTCCAAATTGATTCCCCGCCATGAATTATGCAAGGAAAACAAAATACTGTATTGATGCGATCACCTCCGCACAATCATTTCTTTTTATTATAATTTTCACTTTTAAAACTTCGTGTAAATACTCTACTTTTTTAAAAATAATCATCTCAGGAAAAATACATTTACATATAGCCAACTTGGTGAAATTCCAGAGCGATGCTTGTCGCCCAATCACTTTTCATTATTCAAGTTTGTTCTAAATCAACAGCTATCTTGAGATTAGTCTGGATATGCTTGGATATTAAAAAAATCTACTTAAATAATGTTTCTATAATTTAATCTGTTATAATTAAAGTGACTTCGTTATAACTTCCCAGAATATTAAATAAGTTAAGTAGGTTTGAATTATTATAATCCAACAAATCTTACATTTTAATTAAAAATTAACTTAGACATCAGCTCAGTATATTTTATAAGTTGTTTTCGCTTCCAGCGTTCAGTCTCAAAGGACCGCAGTTCAATTCTTTTGTTTTTAGACACAGTAGTTTTAGATTTAAAGGGAAGAGAATGGGTGGATTTATTTATATTTTCCTTAATATTAAAAAAATATATATATATATATAAAAATTCCAAAAATATATTTGGCAAGAGGTGCATATTAAATTTATTTGTTAAATGACGAGTATAAAAAGATTATTACTCATTTACGTTGTTATTACTTCATATGAAGAATGCTGAAATAAAGACTTTAAAAAATAGAAATTTTTACCAGTTGGAAAATCAAAGAGACGACTTGCAGTTGTGATACATCAAATTGATCTCGAAATATGTATACTAGAAAATCAGTGTTAAATTTTTTCAAGCATGGGCTGAATATCAAATGGGTTTAGGGTATAAAGGAGCAAAATATCTGTTATAGCAGCGATTAATAACTTTAAAAACACAAATGTTGCCTCTCCAAAATGTAGATATCTGATATGGTATTATGATTTAATATTTGTCAAATATAACACAATAAATGTACTCATGTTTCGCAACATTTATTATTTTTCATAATCTATTATAAATTATGTTGGAGACGAAATTTTATCGAAAGAAAAGCTATTTGCGAGATAAACATTTTATCTAAAATGCTATATCTGATAATCATATTAAACTGAAAATTTTGATAAGAACATTATAAAAGCTATGAATGGAAATATTTTACAAAATTTGAAGATCAACTAAATTGTTTTTATAACTTCAAATGATTGTGAATTGTGAAAAAAGTTAGCAAAAATTTGTTAATCAGTAAAATTTGCCATTTTTGTATTAATTTCAACAATTCAAAATATTTTTAAGGAATCATTAATAGTAGAAGGTATTCTAGTTAATTGTTTTTAAATGACTTTTAAATACGAACACAAAAAAATTACTGACTAAACTCTTACCTCCAACTTTTTCGTGGTACTGCATAGTTTGTACGCTGCACCGAAATTTTGTTACAGATACTTCAACTACGTCATTTCTACCATCTTCGCTGACGGCATATTGTAGAGTAAGCTGAATGCTACCTTTGGTACCATCTCTCTATAAAAGAAATATAGTTTAAACATTAATACTTATACAATCCATTTTTTGAAGGAAATAGTTGGTAATATCTTAACACATTCTAAATAAATAAATAAATTAAATATCAGTTTTTTGATTTCTGAAGTAGAGGTAATTTTGTCTACCATATTTAGAAAATCTCCAAAATTATTGTCAATTGTACACACTGCTTCATTTAACATGACAAATAAAACTACTTGAAAAATGGCACATTTACAAATAGTTAATCAGAACAGAATCCAAAACAAACGTTGATAATCAACTTTAAACTATGGACAGGGTCTGTCAAAAAGACTGAAAAGTGTAAGTAGCAAATTTAATGTCAAAACATTTGACCAGACCCATCCATTTATGTATTTTGATGCAATGAATCCTATTCCGAGGTATATTTGAAGACTACCTCCAGTAAATTACTTAAAAAATAGTCAAAAAGGTCAAGAAATTCTAAAAACTTGTAGTTATGCTAACGAAAAAATTTTCTCCAACTAAATCAAGTATATTTCTTATGTATTTTATGTACTGAATCCGAATCAAAATAGCGCTGAAAATCGTAAAAATTTCAGAAATGCAAATTAAAGCAAAATTTCTGGAACTAGTTCAACTATATTTCTTATACAGGGTGTAAACGGTTTGAGTGCAAAGATTTTGAAGAACAATACTTCAGGCAAAAACATTTTCTAAAATAAACTATAGTTTTGCCAAAAAGAACACATAAAGTTAGATTTTATGTAGCCCTTGCTACAGTGAATAATACAATAATTTCGATTTCAAAATATCGGTAAATGTAAATATGTAAATACTCAATAGCTTATACATCTTTAATAGCCACATTAAAAATTAAAATTGATTATTTAAACTCGAAATATGCTTTTATAATTTAGTGTAAGTTTCTCCGAATAGATATGGCAACGTGGCATACAGACCAACTTATTTACTACATTTTTTACTTTAACGACGACTGAGAGTTACGATTGTTTTTTGCGATTTCGATTCTTGTAAATAATAATAGATAAACGGTAAAGTGATTTGAATGATATCTATTTGATGTAGACTTCGTGGTTTGCTTTCCATTTAATATATTTTATAAAAAAATAAATAAAATCGGTTGTGATTAGTGTGTAAATTCGAAAATTAAGAATAGTGCGATAGTATTTATTTGTGATAAATAATGGCCGATTATACAATTAGGGAAAGACATGACATGCTCTTAATTTATGGGGAAAGCAGACGTAATTGCAGAATAGCAAGAATGTTATACAGGGAAAGGTTTCCAAACAGACGCCTGTCCAATGCTAGGACATTCGTAGCTGTTTCGCAGAGGCTTCTGGAAACAGGTAGTGTAGTACCGCAAATAAACAATCGCGGACCACAGCGACATAATCGCATCGTAGCTGCTGAGGATCAAATACTAGACCTTATCGACATCAACCCATATCGTAGCACACGGAGTATTGGAAGTGAGCTGCAAATTTCTCACACTGTTGTTCATAGAACATTACGGGAACAATTGCTCTATCCATATCACATGCAGCGGGTTCAAGGGCTTTCAATTGATGATTTTCAACCAAGACTCAATTTCTGTCGTTGGTTCCTCAGAAAACATCGACAATTTCCTAATTTTGTGAACAATATTTTAACAACAGATTAAGCAAGTTTTAATAGGAATGGTATAATAAATTTTCATAATACGCATTCGTGGTCTGAGGTAAATCCGCACGAAATACGTCAGTCAGTATTTCAACACCAATTCTCAGTTAACTTGTGGGCTGGAATAGTTGGTGAATACTTGGCTGGGACATTTATACTGCCTGCACGTTTGACAGGTGAGAATTACCTTTATTTTTTGAACAACACGCTACCAGATTTGTTAGATGAAGTGAACCTACAACACGTTCCAATATGTGGTACTTACATGACGGAGTACCTGCCCACTCAAGTCATCTAGTTGTCGACTTCTTAAATAGAACATTTCCCCATCGTTGGGTTGGTCGAAACGGACATATACGTTGGCCAGCAAGATCTCCTGATCTCAATCCTTTAGATTTCTACTTATGGGGACACATGAAAAGTAAGGTTTACACGACTCCAATTATTGACGAGAATGACCTTAGACAACGCATTTTTGACGCTGCTGACGCTTGTGTCGATAGTGATGGTGGGCATTTTGAACATTTGCTGTGAATAATCCGTTGTTTCAACCCAGTTCTATCATTATAATAAATTCGGTAAGTAGGATTACATATTTACTTGTCTAATATAAATAATATCAATTAAATCAGTAATAATGACTCTTCGAATAATTTTACTAGTCAAAAACTACATATACAGATCTATTGAGTTGAATATCATATTTACCCAACTTTGTATAATTGCATAAATTCTAATTGCAATACCTTGTATTAAAAACGTAAATATTTTCAACAAAATATTTCATATATTTTTATTTAATTGTAAGGTCAATATCATCAGTCAATACAAAAACACAGGTGTTTAATTTTTTTGTAGGCGTAGTTATTCCTTTATTATTCGCGCTAAGAGTGCTTCGAACGCGAGCGACGTTGCCGGATTGACAATAATTTACTTAATATGTTTTAGGGATTTTCTTGGTTCTTAAGGCCTACTGACCATAGTGGTATAAGAGTTTTTTGTTTAACATAAAATATATGCACTCAAACTATTTACACCCTGTAGGTTTTGATCCACTGACCTTCCACATTTAGAGTAGATCGCGAAAAATCAATTCAATTCGCTAAAAAATCATCAAAAACTGCAATTATGCAAACATTCTTTTTAAAGTAACTAGTTAGTGGGTAGATTTGCATTCAGAACATTAAAATAGATGAAAAAATATTATCGATTTTTATGCTCTTCCTCCTTAATAAAGTGTGTAGGTATGCGGTATACGGGTGCAAAGAGTTGGCCGGAACATTTATTCAGTGTGACAAAAAACTTAAAATGAAACTTTTCTTACTTAAAAAGATATTTGGGAAAATTTCAAACTTCCACGCACCTATAAAAATCTTAAAACGTCCTTGAATAGAGTACTTTAGTCCTCTATGGTGTCCAGAATTAGTACGTGAAAAAATCTACTTAAAAATATTGAACTTCAAGCTGCCAGGCTATCATTCGAACTAGAAAGACCGGATTACTCAAGCATACTATCATCAACTGGGTTTGGAGGACAGGCAATCTTTCGATGCACCTCGACTTCGCGGTAATTTGATTGTGACATTTCGAATATTACAACTAATTACAAAGAACGATATGATACTGCGACAAAAAAATTGCAACAGGATTTAAAATCTTATTGACCGATCGAATGTTGCTCGCAATAGATCAATCACAGTTTAAGTAGATACCGTCTCTAAAAAGAATAAAATAAATACTAAGCAGGCTGAAAAAATAACCAAATACAGGGATTTGGAATTTTAAATAAGACAATGTATACATGAACTGTAAAATCTTTTACCAATTGATGCAAAAAGCCGTCCTGTTAAGAACAGCCTGGACGGTCAGAAAATTCAGCAGCCACGACGCCAACCATGGGCTTGATAAGCTGGCAAGGGCTCCCACAGAGCTAAATCCTTTATCATGCAGCTTACGAAAAAAAAGTCTATTAAGTATATGCAAATAAATTTTTGTAAACAAACACTCATTAACAAATTACGATTTCGTAAATTGTCTGCTAAGGCGTATGACAATTGGCCATCAGCTTGCCTACATGCGATGCAAATAGAGCGCATATAAATGGCCTTTGAATAAAATAATAAGTCGTCATTAAACAATGAAACTGGCACATACCGATTGCGTTTGTATCCCACTGGTTATTTCAGTTATGTTTCTCCATATATCCGGGGTACTTATCACATTGTTTTTAAGTCGCTGAGTGAAGAATTTTTTGTCTAAGTTATAGGTGACGGCGCCCACCGTTCTTCGATTGTTCATTGAGTGTGTGTAGCTGCTGCGTCTTGTCGATCCGGTTCGTCTACAACTTAAATAATAAAAGGATACTTTTATCAGAACAACGAGATGTTTCATACATATTGACATCAAAATTCATAAGACTCAGTTCTCAGTAGATAAAAAATAGTTGAAGATAACATAAACAAATATTAAATAATCAATATTCGTTCGACCTATGACTGTAAGGCTGTGTTCCACGTAAACGCGATATGCGCGGTGCGGGCGGTGCGATACGTCAATGTGATAATTATAAACTTGAACTAAAGGCTAAAACAAACCAACTGAACGATGCGACAACACAAAAGTGCTTCAATCGCACTCATTTACTTCCCAGGAAGGACAAAAAGTTTTCTTTTTATGTGTTTGATATTTGTGACATCTACAAACTATCAAACAGAAATAAAGGATTCATTTTGTCCTAACTGAAATATAAATTCGTGCTATTGTAGCGCTGTTGTGTTGTCGTATCGTTCAGTTGGTTTATTTTAGGCTTTAGTTGAAGTTTGTAATTGTCACTTTGACGTATCGCACCTCCCGTACCGCGCATACACTCATTTTTGGCGGTTCTTTGTGTCAATGTGACAGCCGCAAACTATCAAATACATAAAAATAATTCATATTGACTTTACAGGAAAATAAATGTCGCATCACTCATTTGGTGTGTTTTGGCCTTCGGTTGCAGTTTTTAATTGTCACATTGACGTATCGCACCGCCCGCACCGCCCATATCACATTTACGTGGGACACAGCCTTAGAGTTCTGAGCATTGCTCTAATAGAGAGAGAATGAGCCAGAATGTATAGAAAAAGTAAAAATGTATTTTAGAAACAGAGAAAAAACATAATTTCGAGAAGGAGAAAGGAAAAAAGGTGATTAGAGAAGAACAAAGGAAAAAAACGTGTTTAGAGAAGAATAAAGAGAAAAAACCTGGTTTTGAGAAGAGAAAAGAGCAAAAAAGTAACACCTTTTTTCGATTCTATACATTTCTTATATACTGGAAATGCATGAATAGAAAAATAACTTTTACTGTTCTAATCATTTTGTTATCTTAAAAAAATTGTAATCATCATCAATCCCGCAGAAAAAATTTCGAACTATGGCCTTGCAATAATCTTATTTGATATTACTTTTAAAGCTTACCTATTATTTCTAATTATCACATCTTCAACTTCGTTAAACGAAAAGTACCTCCTAAGGACACCTCTAGGCCTTTCTGTAGGTTTTTCTTTTTCTTCTTCTTTTCCTAATATTGCGTATATAGTGAAGGATATAAATTTTCCTTTCAAAGGCTCGTCGGATTTTTTCGAAAGACTACAGGCGAACTCTTCGTTGATGGTCGGCCATGAGTTCTCTACTATTTTGGTTTCGAATTTTTCTTTTTGTGGGTAAAACGTTACCTGGAAAATTAAACAAAATGTAATGCAGCTTAGTTATGGGATACTGAGCAAATGGCAATTCATAAAATTTGGAGGGTAAGTAGGAAATTAATGAAGGTGCAAAAGTTCTATAGTGACAATGTGTCCTTTTACCCTGAGGACGGATGCTTCCCCTTCTCTGAGGGGGAAGTCAGTGCTCAAAGTAATAGCAGAAGCGGCAGAGGGATGAATTGTATGCAACGAAATTCTATAAAGTGTTTAGAAGAAATAAATATTTTAAATTATTTGCGATTGAAAACCATGTATATATATCGCTTTACTCTCAATTTCCTGAGCTCAAGTTTCTGGATACTCAGCGATTATGTTTTGTGACTGTTTCAATAACCGACGAACAGACCTGTTGAGGGCAAATGTGAAACGTTGTGAATTTATCAAAGTAGATGGGTTGTTGGAATTAGACATAACTAATTTATGTTAAATTGTTCAATTGTTTGAAAATTAGTGTCAGGCTGAAAAAGATGGGTAATCCATGTAGCGAATCATTCTTAAATCAAACAGATTTGATACTTTTATTAATAATAACAATAAAAATATAAATAATGTTTCAGGCTATTAATAACTATGCGTGTTCAGTGTTCAGCTACTCTTTCGGTATAGTTAATTGGTGCAAGACTGACATTGAGCAATTACAACGAAATGTTCGAGTTTTACGAACAAAAGCTCAAAATCACCATCCAAAAACGAACGTGCAACCTTGCCACGGTATGAAGGAGGAAGAGGATTGACAGATATAAGCAAACTATTAGATCAACAAATTTCTATTTTATTTTGAGAAACTCGCAGAATTTTCTGATTTACAGAGTCATGTGCCAGTTTGATGACTCAACAATACTGCGACTGACAGAACAACACGTCCAATTATACCACCAGACCACTGATCAGAAACTACTGAAATGGAAAGAGAAGCTCCTTCATGGAAGACATATAAATGACGTCAACAAAAAATGTGTCGACAGTAGTTCCAACTAAGAACTATCTAGAGTATATCGTTAAAGACCCTTCTATTAACAACGACAGATGCAGGTATGGTTGCCAAACATCTGAATCAATCCAACATATCACAGGAGGTTGTCAAGGGTTCGCTGCAACTGAATACAAAGAGCGACACGATGCTGTGGCAAAAATTCTGCACCAGGAACAAGCAATGAAACTTGAACTATCACAGTCGGTTAGATGACCATACTGTAAGTAAAAACCAGCATTTGTTTTAGAAAATAACAACTACAACCTGTACTGATCGAACTGTTGCTCACAGTAGACCAGATATAGTTTTGGTAGGTGAGGTTTCTCCTAACAACAATAAAATAAATATCAAGCAGGCTAAGAAAATAACCAAATATGGGGATTTTGAATTTCTAATAAAGACTCAGTGGGACATGAACAACACACGAACTGTTCCAATTGTTATGTCAACCACAGAAGTGGTCCCAAAAAATCTATTAAACAATTTAAAATACCTCGGTCTGGATGCAAAAAGCTCTCCTGTTAGGAACAGCCCGGACGGTCAGGAAATTCATGGGAACTGCCTCAACGACTCTAACCACGGGCCTGAAAACCTGGAAAGGGTCCACACAAACCCTTTTGATATCTAGGATAGCTGGAGCTGGAGCTGGGAAATGTAATTCTCGAATAAATTCTACTTATATTTGTTATATTATAATAGAAAATGTACATTAATTAGGTAAATCTTTACAAAATTATTCATTACTGGAATATCACCATGATGTAGTTTCAGGTTCTTACTTCAATGAAAATGTCATTTTCCGTTATTTAATTGAAAGTTATTACTTTATTAAACTAACAAATCATATACAGACGAAGCTACTCTTATTTGAAGAAAAAGAATGATTTATTGATTGCACATTTATTGTAACAATAATTTTCGTACTAAATAAAATATTTGGCTAAATTATGTATGGAAGAAGCCAATTTATGGTATATGTGAATGGTGTGGAGCTGACTAAGCTAAAGTGGTCTAGACTGTTGAATAGGAACTTGGGACGCAATTGAGAAGGGGCCCTTTAAGAAGGAAAATGACAAGATGTTTCAAATAGATAGATAATATTTACAAATACGGAAGGCCAAAAATCACACACTAATTATTCCATGAAATTATTTTTTAATATGCCATATATTTAAAATAAATCCTCATATGAGGTGAATTAATAATTTCTAAATGTCAACTTTTAACAGCTATGGATTTAGAAAGAAAGGAAGAAAAAACCAAACCCAAAAAGTGTTAGGGGAAACCCATTGGAGACAATGAAACTTTGACATCACTATGTTGCGGAGTCTGAAATTATGTGCACATGATTTATAATCTCGCTACATGTAATTAGTTTGGATAATTGTTTTATTACTGTTTGACATTGATATAAAGTTCAAGTGCAAATTAGTTTTAATGAGCAACGATAAATATATTACAAAACACCATAAATTATTTTCAGAATATATGAAATTCTTGATATGACTTTATTAAAATCAACTGAAGTTGCAGTCGGTTGTTTATGAAATATTAGATAATGCTCGGTGAGATCGAGTTTGACAGACATACATAAATTCTCGAAGGTTGTCATTTTTAAAAAGCCTTATGTCTATATATGTTGACATACATAAATACTTGGAGGTTTTCATGTTTAACCGTTAAATGCCTGCATGTGCTTTCCAAAAAACAAAAGCATAAAGTAGAATAACACTTATAATGGATATTTGGTTAATAAAACAATACTAATAATATTACATTCCACACCAAACGCAATATAAAATAGTAAATTGAAAAAATTAAAATAATAATTTGGTCAAGTGTAAGTTGGACTCGCATACTAAGGGTTCCGTACCACCTTCAAGATTCTAATATTATTCCAGTTTCAGGACAAAGCAGGGAATTAGTGCATTTTCTTATATTTACCCTTATATCTTTTAAACGAAGCGTTTTAAATTTATAAAAAATATATACTTACGATTTTCCATACATATAGACTTTTTCTTTTATCTGCTTTAGGATTCGCTTGATTTTAAGATCAGAATACATATGCATTTAATTTTCTAATTTGGCCCCCAAAAATTAACATTAGAGTTTTATTTTACTAATAAACTTTCAGACTTTTATAATCTACTGTCTAAAAGTTTTGAGGCTCTGTAGATTGGAAGATAAAGGACAAAATAGCTCAAAGTTTTAAATTATAAATTATTAAATATTATCTTCAAATTATTTAAAAATATAAATAAAATAATTTTTCAAATTTTAAATAGTATAGTTTCGAAAGTGAGAATTAAGTCGATGTTAAGTATTTTAGTTAATATCTTTGAAACAAATGATTTAAAAATATGTTATATTTGTTAATTCACATAATGGAGCCTTTTATCTGATATATTAACATGATGCGTTTGAAAATTGAATTTTTGTTTCCATTTAATTGTATAATTTGCCCCTAAAATTACTATGGGGGTTTTCTAGTAATTTTTCTTATAAATTTCAAGTGAGCACCAGTACTCCTAATTATTTTCAAAGTATTAAGTAGTCTGGTTTGGAAATAAAGGGCCAAATAATGAGAATTTTTTAGGTATCTTTATGTTCATATTTTCCTATAAATTTAAAAAATATGAGGTCTTAAAATATGGGTATTTGTTTTTAATCTAAATATTTTTTTAATATATTTAAAATATTCATTTTAAAAAAATTAAAAAAATAATTTCGTCATAATGAGCCCTTTCATTTGATACATTACTTATGACGTTAGAAACAATTGTAATATTTTTTTATTTTCCATTTAATTCTAGATCATGTGCCCCCAAAATGAATATTAGGGAGTTCTCCTTATTTTTCCTAGTAAAGTTCAGGTTAGGCTCTATACCTCTTTTTTTCAAAATTTTACAGCTTAGTGGATTTTGGAGATAAGGGGGGGATGGGTAAATTTTTTTATATTTTTGTTAATATCTTTTAATTAAGTTTATTTCAAAATATGGAAAAAATGTATTTGTTTTCGTCATAATGAGCCCTTTCATTTGATATATAACAGGATGGTTAGAAACAATTTTAATTTTATATTTTCCATTTAATTCTGCAATTTGCCCCCCAAAATTAATAGTAGAGTTTTCTCCTTATTTTTCCAGTAAACTTCAGGTTCAGACCCTAAACCTCTAATTTTTTCAAAAACGTTCCATAGTTTCGGAGATAAGAGGGGAGGGAATGGGTAAATTTTCGTATATTTTATTTAATATCCTTTTAAACGTATATTTTTTTTACATATGAAAAAATATATTTGTGTTCTTCAGAATGGGACCTTTCGTTTGATGTATTACATGATGCGTTTGAAAAAAAATTTTTTTTATTTTTAAATTTTTATTTAATGTCTATAATTTGCCCCCTCAAAATTAACATTTTAATGGTTTCTCCTTAATTTTCTGTAAAGTTCGGGCAACGTTATATATTTCCTATTTTTGTCAGAATTTTAGGCTCAGTAGTTTCAGAGATCACGGGGGGGAACGGTCGATTTTTTAGCTTTTCCCTCCATAAAGAAGTACCCCTTTAAAATCAATGAATTTGTTCTTTTACGATATGTACTCCTGATCGGGTAAGTATAACATAGATACCAAATTTACCCCAACTTATTCGTACAGCAGTACCTAGGACAATATTGCTCTGATGTGACAGTGAAGCGAATGATAATTCTGTTTTATTTGGGCAATAACACCACAATAGAAATAAAACGCAACGTTTATTTGCAGGAATGCCAGGTGTAACTTCAAAGTCTATTTCTGGAACTTCGTTGTCAATAGTTATATCCTTATTGATGTAGATCTGCAAAATGAAAATTAGCATTGCTCGATGCCACCAGCTTGAATAAAATTGACATTAGAAAATTTCTTGTTTTTATATATACAGGTAGCTTCAAAAAATTCTAAAGATCATGAATTATAGTAATATCTTGGGCAAGCATTCAAATTAGTCGTGAAAAACAATTTGAATGTGGACGAGACTGTCTTTAGCATTAACTAAGTGGCGTTCCTAGGTAGGACCTTATATGTTATAAGATAGCGCAACGTTCAGCCAAAAATGCGATCATAGTTAATGCCGTGGAATTGTTTCAGGAGAACTCCCATGTAAGGTCATAAGCGGTGGAAAAACTAGGAAGGCTACCTTATGAACTATCACGATTCCATTGGGTATGTTCATATTCGCTCCTTGAAGGAGGTTACCATTAACGTTTCGTTCCTTAGATTGGTTCGGTAGGAACTAGATACTGGATTAAATCTAGCAGAAGTGCAAGAAAGCGATTTTAAATTTTTGTCTTTAGCACTTCAACAATCACGTGAGACCATCGAAATAAGGCAGACTCTTTTATTTTTCGTTTTGTTGCTACTAGACAATCATATGGGACTCCATGTTCTTTGTGAAAAAATAGTTGCATATTGTCAAATTGTATTTTATGGCCTTTATAGGTCCCAAGCATGTTCACAAATTTTTGATTTTTCAAATTGTCGTTTCTTTATGTAATTCTTGTGTTCAAAGATTTATTCGTACGTTTAATGGTCTCGATGTTTCTCCAATATAAAGGATAGGTTATTGCATTCGCAAGGAATCTTATGTATGCGAGTTTTTTTAGTTCAAAACCGGCTTGGGTTTTGTTTGTTGGTTTTGTTTTCGATATTAAGATTTCAGTGTATTTCTTGTTTGGAATGCTGTTTACATTTGGTGGCGTTACGTTGACGACATTTTCGTAATTTGGGAACACAATCTTGAAGACCTAGATAAATTATTAAATGACATAAATAACAGGGAAGAGCCAATTTATCAATCATTTACCCTAGAAATTGAAGAAAATTGTAACAAACTATCTTTCCTAGACATATTTTTCTATAACAAAAACAGACATCTTCATTCGAAACAGAAGTTTATATGAAAACCAACTCATACAAACAGATACCATGGTAAATTTCAATTCAAATCATTCGAATACAGTAAAGAAAGGTGTCATTAAGTCATTATATGATAGATTTGTGCAAAGAGCAACTGTTCTGATGATAATAAATTCAACAAAGAAAAAATAATTATAAAGAATGTTCTCACGTGAAATGGAAACTAATTTTATCCCACAAAATTTATCAACAAAGAGTTAAATAGATTTGAACAGAAAACGAAACCTTCCGACTCAACCAGAACTTCTCTTGGCTCGTGTGATATTACTACTACTCAAGACAGTTATAACAACATTACAGTTACAACTGAATACCATATATACAGGGTCTGTCAGAGAATTGATTGAAAAGAGTGGTTGCACATAACAGTTGTGATTTAATGTTGAAATTAACTGGAGCATTCCAAACAAGAAATACACTGAGTGGATGTTTGTGTTTAGAATGTATCGAAATTACAGTTAACCAACGAATGCAATAAATTTGATATTGGAGAAACATCGATTGAATATACAGGATAGTTGAAATATAAGGTAGGGTAGAATTACAGTTATACAGGGCGGTTTAAAAAAGTTATATAGTTTGGAACGTAAGTAGTTGTTTATACAAGGTGTTTGAAGTAAGGGTGGGGTAAAATTATTGTTATTCAGGGTGTATCAAAAATTTGGTATATAAGCATAAGCAGTTAGGATATTTGAATTATAGGACGTAGGACGGAGTATAATTCTAGACATGTGTTCAAAAAAATTTAGAAGCAATTGTATATACCGGGTAGTTGAATAAATGGTAGAGTAAAATTATAGTCATAAAATGTGGCTCAAAAATGTGAATTTTGTTATATAGGGTAGACCATGAGCAGTTGCATAAATGGAATGAATACTAGACATATGGAGCGAAGTAAAATCATTGGTATACAGGAATAATTTAAATAATAGAAAAATAGAAGTGTCAATAGTGTGGAGAGGATTTATACTTCTACAGGGTGATTTTAAGGATCGTTGTAATATTGTATTGAGTTGAATTATAGTTGTACAACGTGATTCAGAAAATGGTGGACCAATAAGAGAGAGAGAGAGAGAAGATTATGCTAAATTTTCTCAATTGAATTTTACCTTAAATCAGATAAAAAAGAAGATATGTCTGAAAATAGTGATTGATTGCACACGGTTTCTAAACGTTTTTTATTTTATCAGCTGAAGTCGGTTCTTTTTTAAATATAAATTATCAGTTTTTCTATTTTTTTTTTGCATAGTTTAAAGAACCAACTATATTGAGATATAAAAATCGTAAATGTATAAATAACTTTTTGGCAGGCATATGTTGGTTAAATTGACAATTTTTACAATCCTCCTTTATCTTCCCTATTTAAAAGGATAGACATAAAATTCACTGTTATAATATTTAGAATCAGTGCTAATTATATCCTGCATTGTCTTTAATGTCAACTTCAATCTATGTAAATAAAATTTTATAAGTATATTTATGTTATTAGATCTCATTCTTATCTAATCTTTCACATGTATGAATGCAATTATTTAATGAGTTGACTTAGATTTAAATATTCGTATATTAATACCTTTGAGGTACATCAACGAGTATGTAATAAAAAATTAAATTTTATTGAAAAGGTAATATTGTCACGGATTGATATTATTCCTGTCAAGGAAAGATCATTGGAACTTCTGGGAATCATTTGCTTAACAACTGACGCTGTCTTGGCATATTGCATGCTAGAATCCAGAACTACAAAACCATATATTTCGAACTAGAAAAGTAGAAAAGTTTAGTTTTATTTTGGCAGTCCAACTCAGATCGAAATACTGAAGTTTTGAAGTTGTTTTTATTGCGAATTACTGATTTGAAGTTGTCGCTAATAAAATATTATATTAGTAGGAAGACACGTGTAAATGGATCCTAATCATCGATAACATTAGGTGTCAGAAGTTTGAAATAATAAACGGTCATTCAATTAGTGGTGACAAACAGAATGAAAAACAAATGGACAAGCAAGGTGAAGAGATTTGGAATAAGCCTAGTCCAAAAAAATAAGAACAATTCCAACATTTGGGGCAGCTAGTAGCTAATAACAAATGTAAATTAAACATCTGACACTACAAGAAAAGAATTAAAGGCTGAAGTTGATGTAGTTTAATGAAAAGTTAATTTCATTGAGGAAAAAGTACAAGGATTAGTTGAGGACAAAGAACAAAATGAATTTCAAAAAATACGAAAAGAAGCGCGAACTTCAAAAATAAATAATCGAGGAAAAATATCAAGATACAGTTGTTACAACTAGCTGTCTTGTGAAAACACTCACCTTCGATAAAAGTCTTTCCTGATTTATGTACAAAGGAAAATGTAAAGCGTTTGCAACTATCAATGTATGAGACAATCAAGTAAAAGCCACAGCACTTTCTTAAGGGTATTGAGACTGGCGTTATATGAGGAAAAAGACTTTTGGAATTGGTTCGTCTTTTGTGCCCAAAACGTAGCTCTCTCACGGTTTTAACAGCTGCGAGTTAAGCAATCAATGAATACGAAAAAGAAGGACTAAAGCATCGTTACCAAATGAGAGACCAGTTTTGGTGTTCACTTCCTCCCTTTCCTACTACCTACTCCATACTGAGTTCGGTGCGAGAGTCTAGTGATAGACCAATGTTATACCACAAAAAAAGCAACTGAGATCCTCTTTCTTTTTTGAAGTTGGTTGAATAAAGTAGGAGCTCACCGTTTATCAGATATATAGATGTTTGAGCACGACTTCCTCGCAAAAATCAACTTCTACTTCAAGGTAAACATTCAACCAAACGATGTGAATAGTGTCGGGAACTATAAAGTCCACACCGTTGCCCTGGTTTCATCTCACTGCTAATTGTGCACTTCCAGTCCTCAGACGATGCTAGTGGAAAACAATCAACAACCAGTGAGGTCAAGGGAAACTCTGGAGCACCTTCCATGCACAAGACTGAATTCGCAGAAACATGTATGGGAAAATAAGGACCTTCAGTCTGCCCGCTCATTTAATATGGATGAAGAGTGGAAAGCAAGATTGGCATCTGATTACCATCAATTAGCCCAGCTTGACCCAACTATCCCTCTTGCTGGCTTGAAATTACCTACGAAAATAGGGAGCCGGCTGAACCGGATCAGAACTGGTCACGTCAGATGTCATTATTTCTTACATAAGTGGGGTGTTTTGGCTATCCCCTGTTTGACTGTGGAGCACCTCAGTAGAGAGTTAGACACATAGTAAGAAAATGCCCAAACAGAAAATTCAAGATTGACTTATGATTCGATGATAAATAATTAGTAAATTTTTATTTTACTAATATTTGTCTCTGCAGTTGTGCCAAATGCTGAATAAATAAATAGAAAACTTGTTCTTTACGCGCCGTCTTCACATCATCTGAACTCTTCTCTGTCCTGAACTAGCCGAATAATCATGCAAGCCTGTCTGATATTAAGTCACCAACGAAACCAAGGAAACATTTTACATCCAGACTCTCGACTTTCTGCGATTTTTCCACTATCATTAACTGTTGAGAACCGTATTCTTTCATTTGTTTGACAACACCTGCTCCTACGATGTTTTATATAACGAAACTAACTTATAGTTCAGGGTTGATGGCCGTAGCTTATATGTCACTCAAATGTATTGTATAGTAGACAAGTAAATAATTTACTGCATCCATAATCGATGCAAATATAACTTCTTATAAGGGTAATGTTTACATCTCATATATCTCAGAGAAAATTTAATGGTTAAAGAAAGAACCTTTTTCTCTTTGTGCTAAAATAAGGCGTCAACTTTAGTTTGTTTATAAAAATATCATTGATTCATATACTAACAAAAATACAGCTCTTAATTCACTTAGATTATGGTCAATTAATATAATGTAGTCTTTTACAATGAGTTTATATTATCTACCCACCTTGACTAGATATCCCCTAGGAGAACAGTTTCCGTAGGCCGTTGGCAATTGTTTAGCTCCTATAACTTTGGCCACAATTTCACCCTTCGTTTCATCATAACTAACTTTGAACCCCAACTGAGGCGCAGTACAATTTTCATGATCACCATTAAACTCACTTTCTATTGTTTTTTTGACGTACCTCTTCAATGTTCCCACAACTTTCTCCACGTTCTCCATACCGTACACCACCGGATTTTTGTCCACATTCTTTCTCTTTTTCAGAAAAAAGTTCATCACTTACGTATTCACTCTATTTCGACCGACACTTAATCTAAGTTTAAGGACATGACAATTGAATCGGAACAAATGAAGCAATTGAAATTGAAAAGACCACCACGGACAATCTTGCAGTGGCAGTCAAACGACAAAAGAATAACGCACTATCTAAAAGGCTAACTGAGTTGATCGTAAGCGTGATATGAAAACCCGAGTATGTAGAACTGTTTAGTTTATCTTATCTCGTATATATGTTCGTATACGTAGTATTATATTTTTACAGCGAATGGGTTTTCTCTTATCCATTCGAGAGGTTTCAATTAATTTTTAATTGGTCCATTACGCGGATCACTTAACGAGCTTGTTAAATGTTTTTCATCTCCTTTTAATGTACGAGGTTCTTTCATTAAATAACAACTTTCAGAAAAAAACGTGTGTTTTTCACCCGCATGTTTGAATGACCCCAAAGACCTAAAAAATCTGCACAACTAATTTTTTAGACTCTGAGGTAACTGAAAGTTCCATTAAAAGTTCTAATGATCAAATAAGGAAACTTGTTCAAACTCGTTGTGTACATACTACTACCACAAAACCCATAACATCATTGAAAATTCAAAAGTATTACACTTTATTGTTACTCCATGTCCAAAATCTCCGCATATATCTAAAAACTTTCGTATATAATAATTTTCAGTATCATATCATCATTGTTATCTTCACTATCATCATCATCTTCCGGTTACTCTCGTCCACTGCTGAACATAAGGCTCCACTATACGCTTCGAACTATTTCTGCGTTGCGCAAGCTGCATCTGGTTGAATTGTGTTTTGCCCATATCGTCCATCTATCGCGTCGGTGGCCTGGCCTAGCTTCTCTTATCTTCAGGGGGTCCACAATCTAATAATCTTTTTCCTCATCTTTGAGTGCTGCCATATGGTCCGTAAATCCCCATTTCAGCGTTGTTATTCTCTCTATGACGTCTTCATTCCCCGTTCTTAGAATTTCTGTGTTTTTTATTTCGCTGTTAAACAAATCTTTCAAATTGTCATATACTGCCCAACGTAAACCAATTCACCTTTGAACCTCTTACGTCTGGTTATCTCTAGCATCTCGCCTATGATATTATTTCCTAATTTCATTGCTCCACAATTGACCCAATTTGTCATATAATTTGTTATCCATTTGTTTATCTATAGTCCAACTTCTTTGATTACTTGTGCAAATTCATTTCTCCCACTTGAGTTTTTTAAAAACCGATGTGAAAAGTTGAGACGTCATTGTGTCCCTTTGTCTGACAGCTCTTTCCAGTGGGTACCTTATTGGTTGTTACATATAGTTGCGCAAATGCTGTTATTATAGTTATTATAAATGCAGCGGGTGTATCTGTAATCCACAGGACATTGGGTGACAGCCTTGGTTATTCAGTAAAGTTCTATCGTGTTTGGAAGCACAAGTCCTCTAGGTCTGTTATATTCTAATGTTTTTTATACTATAGCTTTTAACCTTTAAAGCTGATAGTTGGTATCGAAATTTAAACGAAATACCGCTTGTTCTATTGATTGGTAAAGGTTAAATTTATTCTTCAGCATGTAGATAATTATTTTGGTAAAAAGTTTGTATAGATGGGAGATACAGCTTACTGGTCTATCGTTCTGGGTTTATTAGGGTCTCCTTTCTTAAATATTGATATTCCATTGCCTTGGGATTGTTTAAAATATTTTTCCAGTCTTTTCAGAAAGAACTTCCCCTCGCAACTTGACTCTACAATTATGCTATCCTGTCCAGGTGCTTTTCCATTTTTCTTATTTTTGATTTCGACGTTAGTAATACTCGGTAAGTTTTCTGTGCCCTGGTTTACCACTACTTTCTTTTTTCCTGGCTCTTTTGGTTGGTTGTGTGTTTAATTTTGAATTTTGTATAGTTCTTCTTTCTCGTCATTTTTTAACTTTCATCAGAAAACTTCCAAGCCTTTAGTTTGTTTGATTTATAGCTTTTTATTTTATGGTCTTATGTTTTTCCCAATATTTTGGAGATCTGTTTGTTTATAGCTCCTATTCTATTTCTGGGTTTTTGCGGTTTCTCTCTTAATGATCTGGTGTAAAAGCTTTCTCTTGTGTAGAGCGATGATCGTTTGTTGATTTTATTAGAGCTTCTGTTATTGTTTTATTTGTGTAGCTCATTAATATCTGCTGTTTCGGTGCTTTCTAGTGCTCCGGTTACCGTGTCTTCGAATCTTTTTGAGTATTCTGGGTTTCTCCATTTTGTTTTTGCTTCAGTTTCATTCCAGCCCTTTCTCATTCTTGATGCCTATATTTTCTGAAGCTTTCACCATCTTGTAGATATTTGATTAAGCAAATCGAGCCAAGTAATTTTGCAGAAAGTATATGCTGACTGAGTGGCTGAAGTGAAGAAGTTGAAGAATAAACCATTAACTAAGACTGTTTCGAAATTAATAATAAACTACAACAACATTTTACTTATACTCTCTTCAAGGTGTCATTTTTTTGTACGCAAGACAATATATATAATATATATTGCTTCTGGTTAGGGAACCTTCATCAGTTGCGCTTCCCACAATTGAATGTCCTCTCGAACACTTCTTTATGTATTTGATACATATCGTTAAATTTGAAGATGCTAGATGTAAAGACCGACATCTAGGATTTTCGGTGAAACTAGCACATAGAGGCTCCGAATCTGTAGCCGTTCCATGTAATTACTGTTACCCGTAATTCCTAGGTTAGAATGTCACGATGAAATTTTCAGGTCAACTTGCGTACAAAAGAATGACACCTCGAAGAGAGTATTCAATATCTCTGACAGGTGAAGTTAACATGAAAATTTCGTCGTGACATTCTAACCTAGGGATTACTGGTAACAGCAATTACATGGAACGGCTCCAGATTCGGAACCTCTAAGTGCTAGTTTCCCCGAAAATCCTAGATGTCGGTCTTTACATCTCGCGTCTTCAAATTTAACGATATGCATCGAATACATACCGTACCGTGCCGTACCGATGTGCGGTTGTTCGTATCATTCCTCCGATAATTTTCAATTTTATTAAAGTTATAAGTGATAGTTATTCATGAAATTGATATCGGAAAAATCATTCATTCTTGGCATATGAAATTAAGGTATTTTGTTGTCCGATTGTTATCGAATGATTTTTTGTAGTTTAATAAATTAACCATTATCTGCAAATCAGCAATAAAAACCAAAAACAACGTACACTGACAAATATTATTGTGATTTATCGGTAAATTCTTGGCAAACAGTGGCAGGACATTGAATTTTTATCGCAATTATGGTGTGTGCTAAGTGTAAAAAGAACATTAATGGAGATGTTGCTGTCATTGCGTGCGATAGCTGTAACCGACTTGTGCATAGAGAGTGCTCTGACCTTAATGCTTCTGAACTTAAAGTGATGGATTTGAAAGGGAAGAGACTACTGCGTTTTTACTGTGAAGACTGTCAGGCCGGTGTGAAACTAATTCCAACTTTATTGGCCAAAATTGATAAACTTGAATCAGATTTAAACACTATCAAAAATGAGACTAATAATATAAATTTACAATCTGAAGATAATATTATGAAAGAAATCCATGAACGACAAAAAAGAGCATCTAACATTATGATTTATAATTTACCGGAAAAGGGTAAAGATTTGGATGATGTCAAAATCATTACAGACATAGCTTCAAACAACTCGAGAACATCGAACACATCAATTGTTAAGGTGACTAGGGTGGGTAAGCCAAATAAAAATGGCGCTCGTCCACTTAAAATAGTTTTTGATAAAATTTCTGATGCAATCAATATACTGAAAAATAAGAAAACTCTCAATGCGCGTTTGAAAATTTATATCGAGCCGGATATGACGTCTTCGCAGCGTGATAAGATGTCAAGTTTGAAGGCAGAACTTCTAGATAGGAAAAACAAAGGAGAAAATGTTGTAATTAAGTATTCCAAAGGTATTCCATTCATCACAACTTTAAACTAGAACTGCCCAACTTCACAGATGACTTGTTATGCATCTACCAAAATGTCAGGGGTTAAACACCAAATTGGATGAATTTTATTCCTATGTAAGTGATGCAGAATGTGATATAATTGCCTTAACTGAGACATGGCTTCAACCAACTGTAAGTAACTCTGAATTATTTTCTGGCGATTATTTAGTCCTTAGGAAAGATCGAGACCTTATAACAACTAATCGCAGCACTGGCGGTGGCGTTTTATTGGCACTGAAAGACACTATTGAATCTACATGTATTGATTTAACCAATATGGATTTAATGTTTAAAGATATTGATTTACTTATCTGTAAGTGTAAAATTAAGCACAGTATTTTTTATATTATCATTACTTATATTCCACCATCGATCTCAGTCGATGTTTTTTGTGAATTTCTGGAATATCTTGAATGTTTAGATTTTTTACATACTGCAGACATTTTATTTTTTGGTGATTTCAATGTACCGAGCTATGTAGACTCTAACCCTAACGATAGAAGTGTGACTGCTTTACATAACTTCATGGATATATTTGCACTACAACAATTTAATAATCTTAGGAATATATCAGGTCGTGTTTTAGATCTTGTACTATCAAATAAAGTCTGCATAGTTAGTCTTAATGACCCTCCAATTGTTAAAGAGGATCAGTATCATCCATCTTTATACATTCAATTCAAAGTTGTGGAACATAACACAGTATTTCCAACGAATATAAATAAAAAAAGGTACAACTTCAGAAAAGGTAATTTTGTTCATTTATATCAACATCTGTGTTGCATCGATTGGACATTCTTGCTACGATATTCTAACGTTAATTCAGCCTTAGATGAATTTTACAAATGTATTTATCTTCTTTTTGATTTGTATGTTCCCATTTTCAAAAATTTTAAACGTAATTTTCCCCCTTGGTTTGATAAAACAATAATTTACAATACCAAATTGAAAGAAAAACTTTTCCGTAAGTACAAACGCACGAAGGATATACAGTTTCTTAATGAATACAGAAATGTAAGATCCCAGGTCAAACGTCAAATAAGTATAGCCTATAAATCATATGTCAGTAATTTAGAAAATTCGGTTCTTATTAACTCACAGAAGTTTTGGTCTTATATTAATCTCAAGAAAAGAACTTCTCGTATTCCTGGCACAATGTTCAATGAAAATCAGTGCTTCCATGATCCACAAGAGATTGTCAATCAGTTTTCAAACTTTTTCAGTAGTGTGTTTGCCTCCACTAGTGACCCTGTTGATGACGACAATAATCAATTTGAAGTCCACTCTACTGATATTCTTAATATCAGCAATATCACTGAAGACGAGATTATTAATGCAGCCAAGAAACTCAAGAATAAAATAACCTCTGGCGCTGATGATATACCATCATTTTTTGTCCGTGATTGTATCTCTAATCTTGCATATCCTTTAAAACTATTATTCAATATGGCACTTGAGACATCGACTTACCCCTGTAGGTGGAAAATAGCCAAGATCATCCCCGTATTCAAGTCAGGCGATAAGTCGCAAATACATAACTATCGCCCAATTTCTATTTTATGTAACCTATCTAAAGTCTTTGAATCTGTTTTGTATGGGCGCATCTACCCAGCTGTTCAACACTTAATTACGGATTATCAACATGGGTTCATGTGCTGCAGGTCCACCGAAACTAACCTTCTTAATATTACCCAACAGCTTTGTCAGTGTGTAGATTTTGGAGGGCAGATGGATGTGATCTATACAGACTTCTCAAAGGCTTTTGATAAAATGAATCATAATCGGTTACTACAAAAACTAATGTCACAATTTGGATTTTCCCTTGATACTATGAAACTTTGCAAGTCATACATAGAGAATAGGCCGCAGTTTGTTTTTTTTAATGGATATCTCTCTAACAGCTACACCTCCACTTCAGGTGTGCCCCAGGGCTCGAATCTTGGACCACTATTATTCCTCCTTTTTGTGAACGACCTGTGCAATTCTCTGCGTACTAATAAGTTACTCTATGCTGACGATCTTAAAATTTATCTTTAAATAACAACATTGGACGATTGTGCACGATTACAAAATGATCTTTCTAATCTTATTAGATGGTGTAAGAGTAACAAATTACCTTTGAATGTAGCAAAATGTAAAGTTGTCTCATTTAGTAGGAAAAAGACTCAATTAATATATCAGTATAAAGTCAACGACACTATGTTGCTCCGTGATACTACCACTAGAGGTTTGGGTGTAATTTTTGACTCCAGTCTCAATTTTATCGATCACATAAACTCAATGATTACTGAAGCTTACAAAATGTATGGGTTTATCATGCGGAACTGTCGAAGCTTTGCAAATGTTGCGGCTTTAAAAACTTTATATTTCAGCTTCATACGTACAAAGCTTGAGTACTGTTGTAACATATGGAGCCCACAGTATAATATTCATATTGTTAGAATTGAAAATATTCAGAGAAAATTCCTAAAATATTTAATGTATAGGGTGGATGGAACGTATCCAACAAGGGGAATAGAATACTCCATATTACTTACAAGATTCAATTTTCAAAGTCTACACTCCAGAAGAGTTGAGAAATCCATAGTCTTAGTTTATAAATTGGTTCGTTGCCTAATTTACTGCCCTGATTTACTGGCTCTCTTGAATTTTTATGTGCCACAATACCAAGTGAGGAGTAACATAGCCTTTTACTGTTACAAGTCACGCACAAATTTACTTTTGAATTCACCATTAAATACTATGTGCCATAACTTTAATAAAATATCAAATATTTGTGACATTTTTCGTGATTCTCTGTATCACATAAAACATGTAGCTCGTCATACTTTCACTTAGTTCTAAGCCTTTCTCATTTTAAGATTATTATTTATATTTAATTTTAATAGTAACTGTTATTTTGTTAAACTTTTATACTTTTTGTGTTTTTTTGGAATGATATGTATATGAATACTATTATAGTGAATTTGTACATTGCTCTGTAATTGGATTGTGAAATCTGTTGGGCAATAAATGCTATAAATAAATAAATAAATAAATAAATACATAAAGAAGTGTTCGAGAGGACATTTAATTGTGGGAAGCGCAACTGATGAAGGTTCCCTAACCAGAAACAATATATATTATAGATATATATATATTGTCTTGCCTACAAAGGAATGACACCTCGAAGAGAGTATTTAATATCTCTGACAGGTGAAGTTAACCTGAAAATTAAGTCGTGACATTCTAACCTAGGAATTAGAATGTGCTAGTTTCCCCCAAAATCCTAGATGTCGGTCTTTACATCTCGCGTCTTCAAACATTTTACTTTGTTGAACTTCGCACTTTTTGTTATATTTTTTCACTCGTCCTCGTATACAAAACATCTTTGTTCTATATTTAACCTGTATGAAGGTTGTGTCGTATAAACAATTGACTTCAAATGCGATTTAATTGCTCGTCTGAGATTTTCGTGTTAACTAGATCGAGTTCAAGAAAGCAATCATTTTGGAACTTGTGTTTACACATAGAAATATGTCAGCTGGCATGTGTTACGGCATAGCAACGCAGTGAATATTTAAAACAGGAATTAACTGGATTCAGGGAAATAATAAATTCTACAGTTGGTTCAATTATAATTAATGGTTGTTAAATTTGTAATTTCGAAAAATTACACACTACTTTATACAAGATGGGTCAATTTGAAACATTGCCTTTGAAAGTGAAAAAGGAAGAACAACAGTACTACAAACTGAAAATTGTGTCTAAAAAAATTAAGTAGATGCTTTACCCCAACTTTAAAAGGGTTCGCTCCCGAAAATCAGATAGAAAATTTTAAGTGCCACGGCCTTGACTTTAAAACTAAATTCAAGGGTATGTCAACGACAATCTGATAAATCTAAATACACTCGCTCCCACCGCTATTTTAACTGATTTTCAAAAAGGAGTAGATTATCAATTCGGAGTGTACTACAAACTGAAAATTCTGTCTAAAAAATTAAGTTCATGCTATATATCTACCCCAAAGTTCTATTTTAATATCACACCCAAATACCTCTAAAAGCGCTCATTCCAGAAAAAAACGTTCCAGTACAAAATCATTGCTTTTCAAAGGGGCCATGTAGTTATGACCTTGGCTGTGTTCTTGGCCTCAATGTCAAAGTCATGTGAAGGTCATCTCAAATGTTACTAAAAGAATCCGTGTTTTATGCTGAAATTAAACCAGGTAGGAAATTGTAAAACCTCAAAATTAACGTAATTTTTTAAATTATTTCTACATGATTTTGAAGGTAAAGTTAGTAATAGAGTCGCTGACCAAAAAATTACTGAACATTAATTATGATTACTTTTATGTTTTTTGGGAAATAACACCACAATCGAAATAGAATGACGTATATTGGAGGAAAACCGAAAGTTTCAAACTTATATTTATTGATGTAAATTGCAAAATGAAAATTTGATTTATAAATTAATTATGATATTTCAACCGCTATTATGCACTCTTGTTTCTGGTCTGGCTTTAAAGGTAATCTTTGAAACGGATTCAAAAACGCCTGAGCCCTTCAATATAGACTTGAAGCTGAAACGTTTTCACAACAGGTATTATAGAAGTGGGGAAAGGAAATCCCAATGAATAGGCTGAAAAATGAATATCGACACTCCAAGATCACGAAACATGTCCATTTTTACTTCATCAATAACACCGTCTTTGTGACCCATATAAATGGTATTTCTTTTGTGCCCCATTCAGTGAAATAAGATAGGTGGAATTTAACTTTTGATTTTGCGAATTTTTCATTAAATGATATATGGTGTAGAGGAATAAATTCAGAGAATGATCGGGTGACAATGAGAATTGGTAAATAGACTACTTGTCTATATTATTATGTAAAGTATGTTAAAAATGTCTATAATGTCATAAATGTCAGGTATGTCAAAAATGTCAAATCTCAAACATGTCAAATGTCAAGAATGTCTCATGTCACAAATGTCAAAAATGTCAAATGCCAAGAATGGTAAATGTCAAAGGTAAAAAATGTCGAATGTCAAATGTCATACATGTAGAATGTAAAAAATGTCGAATGTCAAAAATGTGTATGTCCAAAACTTTAGATATCAAAAATCTCAAATGTCATAAATGCTAAATGTCAAAAATGTCAAATGTCAAAAATTCCAAATATCAAAAATGCCAAATGTCAGAAATGTCAAATGTCAGACACGTCAAATATCAAAAAAGTCAAATGTAAAAATGTCAAGTGTCAAAAATGCCAAATATCAAATGTAAAAATTTCAAATGTCAATTGTCAAAAACATCGAAAGTTAAAAAAGTCAAATGCTAAAAATGACAAATGTCAAATATGTCAAATATTGAAATGTCAAAAATGTCAAGGATAAAAAATGTCGAATGTCAAATGTCAAACATGTCGAATTTAAAAAATGTCAAATGTCAAAAATGTGTATGTCCAAAACTTTAGATATCAAAAATGTCAAATGTCATAAATGTTAAATGTCAAAAATGTCAAATGTCAAAAATTCCAAATATCAAAAATGCCAAATGTCAGATGTCAAATGTCAGACACGTCAAATATCAAAAATGTCAAATGAAAAATGGTAAGTGTCAAAAATGCCAAATATCAAATGAAAAAATTTCAAATGTCAATTGTCAAAAACATCGGAAGTTAAAAAAGTCGAATGTTAAAAATGACAAATGTCAAATATGTCAAATATTGAAATGTCCAAAATATCAAATGTGAAATATGTCAAATGTCAAAAATCTCATCATAAAAATGTCAAAAATATCAAAAACGTCAAAAATGTTCATAATGTCAATAAATGTCAAAATTGTAAAAAAAGTCAAAATGTCAAAAATGTGAACGTCAAAAAGGTCAAATATGTCAAAAAGACATTCTCGACATTTATTAAAATGTCGAGAATGTCGTTGAAGTATAACACAAAATTGTGTACCTTAACACCAAACCTGTATTTTTGATACTCAAGTCCTTTTCAATATCGAAGCTGCCTTCAAGAATTACTTAAACCAAGTCTGTTGGTGTTTCAAAACTGCTGCAGATGTTGATAAATTTGACAAAATCGTTAAAATACACTCGTACGTTTTACAAATTATCGAAAACGAATTTTCTAGAACCAGCTACAAGGAGAACAACGAATATTTTGAGGAAAAATGAGGGAAATAATGTATGTTGGAGTAGGATTATAGTAGAATAGATATTGTTTTACAATACAGCCGGTAATTCAAACCTGAAACAAACAGTAGTTTAACGCAGTAATCTGCTAGTGCTAAATTGTTGCTTTGATTTGGACATTTATTTACCATCTCTGTAGCCTATAACTTACTGAACTAGAGAACACGAATTAATTTTATAGAGTTTAACCCTAGGAAGACAAACATATATAGCACAAATATATTTGGTTAACAAACCAAATTTATTTGGAAGTTTAGGATTTCTGTCTTGAACTTTTTTATTCGTAATGTACTAAAAATTGTATTATTTCTTTATTTGGTACTATCTGCCAAACTTAGGCGTACTATAAACATTCAGATAGATAAACCTTAACGTCTAGTAAATATCGAACAATATCATTATATACTACAATAAATATCTTTACTATCACAATATTCGTAATAGGAGTAATTTTTTTTATCTAGTTCGACTAAGATTTAATATATTTTAAATATCTTGTTAATCCTTATCATTGTCTTCTGATTTATCTACATTCATTTTCTCTACTTTAGTGTCGAACAAAACTGATTTTCTTCGTTCAGTTGTATTTTGGTTGGAAGTATTTCCGTCAGTGGTTTCTTCTTCTGGGGGTGGACTGTTGAAGACGAAGCCAGTGGGTCGGCGTCCTTCTAGAGTCGATCCCTTCCTGAAAATGTATATTTATTTAGAGATATGAGTATCAGAAGAACTTTTTTAAATAAGTTTTTGATCAAATGTCAATAGCTGTTTTAATTTTTTGTAGTTATATTTATTATGTAAAATTGAAGGTCTATAGAACTTTACTCATATGACGTTTCTGTTCCTTATGTTTCGAAAAGCATTAGTCAGAAGAAATATATTGCTTTGTAAGTAAAATCGACAGTCACGTTGCAGTCTCTAACAATCAATAATTTTCAAAAATATTTGTTTTAAGTGATTTCAGTGCACTGTCCAGTAGGATAAAACGGTTATCGGACCTACTGAAATACTGAAGACAAAATTGTGTCATAGCTGAACAGTTAATTGAAAAACACACAAAGTTGTTTTTCCCCTGTTTCAAGCAAAATTCATATTAGTTCTCCGAAATCCTTATCACAAAAATGGAGGTGTACTAGAAGGAGAAATGACTCAATACTGACAAAAAATAGAGCCACAATTTGGATTGCGATTGAACGTCGATCTTTCTATTTCTGAACGGTCAATGGATTGTCGTTGGTCAGAGGAATTAACTCCCCACCCTCGATCATCCGCTATTCATCTCGACAGCTCAAGATCATTAGTGGTATTGGTGAGCTTCAATCAATCACTTTCTGTAATTATTTTAAAGACAATAATTACACTCACAAATTGGTGCCCAACGTGGATGGGATCCTTGTCATTCCAGTCGTATATATTTAAGAACAAATTGAAATTCCAAATTCTATTTTTTGTACCGCTTAGGTCAGGCATACATTAGTTGTCCAAAAGAGACAAAGCAATTAACTCCCTACCCTCGATCACCGGATATTCATCTGGACAACTGAAGGACATTAGTGGTTTTGGTGAGCTTTAATCAATTACCTTCTGTAATTATTTTTAGGATAACAATCACTCATAAAAATTGGCGCCCAACGTGAACGTAATCCTTGCCATCCAAGTCGTATATTTTCAAATTCTAATTTTTGTATCGCTTAGATCAGGTATTCCTTAGTTTTCCAAAACAGACTAAGCAATTAATGCCTCTACCCTCGATCACCCGACATTCAGCTGGACAGCTCAGGCTCGTTAGTGGTTTTGAGGAGCTTCAATCAATTACCTACTGCAATTATTTTGAGAACAACAATCACTTATACAAATTGGCGCCCAGCGTGGTCGGAATCCTTGCCATCCTAATTGTATAGTTTTAAGATTAAATTGAAATGTCAAATTTTAATTTTTGTACTGCTTGGACTTCGCGAATGTACAATGTTCACGTTGCTATTTTTACTAGATAGTGACAGGTTTTTAACAGAGAGCGATACGTGACATTTTGGGTCCCTTATTACTGCCCTGTAACTGTGTATTATCACGTATCACTGTGTATTACGTAGTGTAAAAACAGCTACAATGAATCTACAATTTCAAAATTTTAAACACGGTCGAGTTATAAACTGATAGTGAACATCTTAATAAAAGTATCAAACAAATTACCTTTCTGATGGATTCTTTGCAGACCTGTCAAATTTCACCTTCCATAAGTCTTCCTCTACTTCGGTGTAATCCTTCCTCCTGGAAATGAGGGAAAAGTTTAAAAGGAAATTGCAAAATGAACGTAGAACGTTGTTTTTGCCTTTATTGACATGTTTTAATGAATATGGAAATGAATTATTTTTGCTTTAACCAATAACATAGTCTACTAATTAATCTATTTTTTTTTCTGAGACGTTTTGTTAATACAAAGATTTTGGAGAGCGGATTGGCTCCTAAGATTATTATTTTATTTCTGTTCACTATCAATAACATTTTTCTAGGCGGCTGTAAAATGAATCAGTAATTACGAAAACATTTCTATAATAAATAAAATGTGTAATATGATAAAATTCTTGAGCCAATTTTGTGCACTTGAGGCTCATAATGACACCCTTGTATAAACTTGAGTGGTGACAGGTCTGGTGAACTTGCTGACCAATGTAGTACTCGTTTAGTCAGACGTATTGAAACCTTCGTATAACCGCGAGTAATTATGTGTCAAAGTTGCATACATTTGGAATCGTATTTAAAATTAAAAACACTGTCACTACTGTCCACTCAATACATCAAATTTTGAACGTTTTTTTTTCTGTAAACAATGTTTTAAAATACAGCTTTAAAGTAATACTATTGGCATATCTACCAGATTTTTTATTAACAAATTATGAATAAAATGTTCAGAATGTTTCACCTTTACACTGAAGTTTTTTAAGTGTTTTTGACTGAATATTCGAAAAATTGGTAATTGAAAATTTTGGAAGAAAAGGGTCGAAGAAAATACCACTTCAAAATAAGAATATTTTAATAAATTAAACTATGACATATATATTATATAAAAATACAATAAATTATTGATGTTTTAATTCAGTCAATTCATTTGATATAGATGATTATACCTGCAAATTGACATAATATTTTCTTAATATTTGAACTGCCTAACCTATAAAAATCTTCCAAGGGGGAAGCTTCACAACATAATATCAATATTTTAAATCTTATATGTACACAAATTAAATTATACTTACTAGAAACACAAAAAACATATTTATAAACATTTTTGTATTTCTGGAACAGTATTTTGATGGTAAAAGTTTCAATACTGTCCTCCAAGCGGATAATGGTTGTTTTTTTTTATTTAAGTTTGTTATTGTTTTAAAGTGGCCCAAAAATTGATTAATACTGTTTACAAACTAAAATCTATGTCTTGCATATTTGTGTTATAGTGTATATTGATGAGAAGTGTGTTTTTGTGTAGTACATGTAGATTTGGTGTATTGTGTGTTGTATAAAATATACATTCATTACCTATGAAATTAATTTATTTAAAAAATCTTGGGGTAAAAATTGGTCAGTCTAGTTATTTGAAATAAATCAAAGATCGAAACAGACATATTTATAACAGACCACTGTCAATAAATAATAAAAAATGACAAATATAAGATATTTTTTATTTATTTTTAAAATTAAATGCTTATATTAATCCTTACATAAGCTAAAACTTCCCCATTCGCATTTATATAGTTTAAATGCGATTGAAAAATTTCTTCCATTTTTTTTCTACGGAAAAACTTTACAAATCAGCGTACCTTATTTTGAAATAATAAAAAGCTATGGCTCCTCCGGTGAGAACTACCAAAGCCACAGCCAGCAAGCTTATGGCTACAATGTAAGGTGTTTTGTCAAATTCGTCGCCGTTCTCAGGGTGAGGTTCGGGATGATCGTCAACTGCAACACAAAAAGGTTTTAATTACTTATCTGAATTTATACTTGAAACTGTTAACATATGTGCTTTAAAAGAAATATGTTTATATAATCGTATATATTTGTTATCGTGTAACTGCTGATCAATTTTACTGATTCTGATCACAATAACACCTATATACAATCCCATTTTCAATCCAGAGGTGATAAAGTTAAAATATTAACTCAATATATATACTCATATCTTGTAAAATAATAAAGCTACTTTCAAGTTATGTGGATTAATATTCAGTAGTAGGGAACAAACTCTTAAAGACTTACATAAGTTATTAAAAGCAAAGAAACAATATACAAAATGCCATGTATGAATATTTTAATAACAAAAGAAAAACCCTCATTTGTAACAGAAAACTGACACATCAACAGATGTTGACTTTAAGTCTAATCTGCCAAATACGGTAAATAGCGTTATCATTAAATCTTGATAAGATAGAGCAAAAAACCCTACTAATACAAATCAATTTAGTGGAGAACATTAAAAAAAATTGTTCACTGACTAAAAAGAGTTGGCGACAAATTTAATATTAAAATGACATTTAGAAGAAAACATTACTCAATTTTATCAAAGACAAAACCAAGTAACACAAATCAAAACAAAAAAATTGCATATAATACAATAAAACATTAAAAAAATATATTACCGACTTTCACCTATAACTAAAAAGCTGAAAATAATTATAACAAAATACAACTCTAGCAAATAAATAACACATTCAATGTCGGTAGGTACCCACCCAGAAAGTAAAAAATGGAACCATTAAAAGGTGCTCATTGTATTGTACAAATTAATTACCTTCCAATCTAATATATTTTTGAAGTCGGTGCCAAGCAAATCTAAAATCCTGCATTGCGTACTTATCTACTACTTCATCAAACTTGATTGTTGCTTGGCACCGACTTCAAAAATATACTAGATTGGTAGGTAATTAATTTGTACAGAATGAGCACCTTTTAATGTTTACATTTTTTACTTCTTGGGAAGGTACCTAACAACATTGAATGTGTTATTTATTTGCTAGAGTTGTTTTTTGTTATAATTATTTTCAGCTTTTTAGTTATAGGTGGAAGTCGGTTAAAGTTTTTTTAAATAGTTATATTTTCAAACTTTTTAGTTTTCATTCTTTATTTTATGTTGTATGTTTAACCTTAATAAACAGGACCAGGTAACATCGAAAGCCCCAACATTACACACTGATAAATTTTCATTTAAATTGACAGATAGATGTATTAGTACGCGTTGACTTAATAAGCCCAAATAAAAATATATTTATGCTTTATGGACCACGCCGTGTAACCTTTTTTCAACTTTTTTTTGACAACCCTGTATAACTATAGATAATTCCACCCTATGTACCAACCATCCTCTACATACGACTGCCTACGGATACCATAAATTTGTTAGCTGCCTTCTGTAAAGTATAGGACGGAGTATAATCCATCTCATATTTACGGAGTCAAATCCGTCCTATATTTCAACCATCGTATATAACTCTTTATAGGCTACCTCTTAAATTATTTCTTAACATTTTATTGTATCGCCCTGTTTAACATTAATTCCGTTCCACCTTCCCACACTTTATGCAACTTCTTATGGGTTATGAAATAAATAATTTTTTAATCACACTGTATAAATATAATTCAACTCCAGCATATATTTCCACCATCCTGTATATGATTTGTTTACGTCCACATTATATAACAGTTTTTTAAACACCCTACATAATTTTAATTCCACATTTTTTCCAACATTTTTATACCACCAAACGTCCACTCCACCATAAATTCCAACCACCCTGTATATACGGCTGCCTATTGGCAACTATCATTCTACTCCGTCCTATATTTCAATCATCACATAAATGCAACTCCTTCTATGACTTTCCATGTGAATGTGTTTGCTATAAATAAAAATCCTGGGTATAATCGCACCAAATAGCAGTTTAGAGTTGGACATGTGTTGTCAATGAATTTTCTATTAGGCCGGGAGAATGTGACACCAAAAGCACCGACTTCTCAAAATGGAAATTTTTTTATTTAAATAGCTTGGTATCAAGCAATTAAAACTTCCAGTGCCTACAATTCCCGCACTAGTACGTTGGAATTAAAATATTTATTAGGAAATGTCCGTTACGTCACTTCTATGAAATATTTGATAAGAATATTGTAATTTTCTGCAAAACTGCAAGTTGCACGTCGCAGAAAAGTATATGAGATCACATAGGGATCTTCCTTAATAGATTAAACTTTAAAAAACTATACACATCCATAAGGAGTTTTCGAAAAATCGACTAATATGTTAGGGATATTGGTCGATTTTCAGGCAAGCACACGCAGAAATTTCATCACTTTACCAATAGAATTCTTTTCCCAAATTTGAAGTTTCACCAATCCGGATATATACTCTATTAAACAAGGCCATATTCATTCAAAACGGTTCATCACTGGAGAAGAAATCAGGTAACATACATATAAAAAAAACGCGACTAATAACCTCCACCTTTTTGGAAGTCGGTTAAAAATTCTTTTCGAAAGTAATAAATGTTACATCGGATAACCTTTACGCCTTCAAATGTATCAATAGCTGAACACAAATATTTAATGAAGAAACGACGCGACAATTCGAAAAGTAAATGCTGACCTTGGTCATCAAATACAATTTCAAAATTCGACAATGTTTCACAAATAAAAATGAAGTTCAAAGTTAAAGCTAAAAGCAGCTGTTTGTATTAAATTAAACGAAAGCGATTGCATGGCTACTACTTTCGCAGAATTCTGTCGTTGCAAGTTCACTGATGAAATTAATAATGGCAATGTCCCTTTAACATTCCTATATAATGATAACGTTGTTAATGTTGCTAATTTATGCCTATTGTTGGCAAAATATGTTAATTTTGTACATAAATTGGCGTATTTCTAGGAATTAGTACTTACTAATTTTGATGTTAGCAACTGCTGAAGCTCTATGGTTGGTAGCTTCTATAACTGCAGTTAATGTCAAAGTTATGACTGGTGACTTTCTTAGAACATCATTAGGAATACTCTTTGTCGTTGCCAGTATGAATTTACCACCTTCGATTTTAGACGTAAAATATTCTTTGCTATCTATAAAAATAAAAAATAACAAATTATTTTTAAAAACTGTGATAGTGTCAGTAAATCCTTACCTCCTGATAAATCAGTCGAAAGTTCTTTGTCTCCTTTGTTCGTGAGAAGTTTTATTTCGCTTTCCATAGTTACTCCTTTTTCTTTTGAGTACACTCCGTTGTATATTAGAGATGGAAAGGCAATGTTATCAGTTTCAGAAATATCACCTAAAAAAAAATCAAGTTTATTTAAGTCGACCTAACCATTCTCTTGGAACAATACGGAAAAAGAAAGAGATTACGCGATCTGTCAAACTGTTGTTGAACCTATTGGAACAAGACAAAGAAAAAAATATATTTAAAAAAGAACTGATTTCAACTGACTGAAAATAAGAACAATTTAAACCATGTGCAATCAATCATTATTTTCTGACATATCTTGAACTTTACCGTCAGAGAAAAATGGACGGAATCACCTCTAAATCCACCGCAATCTTTTACAATTTATAATATATTTTAAAAAAATTGGGCGGTAGGCGGACCTGTACTTTATTTTTTAGCTTTAAACTATAAGGTACAATTCTATTGATTAATTTAGTATATTGTTATCCTTTTTCATTCAACTATCTTTTTCTTTCTCTAATTTGTATTCTTTTGCTTTTTTTTTGACATCTAGTTTAACTTCTTTTTTATTTGTTTTAATATTTGGGCTACTTTGTATTAGTATAACTTTAATTGACCTTAAATTGCAACTACCCTACATATGCTTCCGTATATTATTCCCCCACTATAAATTATTTGTCTATCATTTTCTAAACCACACCGTAAAACTATAATGCAGCTCCATATGTATTACAACCGCCCTGATATTTTTTAAACCACCCTGTATAATGGGAAAACTGTGGAACACAAAAAAATTTGGTTTACCCCTGATGAAGACAGTTTCGCTGTTGAAATGTGCACTGAGTGAAAAAAGAAGGAGTACAAAATTTTCACTTTTTTGAACCACCTGCTATAACTATAATTTCACTCTACCCTTTACTTCAACATTCTAATATTTTTTGAATCCATCTCTTTAACTATAATTATACCCCGCCCTATAACTCAAATATCCTAACTGCTTATGTTTATATAACAAATTTTTGATCCAGACTGAATAAATATAATTCTACTCCACTCGTATTTCAACCACCTGGGATACGTAACTACTTATGTTCCACACTATAATAATTTCTTGAACCACCCATTATGTCTTAATTTCCACCATCCTGCATATGCAACTGCTCATAACATATTTTGAAACCTTCTGTATAATCGTAATTATACTCTGCCCTATAATTGAATCATCCATACTGTTTATGCTTATTTAACATTTTTTTACGTTTTTTTTATCCATTCTGTATAGCTATAAATCTACTCGACCATTATTTCACCGAATTTGTATATACAACTACAACATTTTTTGAAGCACCCTGTAAACTATAATTCTATTCCACCTTATATTTCAACCACCCTATATATGAAACTCCTTATGCACCAGCCAATATTACATTTGTTTTTAAGATTTTTTGAGAACACCTGTATAACTGTAATTTTTTCCCTTATTTAACAGCACGCATTGCTTGCTGCTCGAATTTCAATACTTGCATGCAAAACAGGTTGGCATCAATTGTTCCGCGAACCTGTTCTTCGAAATGAACTGAACCTGTTCATTTGAAGAACAGATACAACTGAACGAGTCATAGCACAAAACAGTGTTATTTGACGTGCCGCTGACTTACGTCAAAATTTGTTTGTTGACATTATTGTCTAATTAATTTTTCATTACTTTCATGTTCTTAATGTTACAATGGTTTTAATGTAACACAAAAACATACTCAATAGTTCTGGAACAAATATTTGATCAAACAAGTGAACTGTGCAAAAAAATTAAATTTCATGTTTTATTACGATTCGCGATGATTAGAATCTTAATTGAAATCTTAAAATTTCGAACTGAAATGGAAATTAATATATGAGTATCTTTAATATTATTTAGCAAACCACCTGTTTTTTGTTTATTTCTTACATCACATTTTTCTAGTTACTAGTTGTATACTAACACCTACACATACATCTAGACTTTTTGTTGTATTTTTTAATACTATATCTAGATATATTATTTAATATCATAATTTCTTAACTAAAATGAGCAGAAGCAAAGATAGTAAGGTAAAGAATATGTTTTTTAAAAGAACAGATGAACAGGTTTTACGGAACTGTTCTTTCACAACTCTACCTACTGTATACCGTGCAGAAAAGGTCGCCGGCATAACAATTTTTTGTTTGGATACACCAATGGAATATTTTCTGCCATTTCACTCTACTATTTGCCCTGTAAATGAATATCGTTTCAGAAAGAAATTAACTTCAAATAAATCAAAAGGAAAACTAATACAAACACCCTGACGGCATAAGTTTATGACATACCTTGTATTTATGTAGAAAATTTACATTGATGTTTATGGTTTTTTTGCACCTATCTTTCCGTTTTTTCAGAAAAATGGTATGCTTTACGTTATAGGAAAATATACGGAATCAATCTGGAATATATCTGTGTAGTAAAATACTATTTAAAATAGTCAAAGTGATTGGGCAGTTTTAGAGAAAACAGTGAAGATTCATTGAAGTGTAGAAGTTTAATTACTATTATTTTTGATTTTTTGGAAGATCTTTGTAGAAAATTTCCGCAATATTACTTAATACAATGTAGTCATAAGTGCATAAGCCGTTTTCGAATAATCATTGGGCATACATGAAAAAAATGTCGACAAATCCTTCCTACCGCTTTTTGAAATTCAGTTAAAAATCACAAGGTCTGAGAAAAGTCCATGGTTGAAAATGAACCCAACGAGAAGACGGATGAGGGATTGTCAAGTATTAAATTCAATTATACACTGCCTACCCATCACTTGAAGATGTAGCACGGTGACTGCAGTTACCTCACCACTGGCAAGTTTTGCTTGAAGTCGTACAACCATGTTGGTCATGTTCTTGAGTCTTCCAATATCTGCAGTATTTTTAATTTTAACTTCGATTTGTTCGTCAGTGTTGTTTAAATTGAAGATTCCATCAAACCCTAAAAGATCACAGAAGAATATTTTGAGTGTACAGACTTACAAGACCAATTGCTTACCATCTAAAACGGATACTTCTACTTTCTCGGTTGCAGGATTGATCGTCAATTTAATTGGTTCAGGTAACGTAAGTTCTGGTTTGTTATCGGTTAAATTAAGGACGCCTTCGTATAAGGATTTTTTAAATACTACAGTCTTGGCAGATGCTGGAATTAAGTTTTAAAGTAGTCACTGATATTTTAAACTATATATTATACTTACGTTTGATTAACTTGAGATTAAATACTGTTGAACTGGATTCTGCTGTATCGTCAATACTTGCTTTAATAGTGAAAGAAAGGTAACTTCTGTCTTTGATCTTGTCTGCGGGCAGTGCTGAGTCTAGTTTGATATTTACAACTTTTTTGTCATATGTAACGTTAAAATACTGTCCGAGGTTCAATTCTGCAAACATTTTATTACAATTAATAATTTTATATATTTCGTATTTTGACGATTGACTTGAATGGCACTTTTAGTTCAGTCATTGAAATTTTTCACCTCCGAATCTTTTGAAACTAAACCAATTGACTTTAAATTTTGTATAGGTAGAAAATGTGCCAAACATAACGGCGATTGATACTTCTAACCTGTAGGTGATTGTCACCTTTTCTCAAAAATATTCTATATTATATTTTTCTGATAAATCAATACTTTTTGAATTTTTTACTGTTGAAATGTTTTCAAAGGGTTGTTCTTGAATAACTCAAAAACTATGCGATTTATCAAAAAATATGTAATATATAGAAAAAGCAATTATAAGAAACAAAACAGAACTGTTGTTTGATGAATACTCCAAGTGGAACAGAAAGAGAGATATGGTTTTTGGCAGTTACTCGAATCGACACATTTTTCCTCAAATAACAGAATAAGGATTGATTATTCAGGTATAATGAATAGAAACTTTTGGTAATGCTTGAAAAGTCCCTTCGAAAGAGCAGTGTTAAAAGTAAAATTGAGATATTTATCGTTAAAAATAGATGAAAGAAAAATATTACTATCATCATGAAGTTTGCAGGTTAATGGAAGGAAGTTACAAGTTGATTTTACTCGTAAGCTTCAATAACTACACTATTTGGCGAGATTATTATCTTATATAACCTAGAAAACTGTAGAAATTTCTCGTGAAACATTTGAAGTCCAGATACTCTTTGAATTTAATGAAAGATGTGGTTAATTGATAGCGATATTTGAATTATTTAGGGTTTCCTGAATTATTAATTGGTATTTTGACGTACGAGCGGAAATAGACAGTTTTGTTTAAAATATAAATTATATTGAACGATCTAACAATATACTTAAGCTGATTTATCTGAAGGTTGGGCAAATAAAAATTAAACTTTCTTTATGAGTACAATAAGAAGCACAGAAGCCACAATGGATGACACAAGCAAGGAATTATTCAATAAAATAATAATAGTAATAAACTTGATGAACAATTAACTAAATCTACTGAAAATCTAGACAAGCAAGAAGGGCAGATTAGAGAAGAAAACAAGAAAGGTTAACATGATTTCCTGATGAGAAATGTAAAAATAAATTAGAAATTCTTGTAAAACAATGAAAGACAACAAACTGGTGCCACCACCATAAAGTGAGGACAAAGTTACTGTTTTTAATTGTTAAATTTTTAATTATTACTTGTCCAGATCAAATCTATAATTTTCCACAAAATTGTACGAGAAATCAATTAAATACATAATATTATGTAACTTGTATTTGAGAGTCAAAGTGCAGAGTTAATTTGTAAGAATTATTTTGTAAATCATTGCTATTTGCACAACAACAATAAAAAACTTTTCATATTTATACCTACCACTTTCAATTGTAACTTTGATTTTGCTATCGTCTGCATCAGTCTCTAAATTAATAATTTCACTGAAATTCATTTGTTTCGTATCCTCAGTATATTCCCCATCATATATTAGTTTCTCGAATCTAAAAGAATCCTTTGTCCCACCTAAAATAATAAAATTGTTTTGAGTAATTGTAAAGATATGTAGACCACAGCAAAATAGCCCGGAACCATATAGTGCATGTATTGTAAAAATAATCATACTCTCATTTGTGCAAAAAAAACCTTTCACCAATATAAACAGGACGTTTATGAATTGCATGTCAAAAATCGGAGTAGCACATGTTATTTATCGTAAAACGTTATGTAAGACCCAGACATTTATTTTCGACCGTTTTTTCAATAACAGAAAAAAAAATTACAAGGCATATAACTTACTAATAGGGATTTTATGGCTTATTTTAGTGACTTGTATACACAGCAGAAGTTTGGAACTCTATTTTAGAAACACCCTGTATAAAGTGAGGAGTAAACTCAAAGAATACAACAGGAAGTTTTCGTGATTTTGAAGTTGTATGGTGTAACAATCCTTTCCCATATAACATTCTGCAATTACTGGAATCATTCTTAAGGAAATGTGAGTTTATATGTGAAGTAAAACGTTATTAAACAAATAATAGGAAACAGACTATTACACATGATCTGTATAATGTTTTCGTATTTATTAGCTTTGTTGGGGTGACAAAAATTGCCCAGATTTCTTCTAGTGTCAATGTTTTTTCTAAGCACACTAGGAACTAGGAAGGCTAACACCTATTGGCAGTTTTTGATTATTCAGATCCCTATCCCCCTGCAGCATCCACTGGACCAAAACTTCTTTAGTAGCTGGAGTGTCAGTATTAGGATTCAATCTACCAGTGAAAAGAGCAAATTTACGGGCTTCTCAACCCCCAAATTTTAACGTTTGTTAAGTGTTATATCACTTAAAAACCTCTAATGACTATTGGATCAGCTTTCTTTCTTTTGCCATTTGCAGATTTTTATTTTATTACTTTTTATTGCACCATTAAGACTTTTGCCTGGCAAATACTGAAAACTGACAGATCAAAAGACAACTGAATGAATAATATTAATACCCAACGAAAGCAAAATAAAATGAATATATCCATTTATAAAAAACACATTTTAAAGAAGGATACAAACCCAACGTCATCTTTTGCGGAGGATGAACGAACATATATGATGTCAGGACGATAGAATATTGTATGGCTTTGGGAGCAGAGTAACAACCATGGGTCTGCTAGCAGACGCCAATTGCCAATAAATCCAACGGTTTGAAAAATTAGTTTCGAATCGACAATTTTTTTGCATGTGAAATTTTTGCTGAGGATACCACATTTAAAAGGACATTTACAGTCAGTAAAACAAAAAAAAACATGTTTGGAATGCCGGGAAATTTATATGTATGAAAAGATTTATTAAAAATATTACAATTTGTTTGATCACAGACACTGTTTAAGATTTACTTAGGTATAAAATAGATAGATGTCAGATTGTCAATAATTCCATTTAAAAAATGGCAGATTCAGGCAGCATTTCTTGTTATCTCCTGTCTTTGTTTCTATTTCCTTGTGTTATCATTAGTAATGGTAATAAATTTCAGGAGAATTAAAATAATTGTAACTATTGTATTATGACTCAAGTATAAATCCTAATGTGTAATTTAATTCTTAATTTAAATTTCTATAAGTGCCAAATAAAATTTGTTGAATTATTAACTTGCAAGTTGAAGCTCATATTCGATGAATTGTAAATGCGGCAAAAAAATTAATAAAAGATATATGAAATTAATAGCGTTCTTTCTGACTTCTGACATATACAGGTATGGAAAACGTTTGACTGGGGTCGGAGAATGCTAATGTTAAACAAGGACGGAACTGCTACTATATGCATGAGACGAGGATTGTCGTTTTAAGTACGTCTGTTTCACGAGCATTCAAGGTAAAGCACGAGAATATCGTATCGTATGGGAGGCGGATCGTCACAGTCACAGAGCGATCGTCCGTCTCTCTCCTCGTCAGTAAGGTTTTATCAACGAAGGAGTATGATTATTTACGCAAATAATACGGATTTCGGAGCATTTTTCCTTTTCATGATTTTTGCGATGAAAAATTATTGGCCGCTATTACGCCAGAACGAAAACTTAACATTGTTTCTGTTTTAAAAATGAAATAAAATAGATACTCTTAAATAGAAAATAAATTAGTAACTGTGAAAAAAATCGTCAATAAGCAATTAATCATTAACCTTATAATTATTTACAACATATCGTATGTTTTATTTTTAAGCGATTGGAATCGTCGGAATGTGGTGATAACAAAAAAAGTATTTACCGCCCGAACACGTCCGAACTGGCGTCACACCGACTTCATTCTCCTGGTGCGTATTGCGTTGATTGATTCAAAATCGCATGGAATTCTACCCGACCCCAGAGAACGAATTTCCACACCTGTATGTCAAGTCCGTAATGCAATATAGCGCAAAGAGAGAATTGGAGTTTTTATTAGAAACGCAGATATTTTGCAGGTTTTCTATTATAATTGCATGTCATATTAGTTTATTTCCTATACATTATTGATATTCTATAAAAGAAGAAACTCATAATGTATTTTTACCTGGTCTCTGTTTCATGCACAGTGAACGGAGTGGTATAGATATATCAAGTTTGTGGTGCCGGTGTCAGTGACGAAACAAATGAAATCTCAAGTTATCCAACTCATTCCCTTGCTCATATATTTTCATATGTGTAAATGGGGGACCCCGTTAAGAAGCTTCCGCCTTAAAAAACAACTCATGGCGAAGTATGACTCAAGTGACAACAGGTTCTCAGCGGCGCTTTAGGAATTTTGTGTGAATTAACATTATGTCGGCGTTTTTTCGCCCAAATGTCGAAGCGACACCATAGTGATAATAATATACAGGGTGTTCCTAAATTGGAGGTACAAACGAAAAGGGGAGATTCCTTTTAGGAAGAAAAAGTCCCTTTAACATGGGTCCGCAAACGTTTCGTTTTCAAGATACAGAGTGTTAACTTTTGAATTTCTTTCAGGTTTTTTTCTCATAGTATCTGCACTTCACAAGATATTCAAATGAAATTTGGCATAGATGTTACAATTAAGAGTTTACACCTTGTGACATGCCAATTTCGATTGCAAATCTACAGGGTGATATTTTTTCGGGAACACTGTCCACTGTTGTCCTTCAGAACTTTTTTTTGGTGAGCCACTGGTACTTTCAAAAATTGTAAAGAAAAGCTTTGTTGTTATAGCAAACTTTATGTTCTCTTGTAATTTTGTCATATCTACTACCGATTTCGAGAAACAAATTTTGAATTATTAAACTAGCAATGATTCTTAAAGATTCGATAAACTGGTATAATAATCAAAAAAAAAAATGTATTACTGCAAGAAACGTACAACTCAAAAATTAATCATAATAAAAAACCTAAATAACAACAAAGGAAGTAAACCACAGCTATTGTTGAAAATGTCCTTCCCCAACCCTTATACAAGCTTCTGTTCTTCTTCTCGTAGAGTCGTAGACGATCGAACTCATTCAAACACTCTTGGAGTATTCCTAATTGTATCAAACGCGCCTATTATATGATTTCTCAGTTCGTATACGGTATTCACTGGCGTTATGTACACTAGAGATTTCAGATGGCCCCATAGAAAAAAATCTAAACTATTTAAATCTGGGGATCTGGCGGGCCATGGCTGATGTCCACCTCGTCCAATCCACCTGTTTACATAATTTTCGTTCAAATACTCCCTAGCCAAAAGTGAAAAATGAGCAGGAGCACCGTCGTGCATGAACCACATTTCACGTCGCATCATAAGAGGTATATCATCCAATAACAAGGGCAAATCGTTCTCTAAAAAATGTCAGTATGATTGACCAGTAAGTCGCCCTGGCAAAAAGAAAGGACCAATCAAATAATTGCCAATATTACCACCCCACACATTTAATGAAAATTCCTCTTGAAAAATAAGCGTCTGCAATTTCATGTGGATTCTCCTCAGCCCATATGTGTTTATTATGAAAATTTATGATTGAAGTCCTTGAGAAACAGGCTTCATCAGTGAATAGGATTTGGCAATCAAAATGAGGATTGTTCAATAGTCTGTTGAGGTACCACTTGGACGACAATCTCGAGGCAAGAGCGCCTGCACCCTCTGAATATGATAAGGATAGAGCAAAGAATCCCGCAAGATCCGCCAAACAACTTGATGACTTGTATTTAAGGTAACACTAATTTTTCTTGTACTGGTTCCTGGATGTTCTTCTATTTCGTTCAGCACTGCCTCTTCGAGTCGTGGTGTTCTCACACTTCGTGGTCTACCTGCATTAATATTTTTCGCAGAAAAAGATCCAGTTTCTGAAAGACGCCTGTGAATATTAGAGAACATTCGATGACCAGGCATCACTCTATTGGGATAGCGTTCAATGTAAAGACGCTTAGCTTCTCTTGAATTACCATTTGCAAGACCATACATGAAATGCATGTCAGCCATAACGGAATTCGTTAAATTCGGCATGTGTTGATATTAAAATGCAACCATCTTCAATTTTCAAAACACAGGAGTTTAATTTGATGTGTTAAAACTAACAATAAATTTATTCATTCACCACAGCCTACTAGGTAGGTAACTAGATTTCTATGACAATTCGGAATTTTCTGAGGATTTCAAGAGAATCATTCAAATTTTTTTTCTCGAAACCGGTAGTAGATACGACAAAACTACAAGAGAAAATAAAGTTTGGTATAACAACAAAGCTTTTCCTTACAATTTTTGAAAGTACCAGTGGCTCACCAAAAAAAATTCTGAAGGACAACAGTGGACAGTGTTTCAGAAAAAATATCACCCTGTAGATTTGCAATCGAAATTGGCATGTCACAAGGTGTAAACTCTTAATTGTAATATTTGTGCCAAATTTCATTTGAATATCTTGTGAAGTGCAGATACTATGAGAAAAAAACTTGAAAAAAATTGAAACTTTAACCCTCTGTATCTTGAAAACGAAACCCATGTTTATGGGACTTTTTCTTCCTAAAACTATTCAAGGAATCTCCCCTTTTCGTTTGTACCTCCAATTTAGGAACACCCTGTATACCTATATTTAGCAATATAGAAGATTGCTTTTTTTTTGGGAGACGCTGTTTGTTGTCTCAGGCTATACCGCAAGTTTTACTGTTTTTGGTTTAGGACCTTTCCTCTTTTTTTTTGTAGGGGTAGCCTTATTGTTCCTTTTGGCTTTGGATGAGACTTCGCTTTAGATGCAAGAAACAGATTATGGAGATGATGATGTTATCGATGGAGTGAATTTCGGAGTTGAAGTCTTCTTCTCAGCTGCAGCAACTTTTTAAGGTTTGCTCGCAGGTGTGGAGGGTCGTTTTTTTGCTGCACCGTAGCCGACGGGTTTTTGGTTTTCTTAAGTTTATCACTGTAAGCTGCTCAGTTTGTAGGTGACTTTTTTTTCTACTGTCAGGCCCAGTCCGGCCCAGATTTTGTTTTTAGACATTGACCATCCCTGAGGCTCCTGAAGAGAACCATGCTGTCAATTACCTTTTTCTTTACTGTGTACTAAACCTCTTGCAGCGACGGTCGACTTTGTATCTGGAAGCCATCAGTCTCTTCCATACGCATAAGTACGGTTTATTTAACTGGAATTCTGTTGATAATGGACAATAACTGCCATTATGGATGTCCATAATTTTTCAGTATTTATACGTTTTTATACAAACTTCTGAGATGAGGGGTCTCTAAGGTGGTTGTTCTACTTTCCAACGCTGTTTTCTGAGTGATGATTGGATCATGCGCTGAGGTAATATGACTCTTTAAATAACGGGGTCCTATGTTTTATCTGTTTTTTTAATATCGTGGCTATAGTATCTATTTGTATAACTACCTATTCAGATAATAAGGAACTTTTCTACGTAAAATTAAACAAATTACAAACTTGAACTTCAGCAACAAATTAATGAAATTGAGTTTTACATATTAATCAGTTTTGTCTAAAATAGCCCTCAATAGCATACTTGGGTATATCTAGGATGATTATGTTAAAAAAAATTATTGAAATTATGCCTATGAGTCATGGTTTATCCTAATAATACGGTCATGTTGGTTTTATTATATTAATTCTGATCAAAAAAGGCTTTTTTTCGTTAAATGGCTTGGGCTATTTTCAATCTAAATATGATCTAATCGCCTTTTGTTTAGATGGGAATATTACTTACTAGTTTTGATGTTAGCAATTGCTGAAGCTCTATGATTGGTAGCCTCTATAACTGCAGTTAGTGTCAACGTTATGATTGATGACTTTCGCAAAACATCATCAGGAATCGTCTTTGGCGTTGCCAGTATGAATTTACCACCTTCGATTTTCGCCGTAAAATACTCTTTGTTATCTATATATATAAAAAATAACAAATTATTTTTTCAAACAGCTGTGATAGTTTCAATAAACGCTTACCTCCTGATATATCAGTTGAAAGTTCTTTGTCATGTTTGTGAGTGAGAAGTTTTATGTCGCCTCCCATAGTTAATCCCTTTTCTTTTGAGTATACTCCGTTGTATATTAGAGATGTAAAGGCAATGTTATCAGTTTCAGATCTTTCACCTAAAATGTAAATTAAGTTTATTTTAGTTACGGATAACCCTTCTTGTGGAACAATTAGGAAATTATGAACTAGTAGCTTCTTCCATGTGATAAATCAGAGATGACGAGATCTGTCGACCTGTTGTTGCTTCTACAGGTAAAAGATAGAAAAAATTGGCAAGGATTGAGGAAGGTAAAAATGAAGCAATCGTGAAGACTGATGTAAGATTGTTATGTATTTAATTCAATTATACACTGCCTACCCGTCACTTGAAGATGTAGCACGGTGACTGCAGTTACCTCACCAATGGCAAGTTTTGCTTGAAGTCGTACAACCATGTTGGTCATGTTCCTGAGGCCTTCAATATCTGCAGTACTTTTAATTTTAACTTCGATTTCTTCGCCAGTGTTGTTTAAATTGAATATGCCATCGTACCCTAAAAGATCGCAGAAGAATATTTTAAGTGTACGTACATACAAGACCAATTGCTTACCATCTAAAACAGATACTTCTACTTTTTCTGTTGCAGGATTGATCTCCAATTTAATTGGTTCATCTAACGTAAGTTCTGGTTTATTATTGGTAAAATTAAGGATGCCTTCGTATAAGGAATTTTTGAACACTACAGTCTTGGCTGATGCTGGAATTAAGTTGTAAAGTAGTCACTGATATTTTAAACTATATATTATACTTACCTTTGATTAACTTAAGATTGAATACTGTTGAACTGGATTCTGATGTACCGTCAATACTTGCTTTAATAGTGAACAACAGATAACTTCTGTCTTTAATCTTATCGGCGGGAAATGCTGACTCTAGTTTGATCGTCACAACTTTGCTGTCATGTGTAACGGTAAAACACGAGCCGAGTTCCAATTCTACAAACATTGTGTATTAACTGGTAATTTTATATAATCTTATTATCTTAATAATTTATATTTAAAAAAGAATCCACTTCAGCTGACTTAAAATAAAAACAGTTTAGAAACCGTGTGCAACTAATCACTATTTTCAGACAAATCTTCTTGTTTATCTAATTTAAGGTACAATTCTAGTTACAATATTTTAGCGTATTCATATCTCTCTCTCTCTCTCTCTCTCTCTCTCGATTTTTCTTCCTCTATAATTTGTATTCTTTATCTATATTTTCCAAATATTTATTAACTTTTTTATTTGTTTTATTATTTATTTTATTCTTTGGACCATTTTCTATAAGTGTATTTCTAATTCACTATATATTGCTTCCACACTGTATATGCTTCTGTGTATTGGTCTACCCTATATAACTTATTTGTCTATCATTTTCACAAATATAAATCAACTTCACATAAAGTTGCAACGGTCCTGATATCCTGTTTAAGTATAAATCCTCTCCACAGTATACCTATGATTTTATTTTTCCCCATACGCCTAGTATTTCATTTATTCAACTGCTCATGGTCTACCCTATATAACAAAATTCACATTTTTAAACCACATTTTATGGCTGTAATTTTACTCTACCATTTATTCCATCCACCCGGTATATGCAACTACTTCTAAAAATTTTTAAACCCATGTCTATAATTATATTATACTTTATCCTATAATTCAAATATCCTAACTGCTTATGCTTGAATAACAAATTTTTGATACACTCTGAATAACAATCATTTTACTCCAGGAATATTTAATTTTTATTCTTGGGTCAATTATGTAAACTTAAAATTTTCTGCATCGTTATGTTATTACAAAGTAAATCTAAAACTCGAAGCCACTTCAGAAAGAGGACCAGGCTGTGAGAAGATATTGTTATACAAGTGTATAAGGTAAGTAAGATACTAGATTTACTCACAAACTTAGAGCATATACCTTCTGGAGATAGCTTGTAATGCACTAATGTCTTGCCAAGACTGAAAAGAGCGGGCTATAGACAGGTTAACAGGCTATTTCACTCTATGGGATGAAGGAGCCGATGAAATAAATGTTGGACGTATTTCATTAGCTGCACCTCTCATTCAAGTAAAGTAGGCTCTTCATCTCTCTTTTTAGTTCTGTCACTGTTGTATATAAATGGGTTTGAGGGACAGAGAAACGGTTGATGTCGACATAGTATTTGTGTGGAAAATAAATCTAGTTAACTAACTGGTATATAAAAGTGTCACTCATAACCTTTATGAAAAATTAACCAAAACAGTGGAAATTCGAGACAAAAGAGAGGCGCATATAGGGAAGAATTTCAAGAAAGGTTAATGCAATCTTTTGATGAGAAGGATAATTAATTCTTCTAACCACAATTGTAGGAAGAAAACAAATCTCTTCGTTGAAGAACATCCGGGAATGGAAAGGCATACATAGCGCCGAACAACTGTTTAGAGTGGCTGAAAGCAGGGATCAAATCGGCATAGTGATTGCCAACATCAGAGGGACCTGACAGACCACAATGCATGAAAGGCAACAGACTGTCGTCATCACCATGACAACTGAGTACAGAGTAAATTGTATTTGGCATAAGCGCTTGTTAGATTTGCATGGCCCTTAGTTAGTAATTGAGTTTTTTAAATGCTATTACTACTCACCTCATTTTGATAAGTATTTCCTCAGCTATTACACTTAGGATGCAGTTTAAATTTTTAAACAAATAGGCAAAAATTTATGTAAATCAAATTACTGTTTTTAATTTTTAAATTTTTATGTATTCTTTATATTGATCAAGAATATAGTTTTTTGCAAAAGAATTACGTGTAAAAATTAAATTAAATTACATAATATTATGTAATTTGTGAGTTAGTTGTCAAAAACTAGAAACAATTTATAAGAGAGTTTTTGTTTATAGCAATTGTTTCGACGAAAACCAAAAAAAAAAAAAAATAATTAAACGAATTTTATATTTGTACCTACCATTTTCAATTGTAAGTTTGATTTTGCTATCGTCTGCATCAGTGTCATATTTAACAACTTCCGTGAAATTCAGTAGCATAGTTTCCTCAGTATATTCTCCATCATATATAAGTTTTTCGAATTTTATAGAGCTCTTTGTTGCACCTAAAAATCACAAAATGTTTTTCAGTAATCACTTTGGACAAAATTAAACAAAACGTAGTCTACCGATACAGTAGTCTTGTGACATATTAAATTTTTTTTATCAGAACAAGGGTTTACACGGAGAGGAATGAACAGAAATAAATCGACAGTGACGACAAAGTCAAATAATTAATTTATAGCGAGGAATATCTATTAGGAAAATGTATTGTAGGGTCAATATTACTGTATAAAAATTTAACAGGACTCCTGTAACTGAACAGAATTACGTCCTTCCGATAACTGGAGAAACAGTAAATATCAAACCTGATGAGTTTAAGATGCACATTATTTTATTCATGGGTTGGTAGACGCTTGCCTACTGTACGGCCAGCCCGTTCACCAGATTTCACGCCTTACAATTTTTTTTGTTTTAATTAGAAATTAGTAAAAATGAACACATTAAATGACTAACGTTGTGCAGATTCATCGAAGTTTGGTTAACAAAAATGTGTTGAATAGAGAATAAAAATATCATTCCAATAAAGTATCACAAAACTACCCTTTCCATTTGGAAAAGAGTTGGTAGTTTCCATTTAGTATTGGGCAATATTCGAGATCGACATCTTGTTCAGTTAAAAAAAGTGGGAGCGACAATAAATGTCCTTACTACATGAAGACTAATTAATGCTTGAATTATTGGTTGGTACCGGAACTAAGTTTGAAAATAAACCTTGATATATTTCCATATTTTGTACTTACTTTTGATTAACTTAAGATTGAGTACTGTTGAGTCGGATTCTGTTGTACAATCAATACTTGCTTTAATAGTAAATGAAACATAGCTTTTGTCTTTGAGCTTGTCATCAGGCAGTGCTGATTCTTGTTTTATAGTAACAACTTTACTGTCATGAGTAACGGTAAAATGCTCACCAAGGTCCATATCTAAACAGAAGTTAAATTAATTATTCGTTAAAACACTAAACAATATTAATATTTTATTGTGACGAATATAAATGTGTAGAAATTTCTTTCAAATGATATCTAAAGTGATATCTAAAATTGATATCACTACTACTGCCTTTTAAAAACTGGTTCATGTATGTATAAATTTGTCCCAAATAACTTACAAAAGTAATATATGTTTTTGCAAATCTGAAGTTATAAAGACATTTTGGTATATTTTTTTAACAAATAATAAAAAACAATAATAAAAGACTATATTATGATACCTACCATTTGTAATTGTAAGGGTAATTTTACTATCGTCTGCATCAGTTGTGTATTTAACAGTATCAGTGAAACTCAGTTCCTTCTTTTCCTCCGAATATTCTCCGTTGTATATAAGTTTGTCGAATTTTATAGAATTCTTCGTCGAACCTATGAATAATAAATTGTTTTGAAACAAGTGTAAAGATAATTTGCGACTTAGAGATTACAACAGTCAATAGTTGTAATACATTGTAGTATTGATTTAGGCAAATCCAAACAAAATTTGGGAGAAGTCATTATCAGTAGGAGCCTTCTCAAAATAGTTTATGGGCTTGAATCATTATCTATTTGGAAAACAGAATAGTTCGTAAAGAACAACATAGCAAACAAAATCAGTGTTCGTATGACATATTTTTTGGGGTTATGTATATCCAATATTTAATTAAATTAAATTTATTCAAAAATAAGAAGATTCATACATTTTTACAATTTTAACTTGATTTGTGAGAAATATGGAAAAAATAATTGATCAAAGGGTAAATAAGAGCTCGTTACTATCGAGACATTCAAAACTCTTCTTGCGTTTTCAACTGTATCGCCTAAACCATTCTAAGTAACAGAATACCTCTGTTATGGTGTCAATCCAAAAGCTGGGTCGTATGAAGTTGTGATTTTATGTATGCTAGCCTTATTATATTTAGTTTAAACTAGTAATAAATATTAAATTTCTAAGGCGGAGGTGATGACAGTGAATTTCTTAAATTTGGAATACTTTTAAATGATTGGTTATGTAAAATATGTTAAGAATGTGTTGATGATTTATTAGGTGTTTCTTTTACTACTTTGTTATATTGTTTATACGATTTTATAGCTTTTATCTTTTCTAGTGGCATATTGTAAAGCCTTGGGGAATAATAAAAATGACTTTTTTGTTACATTTTTAGGGTTCCGAATATACAATATACGGATCACTCAGCATTTCTGCCTCTGTCACATCACAGGCATTTTCTCCTATACTCATGGACGGAAGAGGTTCAAATTTGGTATCAATGTATAGTTTGGTGACCCGATCAGGAGTACATATCGTAAAAGAAAAAATTTTGATTTTAGGGGTACTTCTGGGGCAAAAACCAAAAAAAACGACCGTTCCTCCCCGCTGATCTCCGAAACTACTGAGCCTAAAATTTTGAAAAAAATAGAAAATATAGAGCGTTGCCCGAACTTTACAGGAAAATTAAGGAGAAATAATAATAAATAATAATAATAACAAAAAATTAATATTAATTTTGGAGGGCAAATTATAGAATTAAATAAAAATTTAAAAATAGAAAAATTTTCAAACGCATCATGTAATATATCAAATGAAGGGTCTCATTCTGAGGAACACAAATATATTTTTTTCATATTTTAAAAAAATATATTTTAAAAGATATTAACGAAAATATACCAAAATTTACCCATCCCCCCCTTATCTCCAAAACTATAAAACGTAAAGTTTTGAAAAAAAAATAGATTTATAGGTTCTGACCTGAAGTTTACTGGAAAAATAAGGAGAAACCTCTACTTTTAATTTTGGGGGGCTAATTACAGAATTAAATGGAAAATATAAAATTAAAATTGTTTCTAACCTATCATGTTATATATCAAATGCAAGGGCTCATTACGACGAAAACAAATATATTTTTTTCATATTTTTAAAATAAATTAATTAAAAGATATTAATAAAAATATAAAAAAATTTACCCATCCCCTCCCCTTATCACCGAAACCATAAGCTAGAAAATTTTGAAAAAAATGGAGGTAAAGCCCCTCACCTGAACTTTACTGGGAAAATAAGGAGAAATCCCTAATATTTGTTTTTTTTTGGGGGGGGGCAAATTATAGAATTAAATGGAAAATTAAAATTAAAATTGTTTCTAACCTATCATGTTATATATCAAATGCAAGGGCTCATTACGACGAAAACAAATATATTTTTTCCATATTTATAAAATAAATTAATTAAAAGATATTAACAAAAATATAAAAAATTTTACCCATTCCCCCCTTATCTCCGAAACCGTAAGCTGAAAAAATTTGAAAAACTGGAAAATAAAGATTCAATTTTCAAACGCATCACGTAATATATCAGATAAAAGGCTCATTATGTGAATTACAAATGTATCATATTTTTAAATCATTTGTATAAAAGATATTAACAAAAATATTAAACATCGACTTAATTGCCACTTTAGAAACTACACTATTTAAAATTTGAAAAATATATTTTATTTATATTTTTAAATAATTTGAATAACAGATTTCTATAATTTATAATTTAAACTTTGACCTATTTTGCCGTTTTTCTTCCAATCTTACTGAGCCTCAAAACTCAGACAGTAGATTAGAAAAGGCATCTCTGAAAAGTTATTAGTAAAACAAAAATCTACTGTTACTTTTTGGGGGCCAATTTAGAAAATTACATACATGTATTTTGATAAAAATCAAGCGAATCCTAAAGCAGATAAAATAAAAAGTCTATGTGTGGAAAATGAAAGTGTATATTTTTTATAAATTTAAAATGCTTCCTTTAAAAGATATAAGGCTAAACTCATTCCCTGCTTGGCTGAAACTGGAATATTCGAATCTTGAAGGTGGTACGGAACCCTAAGTATGCGAGTCCAACTCGCACTTGACCAAATTGTTTTAATTAGCTCGATATTTACATTTAGGGTTGTAATTGACCTTGTTCCATTGTCTGTCACTTGTTTTTGTCTTGATCATTGAAAAGTCGGAGTAGATAATGTTTATTTTAGATATTTCGGTTGGTTAAACTATTTGTCTGTTTATAAAGCAGTTTTGTTGAAAACTTTCAACATTTATTAAAAATTATCTTCACAAGTAAACTTTGAGTTCTATCCATTTTAAATGTTGGTCGATGAAAAATCTTACATATTTTATGGATGAGTCAGTGTTATAAATTTGCAGTTTTTAATTTGTTTACGGATGTGTTATGTAGTTTTATCTGAATGTTTCTCGGTTGATCTAATATTGTTGGCGATAAAGTAATATATTTGTTTTTGTCTATGTTTAATGGTAACAAATTGCTATGTAGCCATAAATATACATTGCTCAAATCTTTTTCTGTGTTATGTTTAACCATATGAGAATTTTTTCCGGTACTCATTAGCACACTATCATCTGTATAAAATATCAGGTGTCGATTGGCGTTGTGTATTTTAGAGATACTATTTGAGTATACTAGAAAAATGATTGGTCGTAGAACTGTGCCCTGTGGAACACCAGTGATTGTTGTAGTCTGTGAGCCCACTGTATTTCCAATTTTCACCTTTTGATTTCTATCTGATAAGTAGTTTTGCATAAGTGATAATGTTGGTCCTCTAAAATTATAGTTTTTGAATTAAATTATTAGCTTTGAGTGGTCTATTCCGTCGAATGCTTTGGGTAGGTCTCAAAAAAAGCTACACATTTTAAAGCCCTTACTGCTGTGCTTAAAAATTCATGAATAACATTTTCGGTGTGCGAATTTTTGAAGAACGCAAATTGTTTATTTTTAGTTTAAAAATGATATTAATCTTTTTTTACTGGTTGTTCAAAAATTGTTATTTATAAGGTAGATCGGTCTGTAATTAGTTGTAAAGGGTTACGCGACTTGAATATTTTCGATAAATGTGATTCTTTCCACTGCTTGGGTATTTTCTCATGAGTGAAACACATGTTAATAATATTGCTAATGGTTCCGGTAGGTTTGTTGCCCTGGTGAGGACATTTTTTTAGCTAGATTTACAAAATATTTATTGAATTCCCCAGTTTTTTCCCGGTATTCTGATATTATGCTTCCATTTTCTAATATTACGTTAGTATTTTCTACTGTGTTTTTAATTTTGCTTTCCTTAATGCTATTTATAACCTCCCATATTTTGTGTAGTTTTTCCAGCCTGGTTTATTTGATTTTTATAATAATCATTTTTGGTTTTCTTAATTAATATATTTATTTTATTTTTATAGTTTCTTATGAAAATTTGTGAATATAACAGGAGTAAAGTGATCTGTAAATTCTGTGTGAAAAAAGGTTGATTCTATTAATATATTCTTTGTTAGAAGATTTTCTTGTCTGACAAAAATGTGGTCTATAGAAGATTTTGATTCATTCGTCACTCTGCTAGATTGATATATACGAAATCTCTTTGAGGTTAATCTATTGAAAAAAGTTATTTAAATAACCACTTATTTGCGTTAATGGAGGTAATAGTCCAATTTTTTAATTTTTTGTTTTTATGAGTTTTTTTACATATATTTATATCTGAAAACACTTATAAAATCACGACTGATTTCTTCGAAACTACCGATCGGAAAATGTTGAAATTTGAAAACAAACCTTCATATACTTTCATACTTTGAACTTACTTTTGATTAACTTCAGATTTAGTACTGTTGAGTCGGATTCTGTTGTACCGTCAATACTTGCTTTAATAGTAAAGGAAACATAGCTTTTGCCTTTGAGCTTCTCATCGGGGAGTGCTGATTCTTGTTTTATAGTAACAACTTTACTGTCATGAGTTACGGTAAAATGGTCACCAAGGTCCATATCTAAACAGAAGTTTAATTAATTATTTGTTAAATCACCAAACAAGATTAATTTTTTTTGTGAGGAATGTAAATATGTAGAAATTACTTTCAAATGATATCAACAATTGATATCACTACCACTGCCTTTTAAAAAATGGTTTGTCCCAAATAACTTACAAAAGTGACATATATTTGTGCAACTCTGAAGTTATAAAGATATTTTGGTTTATATTTTTTTCACAAATAATAAAGAAAAAACAAAAAAAAAACAATAATACAAGCACTATATTATTATACCTACCATTTGTAATTGTAAGGGTAATTTTGCTATCGTCAGCATCAGTTGTGTATTTAACAGTATCACTGAAACTCAGTTCTTTCTTTTCCTCCGAATATTCTCCGTTGTATATAAGTTTGTCGAATTTTATAGAATTCTTCGTCGAACCTATGAATAACAAATTGTTTTTAAACAAGTGTAAAGATGATCTGCGACATAGAGATTACAACAGTCAGTAGTTGTAATACATTGTAGTATTAATTTAGGCATAAACAAACAAAATTCTGAGAAGTCATAATCAGTCTTCTCAATATACTTTACCGGCTTGAATCATTTTCCATAAGGAAAACGCAACAGCTAATAAAGAACAACACAAGAAACAAAAACAATGGACTTGTGACGATTTTAAAAACTAATATTCGTATTTTACAAGTGTTAGAATTGCATGCTTCTTACTAGATTTTCAAAATTTTACGGGATTTTAAATGCAAGATGATATATTCTTTCTAGTAGGGAAACTTCATCAGTACCGCTACCCTTAAAAGATAGAAATATTTATGGACTTCAAACATGTGATTGATATGTATAATATTTAAACGTGAATTAATCAACTATTTGCTGACGGTCAGGTAAACCAAACCAAATGTGGTGAGTTTAATATGTAGTCGTCAGAGGCGTCTCTAGCTCACGTATCGCCCTGGTGCAATCATCACCCTAGCGCCCTTTAGTGGCTAAGCGTGCTGTGCACTGTTAAAATGGAGTATGTACAAACAGCATTTCAAGTTACCACAAACTGTCTGTGTAGCAATCAGACATTTTGTAAGTATTTACCTATTTACAAAAAAATCAATTAAAAATTTGTCCGGAAACAACTAGGGGGGTACACTAGGTCTCACATCAATCTTGCTCAGTTTAATTAATATTAAACAAGAATTACTATTGTAAAAGCCGCACATGCGAGCCGCGCTTCTCTTTGCTAAAACTAGCTAGACACATTTCTTTATGAAGAGCTCTTGATGCCATGCAAAGTTTTGTGTATACAAACCGAAGTACTTTTTACGTGGGTTACGTTACGTACGTAGTACTATTGGAAATTCTGTAGCTAGGTTACTGCCGGGCGGGGGGCGGGCGAGTGGCGCTCGGCCGCCCCTGAGATCCCGGCGCCCGGGTGCAACGCACCCCCGACACCATAGGTAAAGACGCCTCTGTAAGTCGTATTTCAACTAGGTGGAGACTGTGGAGAGCGGCACAGTATTTTATACCAGTTCGAAATTGGCTAAGGAAATCACTACATATTATAAAACAAAGTCCTCGGCCACGTGTGTCTGTCTGTCTGTTCGCGATAAACTCAAGAAATAATTTATTATATAATTTGGTGAGTTTTTTTATGAATTGGCGAAAATATCATGATATTTGTTGGACATAAAGGGAAAAAAATAAGCCGTCTGGGAGCTTTCAACGAAAACGCTGCCTATACTCTTTGAGATATTACAAAATAGTGGAATTGTGTATCTTATATAGGTCTACAAAACAGTTCGTGACATCTCATATGTATATCTCTTAAAGATAACATGTTATACTCATTTTAATACTTAAAAAAATATTTAATTATAAAGCGGTAATTGGAAAACTATCTAGACAAATGCGGCATTAATCCTTATCATTTTAAATACATTAGTTGGCTTGAGCATATTCATGAAGAATATTTTTTCCCTTTACACCATGAATATCTTAGAAGATATAGCAAATTTCGTGTCGCCGTGAATCGACCGGGCCGAGCGGGTTCCCCGTGTCCCCGCGCCTCGCGACCGAGCTGTAAATGTTACTCCAGGTAGTAAAAATGAAACAAGAAGTTTACTAGATTTGACGCCTCACGATATCTTGTTTGTTTTAATAAGACAGGTAAAAATGAACCCATTAAATGACTGAGTGTGTAATTATTCATCGGATTTTAGTAAACAAAAAAGTGTTAAATTGAGAATAACAATATTATTCACATAAGGTATCACAAACCCACCCCTTCCAATTAGAAAAAAAAGTTTGTAGTGCCCATTTGGTATTTGCGCATTGTTCGAGATCAACATCGTGTTCTATTAAAAAAATAATAACCGGAGATACAATAAATGTCTTCACTGCATGAAGACTTAATAATACTCGAATTATTGGTTGGTGTTTAGAACTAAATTTGGAAATAAACATTGATACACTTCTATACATTATACTTACTTTTGATTAACTTAAGATTGAGTACTGTTGAGTCGGATTCCGTTGTACCGTCAATGCTTGCTTTAATAGTAAATGAAACATAGCTTTTGTCTTTGAGCTTGTCATCGGGCAGTGCTGATTCTTGTTTTATGTTAACAACTTTTTTGTCATGAGTAACGGTAAAATGCTCACCAAGGTCCATATCTAAACAGAAGTTTAATTAATTATTTGTTAATTCACTAAACAATATTAATACACTGCCTTTTAAAAGGCTTCGTGTGTTTATAAATTTGTCCCAAATAACTTACAAAAGTAACATATGGTTTAGTAAATCTGAAGGTATAAAGACCGTTTGCTATAATTTTTTAACAAATAATAAAAAAACCATAATGAAAGCACTATATAATCATACCTACCATTTGTAATTGTAAGGGTAATTTTGCTATCGTCTGCATCAGTTGTGTATTTAACAATATCACTGAAACTTAGTTCTTTCTTTTCCTCCGAATATTCTCCGTTGTATATAAGTTTTTCGAATTTTATAGAATTCTTCGTCGAGCCTATGAATAATAAATTGTTTTTAAACAAGTGTAAAGATATCTGCGACATTGAGATTACAACAATCAGTATTTGTGAATACATTATAGCATTGATTTAGGAAAAATCGTAAAAAGTCATAATCAATTGCAGTCTTGGCAAAATTATCTAGGGGCCTAAATCATTTTCCATAAAGAAAACAGAATAGTTCAGAAACAATAACATAACAAACTAAAATATTGGTCTTGCGACCTTGGTTAAAAGTGTTTTATATAGACTTTTGAATGTAAGATTTGTGTCTAGTAGGAAACCTTCTTCAAAAGAACCAAATATTTACGTACTTCAAACAAGTGATTGGTATGATTAGAAGAGACGTCTAAGTCCGTCTTAGTTTGAATTCTGAAGAAGCCAGTAACCTGGTGAAACAATTGTCAATAGTAAATAAATTAAAGTGAAAATTACATAAGTGTGTTTGTTTTAATATAATATTAAAATGAATTTCATCATGTAAAGACAGAAACTCCTATCTGGTAATCCTTTTAATTATCATTGAATAATATGGAACAACTGGTAACTGCAGTAATGAAAAATCATCTTTTCCTGACAGAAAACAATTACTAGCGTTTCATGTCACCGTATCTCCGGAACTAGAAACTACTTTGTGTATTCCACAAGGCAGTGTCTAGGACCTCTTGCATTCTTATTGTATATCAATGAACTGACATCCGCTGTATTCGGATTTCATACACTTTCTGTAGATGATATCCTCTAGATATGATACCACAACTGCATTGTCAGGTCTAAAGAACAATTCTATTGATATTTCAGTATATCTTAAATACCAAATGTTAGTGTTGAACCAAAGCAAAAAAAATTTTGTGCTATTTTACAAAAAGTCTTCGGAATATCTATAAAGTTTTCTCTTTGAAACTGACGGTTTATTAAAGGTTCTCGGTGATCACATTGATTTATGTTTAAATTGTTATAGACATGTTAAGAAATGTTGTTGTAATTATTTTGCCTGAAAGAGACAGCACACTATGACTTTTCAAACTTGTTAAAAATAATATTCTAATGTTAATCACAAAATCGTCTCCATAATTATTCTCTTAGATATGGGTTTAATCTATAATATGGCATACATAGACTTGGTTTATATAAAGCTGATACCTTTTACAGGGGAACAATTATTTTTAAGAAATAAATGAGAAGTTGAAAAAATAACTTTAGCAAAAAAAATGTTGCTTTGAAATATTTTACTCTGTTGAAGAATATCTCCAAACTTGTAACTTTTTTGTCGTATATCAATTTAATTTGTTAATTTTGTCAAATTCTGCACTGTTGTAAGCCTAATTTTGATTTATTCTATATTACTTTTGTCATATTTTTTTCTATTCTATTTCAAAGCTTGTAAACATTTAAGTTCTAGAATTTGATATGTTTGACAATAACTCAGATAAAATGTTAATTTTAAATGTATATTTTACAATTTATTACCAGGAAATAATTAAATGCAGCATTAAAGGCCTTAGAGTGATCCACAAAGATACATGCTGTGGGAAGTCTCACGTTCATTGCTTCACATACCGGGTGGGGCATTTATGTTGAGACAAGGTGATAACTTCAGCCACTTTCTTTTTATTCTAGATTTCCACAGATAAATGAAAAACAAACACTTTTTCTTCTTGTCAGTTTTGTTGACTTAATCCATATTTTGGTTACAAGTTCTTTATTTTAAGACAATAAAATATCTCGAGCGTTTTACGACAAAAGTTTCTCACAAAAGTTGTTGGGTTTCAAGTAGGCTAATAAATGGCTCATATAACTCAAATAGAAATATCCAATTTTTACCGTGGATTTCAAAAAATTAGTAAAACAAGAAAAAAAGGAATTTATTTTTCGTGTTTCGTTTGAATTCCAGCGTAAAAATTGGGTTCTTCTGTATAAACAAGTGTTGGAAAAGGTCCTTTTGTGTCCAGAACGAAAGTCATAATTTAGGTCATTTCATAGTCCATTTGATATTTAGTTTGATCTGAAATTTTTGTAAGTAATAGATCCAGTCGAGATTTTTCATGCTTCAGAATAAACTACATTTATGAGTAATTTCTGGAAAACGCAAAAGTGACTTGTTTTTACTATATTACTTTAAAAAATTGCTTCATTGAGCCCTCTTCTAAACCGTTTGGAAGGTAACCTATCTTTTGAATAGAGAGAACAATGGAAAAGCTATTTTTTTCAGGGTATCGGCCCTTATTTCGTCCAAACTACAGGGACTTTTGAATTTTAAATTTCTAAAATTATTAATAATTTCTGATCCGTGTGTTTCAAATAGAAATATGGAATTTTGTATCTTTATGGTAATATCTTTCAATTTTCTTTAATAGTTGTCTTCTAAACGTTGTTTGTGGCATGTTCTTGATTATTTTTATGTTTCTTTGGGGAATAACACCACAATAGAAATAAAACGACGTATATTGCAGGAATACCAAACGTTTCAAAGTCTATTCTGACTTCGTTGTCAATGGCTTTATATTTATTGATGTAATTTCTTTAATAGTGTTACGAAATTTACCCAAAGCCGCTTTAAGATAAAAAATACGATTCTCGAAAAGACTCGGCAGCGGAAGGAGTGATGATGATTTTTACTGGAGAATTCGAGGCTGGTGTGATAAAAGAAGCACGCCACGATCGCCAGGCAGTTATATCGCGACGACTAGCCTATATGGGATTGTTATTGTGATATTTGAATCAGCTGTTTAATGTAAATAAAGTTCTAGAAAAGTGAAAGTAAATAATATCAGTTTTATAATTTTAAATTTGAACCCACGGACTATATTGCAATAGCATATTTACCCCCTGAAGCTATTGGCAATATATTAACAATATACCAGATTTGTTTGCAGATATTATTGAAACTTGTCCGGTAAGCTTTAGATGAACTTTTGTTTTAATTTATTGTGTTGTTTATATATTTCTTATATACTTATAAGATATTTACTAAAACTGTATATTTTGATGTCAAATACAACTTATAACTGCTTGAATAACAAACGTATGACGTAACTACTTTGTTCACGATAAAGACAGTGTTGTAAAAACATAGAACTTACCTGTTATTTGAATTTCTAATACTGCTGAAGTCTGTGTTTTACCATTTACCACTGCTTGAAGAATGAGCGTTATTATCGAAGAACCAGTTGGCAATACACCTTTTAACGTGATATTAATTTGCTCGCCTACTTTTTCTATTTCAAAAAGGTTTTGGTAAGTTGCTGAAAGAAATAATTTATATTAACCAGTAAGAAAATAACGTACATATATTGTATTAATTCCAGTCTTACACGCAAAGCAAAATCACTTTTTTAAAGTTTTTATATCCGATATTTACTGTTCAATTAATGCCAGGTACTGCATCTTAAGAAAGAAAATTCCTAGAGCCAAGGGAAAAATATTTAGGGAAATAGATCAACAAAAACAACCGGTAGTGAGCTTACTTACTATGATAAAATGGAAAAGAACAGTTTTCTGAGAAAAGGAAGGAATCATCTCGAAAAAGTCTTTTTCATATCTTAAGTCAACCAGAGTTCTAATCAGTAGGAATTTTAATCAATATATCCTCGACTCGCCTATCCTGCTGCCTTTAGTTTACCTCTTACGATAAAAGTGTTAAAACAATAAGCTGCTTAATATAAGTGTTATTACAAATGTTTTATGACTTGACACTTTATAAAGTTTTTGTCAGAGAAATGCTGGTTTTTATTCCCTTATACCATAAGAATTACGCCCCCTAGCGGTACAGTGACAAACTTAAAAATGATTTCCAGCAATTTCTGAATATGATTTTCCCGAAATATTTTTTCCCCAAAGCTCTACGAGTTTTACTTGAGATACAGACCTGATCAATCTAGATGCTCTTATTATTCATGTTGTTCAAAAAGTACCGGAAATTACAAGAGGGTGAAAATTTACGTTCAGATGTGTTCTTCGCCATTTTTTTCCATTTGACCTTGATGGCCACCAGGAGTAAAATTTAGGTCGAACCCAGTTTGGCTTCGTAGAAACATCATTATGGGCCTAAGAAAAAGATTTTTTGACAGAGACATTAAATTTTACCAAAATTCATTATTACCATTGCGTAGCCATAATAAAATGGCCAATGTCTCTGTCAAAAAAACTTCTTAGGCCCATACTGTCAGTTGTACGAAGCGAAACTTGGTATGACTTCAATTTGACTTCTGGTGGTCATCAGGGTCAAATAGAAAAAGAATGGCCAAGGACACATCTGAACCTAAATATTCACCCTCTCTTCATTTGCGGTATCAAAAATGTTCCTATTTGAAAAAATCAACTTGACCTTGATTTGACCTTGAAGGTTATGGTCAAGGTCAAATCCATTTTGTGGTCAGGAAAAAATTCTAAAAGTTTTGTATTGACCATATTTTTGTAAAAAGTCTTCCTGTCGAGATAATTCGCCGACCTCGGTCTTTTTGAACACCATGTATAATATGAGCAATGTATGTATGATTGGAAGTATATAATTGACTTTTGAAAAACGATTTTGATGAAATTTTTGATCTTGAAGATTTTGACAGGGAAGGTCTTCGGAAAAAATCGTATTATAGAGAAATTTAAATATTAAAAAATTCAGTGATATATTTATGAAAAGTGATTTAATTTCAAGACGCTCAATACAGGGTGATTTGGTGATTTGCTTGAGAATGAAATTTTTTTTCATCTCGTGCTAAAAAATACAAATTGTTATAGTTATACATGACGATTCAAAACATGTTATATAAATTATAATTACACAATATGTTTTGGGGTATAGTGCACGCGATAAGCAGCGTAATATATATAATACTTGAAATATAGGGCGGCGTAGTATTATGTTATACAGGTGTTAGATTAGGGGTAGTTAGAATATAGGATGAAGGGGACTATATAGTAATACAGTATGGTTAAACACATTTTGAACGGGGTAGCCATAATATACACGGAGCTGCATTTATATGATGGTTGGAATATAGTGGATTTATAGTTACAAAAGGTAATTAAAATTGTTGAAACAAAAAAATGTTTATAGGGTGGCCTATATGCAGTCGAATATATAGGATAGTGGGAATATATGGTGGAGTCGAACTATAGTTATACAGGGTGGTTAGAAAAAGTCAGAACAAGTTCTAACGGGTTGTCAATCGGCAATCGCGTATACAGGATGATTGAAATATATTATAAACTGGAATTATTTTATTGAGTGTTTTAATAAATGTGAAAAATTGAAATTAAGCTAATTCATTTCGTCTTGGACAAGTGTCTGATTATTTAGATACATGTACCCACATTAATTATGCATCCTTGAATTAACGGGTGAAATTCTGTCATTCAGGGATTTATATTAATAATTAGAGATAGAGTTGTGGGCATTGGAACTTTCTTAACGGTTATATCTAACACTTTTAAAAATCCATACCTCAAAATATTTAATAAATAATTAAATAATAAAAAATTTGAAAAAGTAGTTGAAAATTATTAAAAAGATATGGTAATCAAACGATTTGAAGTTTTCAAAAAAAATTCTAATGATTAAAATACTTTAGAAAACTTAAAATTTCGAAAAATTTGTAAAAACCTACAGAATTTAAAAATCTAAAAAACACTTAGAAAAGTTAGAAAATTTTAAAGTACAAAATACTTAATTAATTTTAATTTGATAGCTGCAATTATCTGGTAAGTCTTAGAAACTTTAACACATTTTGAGCAGTAGCTAGTACTATCATCATTTTTCATTTCTGAACAGGACTACCTTAACAACTTACCATCTGCAATTTGAATTTCGTACTCGCTGTCCGGTAAAGTGGTAACCATAGTAATCGTATCTGTCAATTCGAAATTCTTTCCATCAGAAGAAGCTTTGTATAAAATTTTATCGAATTGAATAGCCGGTGTTTCCACATTGATCAGGAGAGTTGCTGTTGTAGTTTTCCCTTCCAATTCTGCTTCTAGTGTTGCCGTTAGGTATTTTGATTTAAGAAGAGCAACGGTTAAAGGATTAATCACATTCACACTATAACCGTCTGACCCTTTCGTGAGATTAAAGAAGGACTCAACATCAAAAGTGCTATCTAAAAATATTTAGATCAGTAGTGTTATGCATGAATTCAATTGAATGAAGTTGGTCGTACTTATAAAAAGGCTTGGTGCACATTTGGAGGAAAAATAATAACGCTTTTACTTACCTCTCATAACGACAGCAGTGATGTCAACCTAGTCCGACTTGACGTTGTCGTTTTAATTTTGCAATTTAGTGATATTAAACTAGCATAAAAAAGTATTACTAGTTCTGAGGATTATTGATTTTTATTAAATTATGTGTTATACCAAGTTCAATATGAAAGAGTATACTAAAAAACACAAGCCACAGTCGAAGAACAATATCTCTTAAGGCCCAATATGACAAAAAATCTCCTGCAGCAATACCACCATAAGTCTTTATCAACTTACAAAATGTAGCAATATTATCCATATTTTCTCTTTCCAAAAGTATAAACAAATAACTCAGTTGTTATGATCTGATCCGAAGTTGCCTTACGCACTAAAGCATTTTTAATCGCTTTAAGTGGATCTTCTGGGCTTACAAAATGCTGATTATGCAATTGACTTTTGATTGTTGGATACGTCAAAAAGTCGTCTGGACTTAAATCCGGGATGTGTGGATGCTATGCCATTAATTCCGCATTGTATGTGGTTAAATAATCAACTATTCATGGGGATGTATGTAAGCTTGCATTATCCTGTTGCCAAACAATGTGATATGTTCCCATTGTGTTTTATCCATTTCTGAGAATGGAAATAAAAATTGTTGGTTTTTCGTTATCTTGGAAAATCCAATTAGTAGATTATTGTTTGGCTTTCGGTTCGTTTTAACGTACTTGAGTTAAAAGAAAGCTTCTCTGAAGAAAAATACAATAAATTCTAGTTACCACCGTTAATATTTCTGTTGGCAACACTACCTCAAACGATGTCATTGTTTTAAATAGAATATACTTTAAAATATTTTCTTTAATTCCCCTGCACATTTTTGAGAGTGTATTTTGGCAATGATTACTTGCTATCAAAATACCTTTGATTTCAAATATAGTAACAAGATAAAATGAAATGGTATCAAATCGGCAATTCCATTCCTTTATGAAAACACTTCGGGTTCTAATTGTGTTCAATAAAAAGCAACCAATAATATGTCATCAAGCATGTCAGACCAAACATTTAGCTTAGGAGTGCGGATACTGGGTCACTGCCTCATTTATCCGGGCATTCAAAAAAAGTTTGTTCATCATTGAAGCAAACATAGTCTTTATTTGGTTAATGAACCCATTATAATTTATAATGGCTGCTCTTGACTTTCTTAACCACCTTACCAGCTACAGGCTACAACCAACTCAATCAGCTGTAATAGTTAGAGCAAATTACTCCACTTCCACCTAAGAAGATTGTTATGTCAAATGGTGTCCGATGAATTTAATAGCGTGCCAAAAATTCCCTGATCTTCTGCTAGGATTTGTTTAACTTCATTTTCAGATTTTCAGTGTTCTTGTTATTACTTATGTGAGATGACAGATAAAGCTTATGGTTCTAAACTCTTTGCATTAAGTTGGCTTGGGTAAGGGAATCAGATTCATTTTTAAAAGATCATTAGGCCATAGATTTTATTTGTAAGGTTCTTGAGATATCAGAAAGTACTAGAGCCATAAGTGCTTCAAATGGTTTATTACCACGGCTTTTTTTATCTTAATTGTATAATTCCCTTTCAGCTAGGGTTCTTCTATTGTAGATACAAATTATTTTGTGTCACACTGCCCTGCTGGATCTATATAATTCATACTTTCGTTTGCATTATAAAGATCTACATATTTCACCCATACTTTTTTGTTTTCATCAAACTTAGCTCATATGCTAATATCTTCTTTCATCATGTCAGTTCTTCTTATGAGTTTAGGTTAACTCTTGGTTGAAGATTTTACTATTTTGTATAAATCCTCTGTTGGACTGTATTTTGTAAGACAGTCTATTTTCTCGCCCTGTACTTACATTCATTTCTCTTTTGTCTTGTCAGCCACTCTTCTTAGCCCATTATTTATTCTTCTCTACTCTGCTTTGCGATTTTCGTTTTTATTATTTCTCCATTTCTTTCTATCCACCCTTTTATTCATTTCTTGTGTTACCCACTCTTTCTTGATTCTACTTTATTTTCATCCAACGCTATTCTCTAGAGCACCAATAAACGATTCTCTCAAATAGCTGCATTCTTCCTAGATGTTCTTTTTCGGTGATTCCACTTTCAATTTTGTTCCGGAAAGATTTGGATCTGCTCCTGCGTAAGTTTTTGTAATTTTGATGCTCTTCTTAAATCGTTTATTGGTTAAAATGAAGTCAATATGACACTTTTTTGTTTTTTCCACCTATACAGTCTACGTGTTTATATACTTCGTCTACACCTTCATCAGTTGCGTCGAACGTGGGCATATAAACTTGAATTAATTGAGTGTCCACTGGTTCAGATCTTATTTTCACATTTTTCGGTATTATTTTTGTGATGAATTTATCCATTTTCTCTTTAAAGCAAAAACCCGCTCCCTTTTTTTTGAGACTCAAATGTAAATCATTTTGTATTTCGTAAACAACTATTTCTCAAATGATATGTTAGAAATTTACGAATAGTTTTTCGAGAATAACTGGCAATTCAAATCATCATTAAAGCAAACAACAAAAGGTGAGCCGATAATGAAAAAAGGTAAGTTTCTAAAGAATTTTAAAACTATTTTCAAGAAATGAATTTACCGTATTATTAACACTCTATTCAAGTAAACTCTGCAGGTGGAAACTGTGAAAGCAGACCAGCTGAACAGCTACAATTTCTAGTGATAAGAAGGGAGCCCACAAAAAATGCGCTTACAAAATTACGATATAGATACGTTATCCAAAGAATAATTTCATCACTCTTAAGTTTTCAGAAGAATAATGATAATAAAAATAATTTGAAAATTTTAGAAAATTTATGAAAATGTTACAAGTTTCTTCAAATCTCTTTTCTCAATTTTCCTCAGTACACTATTAAAATTTGATAACAGTATCGAGATTTAAAGCTAAAACATATTAACTTGTATTAGGCGGTATGCATAGTAGCTTTAAGTAACAATATTAAAATTAACATATTAAAGTTAGAACATGCAAAGATTTTCTTCAATACAATTTCAAAAATGTATTTAAGTAAATACAATTCTCATAACGTACCTTTCAATAAAGTCAATTTAATTTCATCCTTATTAGCTGTGCTTGAAACAACAATTAATTCGGACATATTTACTTCCGCTGGTGTTTTATCTCCTAAATACTGGCCAGTATAATGTGACTTTGAGAAGTGTAGCTCCTCGTCGCTTGTTTTCTGAGGTAACTCAATTATCAGCACGGCCTTACCAGTACCCGTCAGGGTTCCATCAGTCTTTTTAGCGTTCATAGTGTCTGGAAGTTCTGATTTTTTCTCAAGTATTTCTCGTCTAATACCTTGGTAATTATGAGAACCCATTTTTCGTCTTTAAGCTTAATGTCGAAATAATCTTTGAATTCTAAAATACATTTTGTAAGATTTTTATAAGAGTTTCTGATAAGGGCAACGAAAAAGAGGCAACAAAAAGTTTGAATAAATTTTTATTGTTCATATAGCAACATCATTTACCTAAGACTTATTGTATGGTAGAGGTTTTAAGACAAACCATGGAAAAGCTTTTATGAACAATTAATTTCAGGTCGAATTTTCTATTTTTGTTTTCCAAATAGTTTAGATTAGGGTTTAGATCTGCTCTCCACATTTATCGGTAAATATTGAAGTGATGGTCAGATTACCTAATCAAAATTTAATACTAGATTCATATCAAAATGGCGAGAATAATTTTTATATTCTAATAATAATATAAAAAATAATTATTGCTCTAGATCAGATTTTTAGTCATATAACTGTCTCGAAAATTTAGGTGAGATTTGATGGGTACGATAGTATATACAAGGTGGCTCACATTTAAAAGGATAACATTAGTATCTAAGAAACGGTAAGAGATACAAACACGATTAACTGAAGAAAAAGGTTCGTATTTTAGAGCCCATTGGACAACCTAAAGCAAAAATACCGTTCTCAAGTACCACGAGGAAAACAAAAAAATATTGTTTTTTGTGTTTGCCTCTACTACTTTTTTTAAAGAATATCAAAAAATGGTAAATGGAAAAGTTTTTTTACATATACTTTTACACAACAAGGCTTCATCAATTGTTCCTTGCTACTTGTCGTTATTTCTAGCCCATTATCAACTACTTTTTTTAAGTATGGATCTGCACTGTTTTGTTAGAATATCGATAAACCAGTGAAAGACCTATACATTGGTATATCATAAGTTAAGTTTTATACGACCTTTTTGGTGAAAATATAATCATCCCAGTAAAAAAAATTGTACAGATCCTGTTAATTGCCTAAATAGTCCAATTAAATATTTTTTCCATCATAAGAAAACCTATAAATTTTTTACTTGTTTTTCTTATGTCGTACAGCGATGTAAATAGAAAAAATCCTAAATCTTTAAAAAATCTGGTTTTATTTTTTCCATGACAACGTCTGAATTCTAAGCTATAAGTTGTAATGGAAACATGTGAATACAAAAAATCTAGGTAATAGCAAGATACAATCGACAAATTTTCTCATGATGATTTGAAATTGTAAGAAGTATAATTTTTGCTATAATTAATTACTTGTATGGGAAGGCAATCGACCAACAAATATGGATGGATGTACCTGATTTGATGAGATTATGATTTCTCAGACATGAGAATACGGTTAAGAAGATGGAAATGCAATAAGAACTCAATGTTTTTAAAACACGCCGATTTGTATTTTTAAATGCATTTTTTTCAACAGAAAAAAATATATAAGGCCAATGGCCAATACCAACTTTCTTATTTTAAATGCAAGCCCCTCTATATTATTTATTTTTTTGATTCTCCATAAAATTTTAGACATAATTCTTGTACAATGTCCTACACCCATCTTCAACTGTTTCGGAAATATTAAGTGTTTTCAGATTTATTAGAAAAATTAATTGTGAAATAAAAGAAAATGTCTTCTAACGTTACTCAACTTCTCAAGCGTGACTGATCTAATCGCAAGCGTGATTCGTCTGTTTGGTCATTTAAGATGATACTTTTGATACATCCCCACAAAAATTTGTCCAATGGCGTCAAATCAGAAGATTGTGCTGGTCATTGTATCCAACCGCGCTTCCTAATGCACTGATTTGGAAAAATTTGCTTGAGGTACTACCGGACATTGATTTCGTAATGGGGCGGTGCTCCATCTTGCTGAAACCATATTGTATTGGCAGGAACTTGTGGGTTTACTCTATCAGGATATAAGTTTGTCAAAGTTGGCACGATATTGTATTGGAGAAGTTCTAAATATTTATCTCCATTCAAGTTGCCTTCAATGACTTGCGATATGATTCCCAACAATTCCTGCCCAGACATTAACTTTTTCAGGATATTGCGTATGTTTATCTGTCATCCAGTGAAGATTTTCATTAGCCCGATACCGGCCATTTTGAAGATTAACAAGACTGTGAACTGTAAATGTGCTCTGATCAGGAAACTAAACATCTTCTAATTGGATCACATTGTTATCTAACTTACTCACTTTCCTTTAATACTCGAAAAATTGATGTGTGGCTAACTTTGAACAGTGGAGCTGATTTTCGACCCGAATTATGTGGGTTTTTCTTGAAACTCAAGCATAATCGCCAATTTCGTATTATCACTTAGAGCATTGGTAGCTGCTTTTTTTCTGTCTTAGATGACCTAGCTTGCGAAACTGTTTTTATATTTTCCTAGTTGTTCCTTGGAAAACAGCAGGCAAATTTGGAAAGTTTTCGTGAAATAAGCGAGAAATTTCTATTTGTGTCCGTGTGTTATTTCTATAACCAATCATTTTTAGAATGGCTATTTTGTGCATTTCTTTTAAATGAACATTTTTCTGATATTTTTACGTACGTACGTTAACGAAATTCAAACGACAGTAGCACTGACACTGATCGCCATCATGCAGGCAGACAAGATGCTAAGGCTATGGGAACGCAGGAATGTTTTTTACTTACTATCCCAATATCGAGAACTAAATGGAAAGTAATTATTGAGTGTCGTGTAGCGAATTTGCGAAATTAATTAATTAAATTTTTTTAAAGTTAACTTAATACAAATTGAAATGTCCAGTCGTTTTCCCCTATAAGCCTTCCTTTATTTATTCCATTTGACTGTTCCACACTGTATATGTTGTGTATATTCTGGATCGTTAACTTTACTATCGCACATGCCTTCAAAATTGCGTCGAAAAAAACAATTTTTAAAATTAAAAAAATACTTATAGACCAAACATGTATAATTTCGCAACACAAAAATATCGATGCTGTTATTCGATAGACCTCACTTTTATCAACCTACAACTTTCATAAGCATATGTTTTAACTATAATATACATTTTAGAAGTCATCAACGAGAAACTTACATTTTCCTGATTTCATCAATTATTACTCAATTTGTAAAAAACTAAAGCTGAATTTTTTGGTATTTTAGATTTTTCCAATTATAACGCTTTACCACGCAAGAAAAAAAAATCAAAAAGTTTATAGGTATAAGCTGGACGGTACTATTTTTTTAATCTGATGATTATTTCTTCTCCCAAAACGTCGTAACTTATTATATACCAATCCATTGGTCTTTCAATGCTTTATGGATATCCTATCAAAACATGACAGGTTCATTTTATATTACTTTTTTTTGAAGAAATGTTTTGAATAAAAAATATATATTTATGAAAAAAAATTAATTCATTAAAATTGAGCCTTCAATTCTAAATTAGTGAGGGTGAGCTTATTATTTTTAATAAGTCTTTCTGTGACCCATTTAATTCATATATATTATATATATATATATATATAATATATATATATATATATATTTATAACAAAAAAACGCATTGTGAGATATGCTGAATATTTAATGAAAAGTATTCTGACCATAACATTTCCCAGTCTAGGGTGACTAGAATTAGGATAAAAATTCTTTCAAACATCTTCCCAAACTTAGGAGATCAAAACTTAACAACGAATGAAACCTGACCAGACCAGTGAAACCTACAAGAAAAGTAGCTGATCATAATGATGTAAGTTATCATCTCTATTGAGAATTTTAAAATCAGAGAAATCTCATCCAGTTAAAATTGGGCTGGTATAAGAACTAAATGACGATGATCCTGATTGTAGATTAGAATTTTGTGAAGTGGTTACGAATAGATGCTAAGGGATTCCGATGTTTCCCAAAATTGTTACAAAAATATTCTTTTCAAATACTGAATTGATTCGGCCGATACTTGTTGGAAATTCATTATAATAATTAACTGATACTACAATTGCAAATTCCACAATTTACGTTTTTTTTTTTTTAAACTGTCCGACGCGTTTCGACTATCTTTGTCAAGGAACTAGACTAACTGGGTATTTCTTGAGGGAGTTGTATTATATTCAAGGAGTGATATAATTACCAGAACTTAATTTTAAAACAGGATTATATAATTTTATTATAGGTAGAAGAATTAACTAAAGAGGTTTATTAAGGGGGAATTATTTATTTCTGTCTGGTCGTTTAGCAAATTACCGGTATTTTTGAGTTTATTAGTCTCTAATGATTCTAAAAGGTTTAATTTATTGCCTTTATTTTCTGAATATAATAATTTAAAATTTTCGTCGAAAAGATGATTTTCTGTTAAAAACACCGATTATAAAGACAAAACAATGAATTTTTTTGAATTCAGGTACATATCAGGTCCTTACTAAAGACCCCACAGAATTTTTTCAAAGGCAAATAAAATCTTTAATACAAAATATTCAATATTCCAAGATATTTCAAAATTTAAACTGATTCAGATGAACCCATAACCGCCACAACTGTATTCATTAATCAAACTTCATAAACAAAATTACCCTATCCGTCCAGTGGTATCATATATGACAGCTCCAGCTTATAAAATTTCAAAACTTTTAATAAATGTTATTAAAGATTCCTGCAACTTTCATTCAAAATTCACTGTTAAAAACTCTTTAGAACTTGCAGAGAAAATTAAAATGTTCGTCTACCGTCTAATGCCAAATTAATTTCTTTTGACGTTCAGAATTTATTCCCAGTATAACTCCATCAGACACTATCACTATAATTTCCGACATATTAGATAAAAACAACATTAACCCAATAATAAAAACAGATATATTAACAGCATCAGAAACATGCCTTAAACAAAATTATTTTCAATTCAATGATATTTTTTACGAAGGATTGATTATGGGGAACCCTATTAGTTCCATACTCGCAGAAATCTTCATGGCTAATATTGAAAACAAAGTTCACCAAAAGTAATGGCTAAAATTTTATTTATTGGTATAGTTTTAAGAACGATATTTTAGCTTGTTTCGTAGGGACGAACAGACAACTAGAAACGTTTCTCAATTTTATAAACAATATCCATCCAAATACTAAATTTACGATAGAGTGTGAACAAGATGATAAAATCAATTTCTTAGGTCTAATAGTTAAAAAAGTAAATGGCAAACACGAGTTTTCAATATTTCACAAGCCATCTCAAACCGATCTAACGATTCACCACACTTCTATATACACCCATATCAACAAAAACTTTCCGCTTACAATAGTATGGTTCATAGATTACTTTCCATAACCAATCACCAGATAATTTTCAGAAAGAATTAAACATAATCAAACAGATAGCAGCAAATAACGGGTTTGAGGCCCAATTAATAGAAAATATTCTTGCAAATCAAAAACACAAAAGGCATTAAGAGAAGTTTACAGACAGCAAAACCAATAATGATTCATATAATAGTATAACTGTTTTGGCAAACCAGGTTTAAAAATAGCTTTTTTAAGAAAAATATTAACGTTACATTCAAAACAAACAATAGTTTGGAAAAATTTATGAAAATAACAAATCAAAATCGATCCAAAAAATAAGTCTGGAGTCTATAAATTATCCTGTGGATCATGCCCCAAAGCCTATATTGGTCAGAGCGCAGACCGTGTAAAAAACGTATCTATGACCGTACTTTTATTAATTAAAAAACAGATTTAAATTATGCTGAACATTTTGTAACAGAAAATCATCTTTACGACGAAAATTTTAAATTATTACATTCAGAAATTAAAGGCAATATAATTAAACCTCTTAGAATCATTAGAGATTAATAACTTAAAAATATGGTAATTTGATAACGACAGTGTAGACAGAAATAAATAATTCCCCTTAATAAACCTCTTTAGTTAATCTTTTTGCCTATAATAAAATTATATAATCCTGTTTTAAAATTAAGTACCTGGTATTATATCACTCCTTGAATATAAATACAACTCCCTCAAGAAATACCCAGTTAGTCTAGTTCCTTGACAAAGACATTAGTCGAAACGCGTCGGACAGTTTTTTATAAAAATTGCAATTGTAGTATCAAAAGAAAGTTTAATTATTAATATTCTTTTCTCCAATGAACAATGTTTACCCTACATGGAACTGCCAACAGTGAGCAAAATTGTCAGTATTGTTTTAATGACTTTAAATAAAATTGTAGGGTCAAGTAAATACAGATACAATCATGAATAAATGTAGTCACCTAATAAAAACTTTTTGTTGTCTCCATTATGGGGCAAATAAAAGTAACTTTACTTCCAAATTTAGGACTTACTGTTTAATGTTATATCCAATTGAAAACTGTTATTAGTGTTTAAAAAAACGAAACTATAGCATTTATAATATCAACTACTTTACCAGGACTCGGGTTCTTTGGATAAGCAACTCAAAGGTTGTAGAACCCAAAAATCATTGTAAATGAATTAGGAGCGATTTCACCGGAAATCTTGGGTAGATGTAAGGCCAAAACACTTTGGTACTTGAATCGTTTAGTCTAGCAGTCATTATTATATCAAGACCCCGCAGTTTTGTTTATTCAGAACGTCATTATCAGGCAGATTTGGCTGACTTATTTTGATGTACCATTTGGAGGTTGTCGTGTTTAGAATAATTTTAAATTTTCCTCGAATTCTATTAATGCGATATAATAAGTTATTATAAAGGTGGACATGTTCATGTAGTCTATTTGGAATATATGATGACACAGATTATATAGTACCAGGGGGTTTCTGTAAACGGTTTGTTAAAGAGGATTGTTTTTCTGATTTTGGAGGTACTTCCTAAACCATAGAGTCCAAAAACCCAAACTTTGTTGTTAGTGTAAATGAAACATCCTATTTTTAGGAGGTAAATTAAATGAAATAATATATATATAATATAATATAATATATGAAATGATAGGCTCGTTATAATAATTATAGTTATAACTTTTAAGTAATTTCAGATATTCAAAATATTTGTGTTGAAAGCTTCAAAAAAAGAATTGTCTAAATAAAACTTAAGCTTTATAAATCTTTCTGTTCACAAAAAAACGGAGAGCTCAGAAATTGGTACTGAATCCGAAAATGTATAATTTTTTTTTTTCAAATGGCATTTTTCCCAAAACCTTTATCTGGGCCAAAATTAGATTTATTATGAGCTAAATAAAATTTGTTTTTATATACACTAGGAAAAATAAAATTACCATCTACTATTAGAGATATATGAATTATTAGTATGCTTTTTTAAGGACAATATACAACACTTTACACAATTTATGTAGAATTTGATATGGATGTGAAACTTTATCTCCGTATAGACCAAAATATTAACAATTTGACGCAATTAAACCTGGCATTCTACCTTTGTTGTTAGCGTTGCAGCATTAACAATATTTAATCGACCCCAAAGAAAAATCAACGCTAAGGAGTGATATCGGAAGAACGAGGGGGCCGTCGATGAGGTCCATTATTCTCTATCGTCTCAAAATGAACTAAAAAGTTATTCACAAGCAATATTATGAGGTCGTGTTGAGACCACAGTTGAGGCTATGTAAATCATTTTCTAAAATTTCCAGATATATCTCACCTAAAAATGTGTGGCTAGTAACTCCATAATGTGGTTGACTATTCCATAAATTTTGCCTCATCAGTCCAAATCATATATGTAGAACTGAATTTGATTAATATGAATTCGAAAGATCATTCTGTCTTTGAGCGTACCTGCTCTTAATTTTCTAACTTGAGAAGGACAGATGTTTTTTAGGATCCTCTGAAAACTAATAGATATTCCCACTCTTTTTCTGCATCTACTGAGGAATTTTCTGGATAAGCTCTTAAGCATTAGACTGTAACTTAATTTCTATTTATCCTACGACAGGTTTCTCTTTTTAACTAGCTCTTTACAATTTGTTTTGTAATTGTGAAAGCTAGGTCAGCGTGTCAAGGGGTGTTGGTCTATCCGAGTATCGCGAACGACTTATTAAGAAATCCTAAACGGGAAAAATGCTTTCCATAATTGTGCTTTAAACCAAATTATTACAAATATTGTTTGATGAGACTTCAGCATTTGTTTCTTGTGATTCGTTCTTAAAGCCTAGGGACAGATATGTCTAGACAAAAATCCTTTAATGTAGGTATGGGGATTAAAATATCCATTTGTAAAAAATGAGTACCTAGCCGAATTCGGGGTCAATTTCTGAAAAACTCCGTATATGACTTTTGAAAAGTTTCCAAAGATTTAATTACGTCTTATTAGCAATTTTTTAATTTTGAAGGCCCTCTTTGTTTCCAAAAAATATATTTTCAAAAGTGCATCTGTCAAACTTTTTTAAAGGTAAATAATTTTACTAAAGTTATATTGAACCCTAATTCTAAATTCCATTTAAAAACAAAGTTTGGTGTCCACTTCTGGTAGAACGGAAGTCCTAGAAGAAATTATTTTAACTGAAACCATCTCCTCGAAAAACCCTGTAAACTAATTTTGTTAGTCCTAGTAGTCCTGATATATATATATCGACTATCGTGGTATACCCCTCATTAAATATGAAATTAAAAACTTGATTTTCATCGGTCACTGACTTTGCGGCCATGAAGACACTTTATTTCGTCGAAATCACAAAATAGTAAAATTTCAGTCAAACCCACGGGGGACCACTTTCCATTAGGAATGTACGGGGTCCTTTGGTGCAGTATTAACAGAAAATTTGGTTTGAAAATGTAAAATTTTGATGCTTTCCGTAGGATGAATATAAGGTTTAGGGAATAGTTTCAATTTATTTTCGAATTAAATTAAATGTTCAAAATGTCCAGCATTCACTTTTTGACCATAACTAAAGCGATCTTCCAATTATCGTTCAATATTTTGTAGGGCCACAGGGGTTATTTTGCCAATTTCTACCATTATGCTCTATTGAAATATAGTTTTGTTTTTGAATAACTCTATAAGAAGTAGTCGAGAGGACTCAAATCGGGGGAACAGGGCGTCCATTAAGTCGTTGCACGTCTTCATATCCACCTATTTGTTCAACTAATCTCTTACAATATGTCTTAATGCTATAGAGCTCCATCTTGTTGGTACCGAATTGTTCTATCAATTGTATTTGGTCATCAGCATCAGAAAAAAGTTTTTTGTAATTTAGGTTCTAAAAAGTTGATTAGAAAATCTAGATAAACCTCAATAATTTTATTGTTAATTGTACCAGCAGAAAACGGTCATTTTTTTAGGATAATGTGTGAGCCTCACACTTTCAATGAGGATTTTCTCTGTAGTTTTGTATATTAACGTCTGATTTAAATAAAAAGTAGCTCCATGAGTATAAATTAATACAGATGCTCCATGTACAAATTAATACAGATGTAATAGCATTTTGGAGTTAAATCCCTAAAAGTAACATTCTTAAGAGATTCGCTTTTCAATATTTATCAATTGTTGTACGTCAGTACCTTCAGATAGGCTATTTTTCACAGCAGAAAAAATTATGTCTCAAAAACGTAATACTTGGCAAAGATTATTGAAACTCTTATTTGTTAAGTCACGGTCATTGGAAAAATGAGAAGTGTAATATTTTGAATTTTCATTTTTCATTTTCCTATATATTATTTCATTTTATATTTACGCTTAAATGAAATAATAAATCTATAAACATTTCAACTCATTCTTTCTGTCTAGCTTTAAACCAAAAGGCCTTCCTCCTTCCTTCCTAAGCATATACAATACTAATAAGTATATGTTCCCAAGATCTAAACCTAATCTCAAAAAAGATCCGGTTTAAGTATCGATACTACAAGTATCGATACAAATCCTCCGATTTTGGTTTGTGTGGAACCAAGCAAATATCTCTGGAATTATAAGAGATATCAAAATGAAATTTGGAAGGTGAATACTGCAGTAATTTCCAAATTTTTTTACAATTTTGAAGTTCCCATTTTACCGGAAGTAATGTCGATTTTAAAATTTGCATTGAAACACCCTGTATAGTATTTTAGTTTCCGATGAAACATTTTATTGCGAATACAAAAATATCGGGTTTGATATTGTTTACTTCAATACCCGCCGAGATATTAACAGAAAAGTAATTAAGGAAAGGAAAAATCTAATATCCATTAAAGAAATACATAATCATAATTATTAACTAAATCTAAGTGATTTTCAAAACATTGAAATAACTTAACTAAACTTAATGTATTAGATGTTCAAACGTTTACTTCTTGACAATAAGCAAGTCGGGTTTTAAATTCTCTAGTAACATTAGCTATTACTTCTGGTGTAATTCTCTAGATGTCTTGAGTTATTCTTGCAGCTAATGCTTGCAAATTATTTGGTATATCAACATAAACCTTAGACTTTAAGTAACCCCACAGAAAATAGTCTAGTGGATTAAGGTCGGGACTTCGTGCAGGCCATTCATAACTACCCTTTTTTCCAATCCATCTGTGATGAAATGTCCTTTCTAAATGATCTCGAACAATGCGAGCGTAATGAGGTGGTGATCCATCAGGCTGAAACCAGATATTTATGGTAATTGTCCATTTATCTCCAATGCCGGGATAACTTGTGTCTCCAAGAGCTGTAAATACCTATCTCCGTTTAAAGCTTCTTGTAGGAAGAAGGGTGGCACGATTCTGTTGTTATAATTAGGATTACTTTGTGACCAGTAGCGGCAGTTATGTCGATTAACCGTACCATTTAAACAACATGTAGCCTCGTCTGAAAACACCACATTCTTATAAAATTATTATCACGGCAAATACCATAATTGTTTCACAAAATTGCAAACGTCTGTCGAAATCGTCTTTGGAGAGTTCTTGAAAGAGGCGAATTTTGTATGGATGATATTTTTCTCGCCTTAATATCCTTCCTACTGAACGACGGCTAATTCCATGCATATGGGCGAGGTCTGTAGTGGTTAAGTGAGAATTTTCTTCCAAAGATTTAGCAATATTTTGAGCTACACCTTCATTACTTGCACTTTTTAACCACCCACTTTTTGGTAAATTGCTAACTGTTTCACTTGTGTCGTACCTTCGCAAAGTTTTCGTCACTGCTGAACGCGATATTTGTGTATTCGGATTAACAATGTTAACAAGGTCACAAACTTCTTGATGCGTTCTTTTCCTCTCCCCATACCCAATCATCATTAATATTTCTATTCTTTCTCTTTCACTTAATTCGGCCATTTTACCATCAAATTAAAACAATACAATCTTTTTACGTTCAAATAAAAAAACTAATAACCTATTTGGACAACTACTGTCACGTCTGTACTGAATTTCATGAACTACTAAACTTGATTCAAATTTAATTTGCGCCTGATTTAAACAAACGCACGTGTATTCGACTATGGAACAAGCAGTGCTGTTGGCTGTGACGGTATAATGTCACCGATTGGCCAATAGAAATACAAATCCTTACCGAGCGGTTTGTTTTTATCGGGCGTAAATGAAATCTGAACCGAGTTTAGTTACCATCGGATTTTTCCTTTCCTTACTTACTTTTTTGTTAATATCTCGGTAGGTATTGAAGTAAACAATATCAAACCCGATATTTTTGTATTCGCATTAAAATCATTCATCAGAAACTAAAATACTATACATGGTGTTTCATTGCAAATTTTAAAATCGACATTACTTCCGGTAAAACAGGAAGTTCAAAATTGTAAAAAAAATTGGAAGCAAATAGGCAATCTACTGCAGTATTCACTTTCCAAATTGCATTTTGATACCTCTAATAATTCCAGAGATATTTACTTGGTTCCATACATTTGCCCATCACTGTATATCAATAAATCAGGCAATATTGCAGAGTTGGAAGTTATGATTACTGTAGAAATTGATAGCATTACCCCTGCGGGCCTACAAAATGTTGTACGATAATTCCAATATCATCTTGCATATTGTTAAGAAGTGAATGGTGGTTATTTTGAATATTTAATTTAATTGTAAAATATACTGAAAATTAATTCCTAAAAATCCTGTAACATTGTTTCCTTCATCCTATTTATAGTACATTTTGGAAGCTTTTTTCAGTTATTGTTGACCTGCTTCAGTTTATTTCCAACAAATTTGTAATAACGCTCAAAATGAATTTATTTCATAAATATGAACCGAACTGTATATATTTTGAGACTATTTACTACGAGGTACCTATATTAAATTAAAATATTTTGAAAAAAATTAATTTTTTTCTAAATTTTACATAAAAGCCAAACATTTTAGTTTAGAACTTCTACATAACTAACACCAGTTGGTAGAGGATTACCTTCTCTCGCATAAAAACTGTGCTATCAATTTTCAAATAGACTCTTTACTCTAGGGAACTTAGTATTTTTAATTGCAAAAAAATCCACAGGTGTCTGATTAGCTTTTCTTGCAGGATTTATGTAGCATAACACATACAAACTGTTGTTGACAAATTTTATTCCTTAATTAATTATGGGGTCTGTTTAAAGTTGCAAAGATCACAAATTTGGCAGTTTTTATCACTTTTCACCAACTGAATGAAAAGTTCTAGTGTCACAGTAAGTTTTTTTTATACGTATTTTTAATAGCTATTAAATGATAGGTTCATCTAGCCGATTGGATTTTTAGTTATTGAGTTATTTGGAAAAAATTGTATACAATGCGCATTTTTCAATCGTTCATAGTTATTGTTCAAAAAACGTTAAAACTTTTGAAACTTGTCAGAAAGTTTCATTTTTACGAGGTAAATAAGTTTACGTCGAAGGTTTTCTCTCAAATCTAATTTTTGTCCAAGGCTTTTGATTTTACGTGTAGTTTACAAGGCTCCCATTTTGCGCTAAATCAATTTTTCAACTATTCGAAAGGAAAATATTAATAATCAAATTTTTCAGTACAATCCCGTGTAAATTAATTTTCTTTTGCTTTTGTTTTATTGTATGTAAATTCAGTTTAAAAACCTGCATTTCGGTATTCGGAATTAAGTAAAATTTACCGGTGGGGAGAAGTGCCTTCCCCTGATTTTACTATTGCGTTCCAACTCAGATATATTTCAGAATTTTTTTCATATTTTAAAAAATATGAGTTGTTTTTTTTATATATGTATTTAATGTACACATTATTTTTAATTATACGATTTTTATGAGGAACTGATAATAATAATTCATGTATAATATCAATGTTGAAATTTTTACAGGTTTGATTCTTTCTTTAATATAAATTTCAACAGTCAAACTGTCTGCTAATAGCCCAGAGACGAGAAACGGTCGCTATCATATTGTGTTTATGATATTGACCCATGTTCGAATCTCATGAGAAGATTTTTTTTTTCGTTTTTGTACTTTTACTGTTATTATATTTTTATGTAATTATTCAATTTATTTTTTATTATGTAAATTATGTAGAGAAGTAAACATTTGAGTTTGTATTTATGTTTGCTGTTTCCTAAAGTTCCTAATTTAGTACAGTATAAGATTCATTTACTAATTAAACTTAGGTCATATCATCGTTTGGCTGTAGGATTAAAGATCCATGAAAGTTTCAAGCCTACTGCGCCTGTGCTCCTCGACTTCTTCATTTCTTCGAAATCGTTTTCCTTCCAGTGATTCCTTCAGAGGCATGAACAAAAAATAGTCAAAAAAGGACAAGTCAGGTCTGTAAGGTTTCCTAGCCTTTTTCTTGCAGTGTATTTCTTGTTTTTTGTTTCGAATACGCGACTTTTGCTAGTCGTACCAACTGGCAGTAGTAATCCGCATTCACTCTACGTTGTCATATAGAAAATCAATCAGTAATTACCTTAGAGAGAAAAAAAATCATTTAAAGAACTTTTACAGGTGAGAGACGATTTTCTACTTTATTCTTTCTTGGCCATCTCTTACTTGGCCATTTGAGACAATGCGCTTCTCTTCTCACTGAAATCGATACAAAAGCCCTTCAGTGATCTCCGATCTCAACTGCATATGGTTTTCAGTCAACAACCTCGGAATCCATCGAGCACTACGTTTTCTAAAACTAAGTTTATCAATGATAACTGATTGAACACTTTCATAGCTGACACCCAATTCTGAGGAAATTGTTCCACGGTTAATCGGCGTTAACGTTCAATAAGCTCTCGAACTGTACTGGTATTGTCAGCTGTAAAGCTTGTGCTTGAGCCTAGATCATGATTATCGTTCTAATACACCATAAAATTTCTCATCCACATATACACACGATTCTGAGACAAAGTACTATCCCTAAACTGTGTCTACAAATGAGTTAAAATTTCTCAGGGTGGAAAGCCTTCACTGGTTAAAAACTTATGATAATCTGTTGCGCAACAGATGAATGCACCTCTTGCTCGATCATGGCTGTTCTCTGTACTGACCACAGATGATACAGTAGGTCCTGACAACAAAGCCAAACATTCGCGCGAACCCGGCTCGTTTCTTCACTCCTAATAAACCAAACAGCTACTCCACACAAAATCATCTTGATACTGCACAATAGCAAAATTACCCTTTATATTTGATTTACCCTCGTATATAATGTCAATTCGATGAGATGCTGTTCTTATTCTACCATTAGGGGAAACGTTGTTCTCCCTCCACTAATATCTATGCGTTGCCGAATACCAGAATGCAGGATTTCAAATTAAATTTAAAGACAATATAACAAACCCAAAAGAATGTCAGTACATGGCGAGTTGTGCCGGAAGATTTGATAATTCCATGTTTCATTCTAATTTATAATTGATGTAAAAATTACTTTTGTGAAAAAATCTTCAAAGCCATGAAGTTGAAATTTCAATAGTTATTTATGTTATACAAGCCTCATCATTCTAAATTGTTTAAGATAAAAGCTACGAATGATTGAAAAATGCACATTTTTTCACATTTTTGCTAATAAGTCACTTAATTAAACAATTCCTTTAATCAACATCTCAATAGTACATTTTAATTACAAGTTAGTGAGAAATCACAAAAACTGTCAAAATTACGTTTTTTGTTTTTTAAAGACTTGTAATTCACTAAAAAACAAAAATGTGTTAACAAAACTTTTTTTGTGTTATGCGTTGTATCTTCTTCAAGGAAAACCATTGAAACACTTATGGATTTTTTTTGCAAAAATAGTATTAAAATAATGCTAAGTTCCCTACATAATTGGAATTGTTACCTACCGTTGAGAGTAATATCAACTTCACTTTTGTCATCAACATTAATAAAATCGAGTTTGTCTAACGGTATTTCATCTGATACTTGTTCAGGGTAATCAACGGTATAAAGCGGCTCTTTAAATTTGATAGAACTGCCGACATCTTTTTCGATATCAACTACTAGGCTGGCAGTAGCAGGCTTAAATCCTTTGGCAGAAGCTGTTAATGTTATAAGTAATTCTCTTTTATTAATTTCAGTGACATTTAAGGGATCCTTAACATTCAAAGTCATTAGGTTTTCTGATTTGTTATAATCAATGCGAAAATTGTTTCTGTAGTCTGAAATAAACATATAGTAAACATTTAAAGATCACTGCTACATGACTGAGTCCTTTACCTGACAATATAATGGAGACTATACTGAGATCTTTACAGTTTGTGAATTCAATAGGATTGCCAAATTTTACTATGGATGGTATGCTTTTGGGGTATGTAGCCTTGTAAAATGGTGTAGTAAAGATTAGTTCTGTTTCACTAGATGTAGGTATTTTTAGGATTAATAGTGCAGAACTTGTGCCTGTGCGTCCTTCCTCATCGGCTACCATAACAATGTGCAATTCATCTTTTTTTAAATCATCATTTTCTAGCACTTTAAGTATATTTATTTGCCATTTTTTGCCTGTGGAATCTCTTTCGATTGCGAAATTGCTGCTGTAGGCTACACAATTTAATATTCAGTTATTTGTATCGATGTCAAAAAATAAAGTAGGGTTTTGCATTATTTGTTAAGTTTTGTTACAGTCGTAATATATGTTTTCCGAGTATTGTGATGTTTTTGGTTAAAAATGAGCTTGTAGTTTGGTAGTTTTTGTCAACGTCCTACGTCACTGAGCCAAACACACTGCTTGGCACTTATCAGCATGTCATTTAAAGCATATGTAAGTCTCATCAGGATAGTATCGTCCAGATACCCAGGCAGTGTAATATTGGGCAAAATAAACTAATTCTAATACACAATAGAGCAAAAGTCTTCATTTCAATAATAGTTCTTACTCGACATGATTTTAACACCAAGTTCGAAGTAAATTATTTAAACATTATAAACCCCTAAAAATATGTATTTTTTGTCTTCCGCTTATATTATAAAAAGTGAGGATGGATTGCAATAGCTTCAATCAAAAAGTGGTAAATTATCAGGAAATCTTCATTTTCAACTAATAATATTGTTGCAATGCAAACTTCGGTAAAAATAATATTTTATGATTTTAAGATTAATTAAGTTCAACATCTATATTGCACAGAATATCAATATCTCATACAGGTGAAGTCAACCTAAAAATTTCATCGTGACATTCTAACAGCAACTACATGGAACGGCTTCCGATTCGAAACCCCTATGTGCTAGTTTCCCCGAAAATCCTAGATGTCGGTCTTTACATCTCGCGTCTTTAAATTTAACGAACTGTATCAAATACATAAAGAAGTGTTCGAGAAATTCAATTGTGGGTTCCGAAGTGAAGGTTCCCTAACCAGAAACAATATATTATATATATATATATATATATATATATATATATATATATATATGTTTCTTGCGTTCAAAAGAGTGACACCTCGAATAGAGTATTTAATATCTCTGACAGGTGAAATTTTATCGTGACAATCTAACGGGTAACAGCAATTACATGGAACGGCTCCAGATTCGGAACCGCTATGGTGCTAGTTTCCCCGAAAATCTTAGATGTCGGTCTTTACATCTCGCGTCTTCAAATCTATACCGCACATTAAGAAACTGAGGATTTTACCTCTAAATTTGTTTTAACTGAACGGTTTTGTCTGAAATTTTGACAATTGGAGAGGAAATACTTAAAACACAGTAATTACATAGTATCCATGTGAGCTTCAATCCTGGGGTTGATTGCCACCCTAATTCGGGGTTGTCGTTGTTACTCAAAATAACCCGGGAATCTATAGGGAATTAAATGTTAACAGGAATAACTCAAAAACTGTTATCTTAAGGTCATTCGCATTTACACTAAGCGACTGGCTCAAAAACAGAGTGGGTTGCTTGAATATTTGTAACAGTAGCAATAAAACCAACACTACTTTTGCCTGATTAAAACTAAGATAAACCTAATCCTAAAATTTTAGCAACATCGATGCGGTTTAAAAAAACTCTAATCATCAGTAAGTGAACTATAATGCCTACGGCGCCCTATGCAAATGATAACTCGAAATCTGAAAATATTTCTTGAAATTTCGCTATTTCACTTTACGTACAGATCTGAAGTAATATCTCCATTGCAAATTAATTGACTACCAGAAAGATAATCCGCCAAAGATCATTCAGTTTTCTTGAATCATAAGTGGTACAATATTAGTAATTGTCTGAATTAGTTAAGTACGACTTTATCCTGTCTATGTAGTTTTTGTTGTTAATTTCTTGTCAGTTAGTTAAGTAGTTAAGTTTACGTTAGTGGACGTAGTAACACGTCACGAAAAATATCAACTTACCAGTGTCTACTTTAATAGATACTTTGTTTATATCTTTTACATTTTCGAGTTCAAGTTTATCTAAAGTAATATTATCACCAATTTTTGTATCTTTACTGTAAGTAGCTTCGTAAAAAACATCTTTAAATTTCAATCCATCGCTAGTTACTTTTGGTAATGTTATAATCAACGTCGCTGTTGCCGTTTTTTTGCCATCCTTTACTTTAGCAGTCATTGTTAGTACTATTTCAGTTTTATCGTTAGTATTTTCCAATGGTTGTTTAATTGTAATTTCCCATTTTCCGTCAGTGTTTTTCCTTATTCCGAAATTGGTTTTATCTGTAAGGGTTGGTGGTAACAATTAGAAAATATAGTTCACCTATTCCAGTCTTTCTGTACTTACCGCTGAGATCTACCGATTCCACTTCAAGATTTCCATCAAATTTCAGTTCAGACTTAAAGGGTATAGGACCTTTGCCATCTTTTGGATACTCAGCAGTGTAAACTGTTTCAGTGAACTTTATTTCTGGCAAAAGTACTACCAAAGCTGAATAGCCGATACCCTTTTTATCTTGCTCTGTGGCTACTAAAGTAAATATCAACTCTGCTTTATTGGAAAGTATTTTTTTATATAGAGGTTTATCAATAACTAAATGCCACTTTTCACCAATGTATTTCATTTTAAAATTGTTGTCATAATCGTCATCGTAACCTGTAACAGCATTTTATTGGAAAACCAGTCAATATATGTTTGCTATTTGTGGCTACAGGGTGGATTGTTACCGTATAAGGCAGATTCGATGGATACATACAATGAGCTCTCAAGTATTTGATTTTCTACAGGTTGGTTCTAAATAGATGTAGAATTTTCTTAACGGAACACCGGGTATATTTCTGCACTTGTGCATAGAACATTTAAAAACAAGATAACTACGTATTTTCAGTAATCAGAATAAAAGGAAAAAGTAGATTTTGTTACTCACAGATGTAATTCAGGTTTAAAAAACTGTCAGTTAGCTACATTTCATCCTGGTCTAGATTTCACTTAGTCTACATATGTGAAGATACATATTGACTAGTTGATTATGGACTATTTAAATGAACCCACAGCACAATATATATATATATATATATATATATATATATATATATATATATAATTTGTTAGACATTACAAATGCTGGGCGCTGTAAGATTAAAAAAAACGTAAAATTGAATGTTTTATTAACTATGCAAGATAATTTTTACAGCACTTCTCTACAAATTGTAGACGAATGTGGAGCAATTCAACATTCGTTTACAACGTGTGCTTCATCAAGAAAGTTATTGCCCCCACACGAAATTCAGTTAGTGGAGAAACTAAATGAGGAATTCATCCCTCTCATTCACAAAAAACGCTCCAGGATAATGAATCCTTCATCATTCTGTCAGCTGACAAAGTCAATGCCATCATTCTCTATACTCGCAATAGGAAATGCAAGCCACTGCCAGGCGACTTAATTGTCACGATGATTCTGCAAGACTTCAAGAATGATGCAGAATATATCACACAGAAAATTGACACATCATAGAAAACCACCACATTTCTATGAACTACCTCTCCGGCCAATATGACCAGCAGCAAAACTGTCAAAATACCTTTCACCAATAATCTAACCGTTGGACAACAAACTATCTTCTCAGGTCAATGATTTAAGGCTTTTTTTATAAATCGTGAAATCCATATAGCGCGAACCAGTAAGTTTCGACGTCAAAAACTTTTTCACCAACATGCTATTAAAATTCTTTTTGTGTAAAGGAAATGAAACTCATAGAAGACGAAGGCCTTATAGAGAGGTCTGAGATGCTAATACATACAATAATGGTTTTATTACCATGTTCACGTAAATGTGAAACAGAAATTCTTTATGCAAGAGTATAAACTACTCATGGACACGAACAATTGCTAATATTTATATGAATTGGGTAAAAGAACATTCAGTTATCAACTACAATGGAGTGGGAAGAAAGTGGATGCTTACGGTTTCTTGATGGGAAATGCCATAGGGCTAATACCAGATTGCAAACAACAAGTTTACAGGATTGCTACACATCTGTGGATACCATCAACCTTCAAAGACGAAAATATAAAACTTGGGGAAGATCTATTGGCGAATGGATATCCTCCAACAGCTCCAGAGTATTGGACACCAATATTGAACAAGATAATTTTTAAGATTGGTAGCACTTTGAGGAGTATGATACAGAATACCTTGCGGGTGTGGAATTCTTATCATCGAGAAGAGCTTTGGATACCAAGGTTAGGCAGCACAGTATAGATATTCATAAAGTGGAAATGACAGAGCAAATTACACATGGATTGAACAGCAAAACATTAACTGGGACTAGGCCAAGGAAGTTCACCTGGAGGAGCACTGGTACAAAAGAACGACATTCATAATTTTCAACGAAAAATGTATCAGCGAACCTAGTCTCTAAATACGAAACATGTGGAGGGACGTAATCAAATAGTTTCTCGACGCAACTTCAAGAACCAGTCACCACCAAGCGATGACAATTAAAAAATAAACGGTAAAGCTGATTGATCCACATGATGATGATAGCATATTCATTCATATCTGAACATTATGAGACCAATCAGACTGAAGACGATGGAGGTCCAAGGAAACTCCAAACAGTAGGCTACATTGTCTCTCAATGTGAGACTAACAACATGTAACTGAATGAATCCGAAGAATTTATTATTTTCAGCAAGAAGAAGCCTAAGCTCAGATGTTGTAGGAATTAGACTGATAGAAACTTTGAGAGCAGATGGTTTGTTGCTACGGCGATGTCAATAACATGAATTGGTAATATAAAAGTTGAGAAATTTTCCTTTGATCAGATCCAACCATCTCTATATCCTAACATAGCCATTTCAAGTGTATATTGGGCGATTAAGTAAAAAATAAAAACCAATAGGGATCAATGTGCAACGTTTGAATTAGTGACCTCAACAAAAGAGAAAGATTGATATAATGCGCATTTTATAAGAATATACATATAAATGGTGTCAGGAAAATATGGAAATAGCAAAGTAACTTCCGAAAAATACATTTTGAGAAAAAACGTCATTGTCATTTTTCAATTTTTGTTGAATTTTTCGCCCTTTTCTTGATGAAAATTCATTTTAGTTTGATTAAAACAAAACCACTTTTGTACCTTTTATTATTAGCGATGTGGAAAACAGCCAGAAATTGTATGTCAAATATGTCAAGGTCACATCAAAGTTACAGTCATTTGTTACATCAGAACCCATGCTTTTGGAGGAGCGTTGGAAGAGCATACATTTTAGGTTAAACAATGAGCTTGAATATGTCATTTACCTTTATTGCGAACGAGGAAAGAGTGGGAAATTTCATATTCAATATGACCTTCATCGTGACGTGTCAAGGATATGTCAAAATCAAGGTCAGTTTTGAGCAAGGACTGAATAGTTGGACAATTTTTTTATCGACGGGAATGTAAACGAAAAAAGATATTTGCAATTACTACAAGATCAAATACTCCCAGCGTCTCAGGAGACAGTTGAGGATAATTTTAATGAGGAAATTTTCAGTTACCAGTGAGGTCGTCTGATCTGACTACACTTAACTTTCTTCGCTCGGGCCTTTCGGGCCACTTAAAAACTAAAATTTGCTTCACTAAGCCCCGTGATTGAGAAGAGTTAAGACAAAGGGTAGTGAATGATTGCGCCAACATTACACCTAATGTGGAGTGTAATTGAAAATTTTTATGTCCACCTAGGAATCTGCTTTGATGCTAATGAAGAACATATTAAACAAAAGCTGTAAGATTAAATGTAATTTATTCGTGCTTTCTCCCTCAGCGAGAATAATAGTACTTATGATGTAAACAATGACTTTGACTTTGGTATGATCTTGAAGGTCATAGTCAAGGTCAAGTTCAAGGTCATACTAAACGTAAAAATGTCTGCTCTCTCCCCACACCTCAATAAAATATATGGTCCACATCTGAGAAGACTTGCCTTGACCTCAAGGTCGTAGTTAAGAAGGTGTAACTGTAAAAAGGGATGAAATGCTAAATGTGGTTGTTTTGTACACATTTTCAAGGGCGGTCATGCTCTAATGTTGAGTCACCGACTGTAGAGGACTCCCATGATTCCTATGATATCAATGAGGAATCGCTACTGGGGCAATTTACTTGCACCCAAAGTGAAGGAGAAGACGAACAAGAACAAGAAGAAGGAGGAAAAGCAGAAGAGGAAGCAGACATATTCGAAAATTATGATTCAAATGAATAAATTTAGCGACACAATAGACCCATGGAATAGGCCTACTGGAGAACCACGTTTAAAAAAACGCGCTAACTACACTACCTCATAGGTGGCGTGGAAACTATGACGATTCAAAATTATTCAACTTTTTAAACCGTTATATCACTTTGGAAAAAAATATTAATACATTTTTTGTAGAGCATTACAGGGTCTAAAATTTTTATCTGAGGTAATTTTGCGATAAAAAAATTTTGTTTTTACCTTTGACCCCGAGCCAATTTTTTTACAAAGGCTGGAACGATGAGGATTCTTGAGATTTCTTTTATAATTGTATTTTGAGTAACTTCACCAAGTTACAGATTTTATGAATTTTTGTAACTTGGAACGTGTAAATTGACCGGATTACAATGTAGCGGGCCACTGAATAAATCGAGAGTGTGGATTGCTAGCACCTAGGCCTCCTGCAGTCTCCACTCGCCAAGAGTCGTACCGAGGGCCTCCAAGAGGCGCCTCGCGAGACTGTGGATAATTAAACGTTTGTCTGTCCACTGTTTGTTTTTGAAGAATTGCAGAAAATATATTTTTACGTTTCTTGGAAACATTATTCTTTTGCCTAAAGTGTTTTTTTGTATTTTTTGAGTCATTTGGACTTGACAGATTAAACGGGACTTCCCACATGTATGTTGGAAGTATCAAAATATCATTCCACAATTTTTAAGCAGATGATTTAGCCACAGATTAAGATTGAAAATAAAAACAAATATAAAGATTTCTTCCAATCTGTGAATTGTTTCAAATATTTTTAAAACCCATCGAATATGTATATTACAGTGTATCCACCCTGTATAAAAATATATAAAATATACTGGTTGTACGTGTTTTCTTACATGACTAATTTGTGTGTTTCTGTATATGTAGTGTTTTATTTGGTTGTGTGTGTAACTCTGTGTGTGTATCTCTGTGTATGTATCTTATTCTATCAGTGTATTGTGGTCTTCTAGTGCCGATTATGTGTTTCGTGTGCTTTGTTAAGTTGAATAATGATTCGGTCTTACTTTTCATGTCGATAATGATGTTGCTGTCATCTGTCAAATTCACAAAGCCTATCGAAACATCCACAGGTCCTTTTCCATCTTCTGGATACTCAATTTGGTAGTAAAGGCTGTTGAACGCTGGTGCGTGGATACTGGGTACAGTTATTTGAAGTATTGCTGATGCGATGTTTTTATTATTGTCAGTGGCCGTAATTTGCACGAGCAATGGCCCTTCTGTTTTCAATATACTTGGACTAAGTTCTGTTTTCATACTTACGTCGCATTGAGAGGTTGTGGTATTGTAAATTATGTTAATGAATTTTTTGTACGCTAGAATTTTATCAGAATCAGTTTTTGGAACACTAGTACTTTTGAAAAAAAGTAGTCGATGCATTTTTAAAAGCCTAGTATATTGTAAGTGCTTAAAGTGGTTTTAACAACATAACTGAAATAACAGAGCAACAAAATTCTAAACTTGAAATAATTTTATCTATTTAATAAAGAAATAAATGAAAAATTTTAACGCAAATTGTATTTATATCTATTTCAAACATCTATAATAATTTTGGTACTGAATGAATTTATACAAACTGTCGGGAAAGCTATACATATGTCTTTGTAGATCACCACTGGATAATATTTCAGGGAGAAAAGCCAGAAAAACGCATAAAAATGTATTTTTTGAGTTCATATTTGTTGAACTAGTAGTTTTTTGTATAATTTATGATAAACAGTTTAGCAGTATATTGTGAGTTTTATCGACCAGATTTGTTCAGTCTCAGAAATGGCTGTTCTTGGTCGGACGAGGGGGCGATCACCCAAGTATTGTTGTCTAAGTGCTTCTTGGGAATAACACCACAGTTTAAAAAAATTGCTGTATATTCCAAACGTTTCGGGGTCTAGATCAGACCCCGTTGTCAATGGTTAAGAAACTACGGATTAAAAAGGCATAATTCTAAGATGTAAATTAAAATATTTGACAATATGTATTATTTGATTTTTGACGTAACTAAGAGAATTTTATTTGTAATATACAGGGTAGCACAGAAATTTCTAAAGATCATATAATCATAAAGTTCCTTTCAAATTGGAAGAATTTGAAAGGGAGATCTTCAGAATTTTATGTGGCGCTCCTAGGTGCGACTTTGTTATAAGATAGTGCATTCGCCAAAAATGCGATCAAAGAACTTTGTTGATTCAGTGATCCCATTAAAATCATTAGGGAAAACCTAGGAAAAACCGTATGAACTATCCCGATATTGGGTTGTTCACAAGGACATGACCATTAGCAATTTCTTCCTTAATCATCGGCAACCAGGAACGACTGAATTCTACGGAGGTAGTAGCGATACAATCGTTTTCATTTAACAAAATTAAAGCAGACTCTTTTAGTTTTCTTTTGGTGTTGTGTTTTTCTTTTTGTAATATAACTGAATTTTGAAACTGTATTTTATGACCAAGGTGCCAAGCATGTTCAAAAATTTTGGATTTTTCAAATTGTCGTTTTTTTATGTAATTTTTGTGTTCGTTTATTCGAACATTCAGAGGTCTAGAGGTTTCTCCAATATAGAATTTATTACATTCACACGGGATTTTATAAATGCAATTTTGTTTGAGTTGTGTTATTTGGTTTGGTTTTTGATACAATTGATTTTAGTGTATTTCTTGTTTTAAATGATCTTTTGATATTATATCTGTTTCCCACTCTTTTTAGTCTTTCTGATAGACCCTGTATGTATGGTATAGTTATTGTATTAATGTGATTATCTTGGGAGTCAGTGTTGCTTGGTGAAGTTTGATGTTGGTTGTTAGGGACTTTTTGGTATTCCATTTTGTTTAACTCGTTATTAATAAATTTATTAGAGTAATGATTGGCAGAAAGTACATTTTTTATAAACGTTTTTTCTTCATTGAATTTATTTATATTAGAATAGTTGGTTTTTGCTCTGTCATATAGAGATTTAATGATACCTCTTTTTACTGAACTTGGATGATTAGAGTTAAAGTTGAGATACCTGTTAGTATGAGTTGGTTTTCAAATGTCGATTGTGTTTTGGTTATTAAAATGTCTAAGAATGGTAATTTGTTATTCTGTTCAAGCTCTAGTGTAAACTGAATAGTTGGTTCTGTGTTGTTTATGTCGTTAATTAATGCATGTAAATCCTCAAGATTATGTTCCGAAATAACGAATATGTCATCAACATAACGCCACCAAACCAAAGGTTTAATCAGTTTTGAGAAAATTGTTTGTTCATTAAATTTTTCCATAAAAATGTTGCTTAATGCGGGAGATAAACAGGAACCCATTGCCATGCCAAAATTTTGTTGGTAGAAGTCATCATTAAGTTGAAAATATGTTATCTTTGTACAAATTGTTAGTAGTTCCATTATTGTATTAATGGATAATTGAGTACGTTGATTTAGTAAAGAATCTTGTTCTAATCGTTCTTTTACTATGGGAATTGTTTTGGTGACAGGAACATTATTGTATAGATTCACAATGTCAAAACTTGCTAGTGTGAAAGTATTTTTGTATTGTATATGTGATAATTTTTCTAAGAAATGTGCGTTGTTTTTAAGATGAAAATTAGACTTACTAGTAAGTGTTGAAATAATTGTTAAAAGGAATTTTGAGAGCTCACTGCATGGAGAATTTATGAAGCTGACACTTGGTCTTAATGGAATGTTGGGTTTATGAATTTTAGGTAACCCGTATAAATGGGGTGTTATTTCCCAAGAAGCACTAAGACATTGAAAAATCTGCCACAAGTATCATTCAGAAAACAACTATGTATTGTTATAATGAAATAAGTACGGTTGAAGGAAGAAACTGGACGAAACGAAAGCCCAGGACTGACAAAACTGAAAGAATATTGATGAGGCATATGTCCAATGTTCAATAATGGCCTGTGTCCTTTTGAAAGTAAATACATGAAACTGTATAAGGTAAATTTCAGTATGCAAACACTTGAAACAAGCCTACTTAGAAAAATGTAGTTATGTATGGGATAGAGAAAGACAGGAGGGTATGTATCTATAACTAGGCGCTCCTTATAGACAGGCATATTAAAATTTTCAAAATGGGGTTGAAACCCACAAAGTTGTATTATTTGTAACAAAATCAGGGGTTAGTTGAATATTGTTGTATTTGGCGCTCTGCAAAACAGAAAAATTTGCAGACTATATCTCAAAGTTTTACTGCCTGAATTTTAAGTGGTGTCAAATGTTTTCTTCAGCTTCCGTTAGGAAATTTTCGACAGTCAGTTTTCATTTTCTTTATGTATTTTCTGTATTGTATCGCAGAAAATTTGATTTTTCCAAATAGGAAAAATTAACATCTATTTGCTTCTATCGTAGATATGATACTTACTGTGATATTTGAGTTAAAATGTTCTTAAAAAAACAGGCTCTTAAACGGCTATTTTTCGTGGATTGAGCACAACCAACTCAAAACAACAAATATGGTCTAATTTGGATATATACCAACTACAGTTATATACAAGATATTAAAGGCAATAAAATTCATCTTTACACCAGTTCAGAGTAGACAGAAATATGTAATAAGTAACTATTTAGCCGTTTTTCTGACTTTTCATAATCAACATGGTCTGATCAGTGCCTACAGCAACCCTTTTGTTTGTACTTTAATCCTTTACTAACTCGATTGAGTCTATCTATCATTTATTGCTATCTATAGGTTTTAGAGGAGACAAGACATCAGAGACTTCCAGATTGGGTCAATCAGCAACTTTGATGACCAGGAACTTTTGGCCGTGATCAAACAAGACGAAAGTTGGACAATAAGAATGTTGACAGAAGATTCGAATTTATACCAACTGGTAAGCTCAGAAAAGTTTGGAAATTGCCTTGATAGGCTGAACATGAACTTTCAATAACAATGTAGCCGAACTCCTGAAGTATCTCTTTACTGAAGTAAAATTATAGCTTCTCCACAAAATGTGGAAAAAAAAATTACCTATGTCAAGTGTTTCACTCCGAGGACTACTGGAATACCTGCATTGTGACAAGACAACTGGTATATTTTGTGAGATAGAAGTGGAATCATCCACTGGGGAATCATCTCAAATCTATTTTCTTATTAGCTGAATGACAACGATGAACGTCAAAGTAGCAATTTGCGAATAAAAACGACAAGCACAAATAAAATATTGTAACATCTAATTTTTTCCGCTACTAAAGCCCGAAATATTATTCGAAAGTATTCAAGAAGCAGGATACATTGTATATAAGCGTCACTTACCGTAGTTTGTTACTTTGTTAGAAAGGGTTGAAGGTCATTGACCTCTCGAAGTGAAGACAGTGTAATATTTAGTTTCACTGTGAATTGTTTATTTGTGATTTCGGAATAAATAAAGAAGTTTCATTTGGAATTAAATTTACAGCAATGACAATAACTGATTCTACTTGGACACATTCCATCGAAATAACAAATTTTTGGGATTTGGAATTCCCTAACAAATAGAAAGCAGGTAATTGGAAGAGTAGCTATTTTTTGTGAAATAGAAATTCTCTTTTAAGAAGCAGCCAAAATTTTGCATTAACACTAAAGTATATATTTTGGGCTCGCAACGTAAGATGTATAAGTATATGAGCAAAATATTGTAATCAAAACTTTAACAATAAAAAACAAATAAATAATTGGCAAATTTTCGAGTTGGTGCATTTTTGGTACCAGAAATCACATGCGACTACTTTTTTTCAATTACCATGTCCTAAATTTTCGTAGATACTCACTATCATCAACTTCAATAGTAACACTTTTAACCTTGCTATTGAATTTTATAGGATTTTTTGAATCAACGGCAATAGTTTTAACTGCATCGTCATAGGTAGCGGTGTATAAAACATTGGTGAATTTAAAAGCCGCTGATGTTGTTGGTAAAGTTAATACGATATTTGCTTCGGCAGTTTTGTCACCACGTGTTGCTTTTACCGTTAGAGACAGTAATGTTTTTGTTTTATAAGTCAGCATTAGGGATATGATTTCCTTTTTTTAACTGAACGGTATATGATTTCGTAGTTTTGTTATAGCTTGTTTCTAAATACTCCGACTCATCTGAAAAAAATGTATTCACGTTTTAGCCAATTTTAAAATTATAAGATAAAATTCTAAACTTTTTAGTTTTAAAGCTGGTGTTAATTTAATGTAGCCTCCACTGAGAGGTAAGTCCGTTCAGTTATCAAGAAGGAAAAAAAGTCTTAATCCGTTTAATCCTTATTTCAGTGCTGGTCAAGCTATATTAACCCTATAACTGATTTCTCTATGTTCTGAACTTATGTATTCCACTTCATTTCACCTATTTTGTATGTACTACGAATGTTTGATTCTTTCCAAAAGACAAATATTCTGAATCGCTTCAGATCGTTTTATAAATATTCTTTTCAACTAAAGATCAAAATGAAAGGATAGATCTCCATTCACATCGATCTAGGTATTTATTCTACTTGCCTACTATTATGTAATTTAGAAATCAATAATTACGTATAATCAATCAACATAATCTAATACAATTATTTATTTACATAAAACAAATGGCTATTTACTACTTTTAGTATGTAGTATTCAGTGAATATGAATAATGTATTTGTAATGACAATTTTTGAAAATCTAATATGTTATGGATTGAACTTCAACTAGTATACTCTTAAAATGACTTATCGATTAAGAAGAACGTTCTGAACTACTAAACCAAACCTTTAAATTCCCAAGGTAATACTCGAGAAGAGTAAGTCCGTATAAAATGTATTGCAGGAATAATCTGCAGCGAAGAAATACCTTTTTTACCAAAAAAGTTACCTTATTTAGCGTTGTAAGTTAACTATATTTCAATGTCAAAGTCCAGCTTTTACTTTTAATGAATGGCGTCATCTTTAATCCCTATTCCATGATAACTTAATGATTTCAAAAACCGAGAACGCCATAGTAAATATCACAGTAATATACCTTTACTATAGTTGTAGACTTAAAATTTGACTTCAAATACAGGAAAATGAGATGTTTCTGAAAATTGTAAGTAATTGTTCCAGATCTATCGATGCAAAATATTTTCAATGTTGCGATGTTACCGCTTATACCAAAAAGTAGTCACTTTTTTGATATTCCAAATGGGACAGCCTATATACAGGGTGTAAATAGTTTGACTGCATATATTTTAGGTGCAGATAGTACCCACCAAACAAAACAAAAAACTCTTATAACACTATGGTCTAAAGGCCTTAATAAGCAAGAAAATTTGAAATACATGTTAAGTAAATTATTGTCAATGTCAACGTCGCGCTAAAAATGAGATTTGCTTGTAGCGTGAATAATAAAGGATTGAGCACCACAAAAAAATGAACACCTGTTATTTTTTTGTATTAAATAATTTCATAGTTTCGAGTGCCGGTAGATTATTTAGGTACATAAAATTTTATGAAATATTATTTGCAAAAATGTACCCTTTTAATATCTATGTATTGAAATGAATATTTGTATTTGGCGATTTATGCATCAAGTTGAAGAAGGGAGGATACAAAGTTGTTTACATTATGATACAAAATAATGCGATACAAAGTATATTAAACAAAACATTTCTTATATGTAGTTCTTTTATGTGTTAAATTCTTCGAGAAATAATTGTTACTAAGAAATTAATATTACTTACCTTAGACAAATAAAAACCTTTGACCTGCAGGATGTCATTATGATAGAGCTCTGGCGAGCAAACGGATTATTTATAGTAAATATTCAAAATTCAAAATTCTTGTTATTACATTTGCTTTCCCTACAATTGATAGCATGTCAGGTCTTTACCTAATTGTATAATTGTCACTGTTTGTCACAAAATAATACACTTGAACTTCTGAAAATCAAATAACTACGCTTGTCGAATGTCACGCAAAAATTTTCACTTTCTTAAAGAACCGGGCAGCAAAAAGATGGCAACACATTTTGTGATCAAGGTAGGGCAAATTATAACAATAAGTCTGGAAGTATTTACATTTTAGATTTTTGACTGTTATAAAGCTAACTTTTTCATTTTTTTTTGGCAAACTATAGTTTATTTATTCTGATTTAAATTTTGATTTGATCCTCAAAATCTTTGCACTCAAACCGTTTACACCTTGTATACTGGCATTTTTGGTTCATAATTACCTTTTGATTTTTTTAATACTTCCCTAACGATTTTCTGGTTATTATTTTTTATCTATATTATTTTGTTCAAAACATCACCTCAATTTGTTTATTAACGCTGTATTTGAATTCATAGCAAAAACTTGAAATTTTGGACTTAGCTTACCACGATCCGATGTATTAGTCTGGAATATATATTTTTGTTCTGCGTTATAGAGGGTGTCATAAAATTCGTAAAATTATGGCTAGATATAAAAAGGTTAAAAAGTGTTTTTTTAATGAAAAACCCTGTATATTATTAACTATTCTGAAAGGCAATCAAAATCACTTTCAAATGATGTTAGTTTTGATATTCCGACTATGCCTAAAAACCACTGGATCTCTGAGAAAAACAGAAGGTACATTGAAATTAAGCTGTGATAACAGTTCACTGCGTCTATTTTATTGTGCAGAAGCTTGTATAGAAAAGTGAGCGAACATATTTCGTGAGCTCCAAAATGTCCACATTAAATCTATTACACATAAGTTGCTCATTAATTTTGGGATAAATTCCATCAATTTTAAACATAGATACTTAAGAAACTTTCGCTTACACTTTCTAATGCTAATTCTGGTAAAATGGTTTCCAGAGAAAGGTCATTAGTAAAATTTGGACAATTAGTTCGATACTTTAGCGCGTTTCGGAAAAAAAGTGACTAGAAAACGATTAAAAAGAAAGGAAATAACTATTCAAAAGAAGTTTTGAAGAATTATTTCCGTTAGGGATAGATATAGAGAAGTATTAAGATAAAATAATCAAATAGTAATTACGTATTCATAAATGCTATCATATACAGGGTATTCCAGTTGAAATATCAAAAATGTTACTACATTTGGTATAAGCGGCAACATCGCAACTTCGAAAATATCTTACATCGGTAGATCTGGAGCAATCACTTAGGTAACAAAGTTTTCCGAAACATTCCATGTGTTGTTCCTCGAAGTTTCCTTAGACTTCCATCGTCTTGAAGTGGTTGACCTCACAACGTTTCAATAGCTGTGTATCCGCTATCGTCAACATGATAGGAAATTCAGAGTATCGGTCGATACCCTTAACCGGTCATGCGTCGCCGTCATGGTCATTGGGTCTTATCTGGTCCAATCGGCGTCGTCGTACCTGGAGGTTGGTTGCGGTGATGCGTAGCGGCAAAGGCTGAAGGAGATCCAAAATTTTTAATTTGGACACTGGGCTCGCTAATATATTTGCTTTCGAGATTATATATGCCGTCTCTATGAATTTTCTTTTGTACCAGTGCTCTATGCTATCATACTGGGACCAGGCTAGAGTAATTCACAAGGAGGAGCACTGGTACAAAAGAAAATGTATAGAGACGGCATATATAATCTCGAACGAAAATATAATTAGTCAGCCCAGCGTCCAATTAAAAATAAAGCTACTCACCGGCAACCATCTCCAGGTACGACGAGCTGATTGTACCAGGAAAGACACAATGACCATGACCTGTTAAGGGTATAATATAAATTACTCGATTCACCTGATCGATAGCAGATACATAGCTATTGAAACGTTGTGAGATACCATTTCAAGACGATGGAAGTCCAAGGAAACAAAGTTTTCCCAAACATTCCATGTTCTGCTTACCGTAAACGTCATCGACCGTGGGACACCCTATATAACTGAGGTATACCACTGTTCTTAAAACTATCTATAGTTAAAAATATTTTTATGAATTTACAAAAAATGATCTCAAAAAGATAAGATCGTTCGGATTGGACCACCTGGTAGAATGGTCAAACTACTACAAATCATGTAGAGTCATTATTGATTTATGTATTGTGCACCAAGCCTGAGATAGTTAATAATTACTTACCTCCAGACAATGACACTTTAACATCATCAGGACCAGAACTTTTAAGGGTGATTGGTTTATCCAAACTGACTTTTTCAGAAGTAGCGTCATATTTTCCGGTATACAGATGTTGTTCAAACTCCAAAGTTGCCTGCGGCATGTAGATGACAATTAGAGCTGACGTGTACTCGTCAGTAGTCAGTGTTAGTGTTAAAGTAATAAATGACGCAGTTGATGTGAACGCAGATTTTACACTAAGTTCTATTTCTGATTTCTCTTTGTTGAAATTAACCTGGACTTTGTCACTCTCATCTGAAATGTATAAAACAACAGTAATGAGAAATAGCACTATAGAGTGATAACCAAAAAAAGTACGAGACTATTTGGTTACATTAACCTCAAAACTTTTTTAATAAAAGCCAATTTCAAGGTACTTCGAGTTAAGATTGCAGAACTGCCACACTCGTAAATAGTCAGTTTTAATATTAAAAACAATATACAGGGTGTCCGGAAAGTCGTGAGAAATAGCTCAATTACAGCTTTCTGGGGTTTGTTCGATTAAGGCAAGCATACATTAGTGCAAAAGTGTTCCTTAAAAAAGGAAAACATTTTGTAATTTTCAGTAACCAAAATGGCAATCAAGGTAAAAATTAATACAGATGGATTTCACTGGAAGCCGATACAAATTTTGTCGAGTAATCCATAGCTGACTGCAAATATTTTCGTACGTTTTTTCAATAGTTTTAAAAATGTATACAGTGCTTCAGTATCAACTTTTCCGTCAATATCCCCATACACGCGTGCAGAACTTGCTGCTGACTGATCTACCAGGAAGATTACATTTTTGTCAGTAGTTACATAATAAGCAAAATGATGACCTGTCTTTCTTAGCCTACTGTTATCTGATGATGCTCCCGAACCAAGAATACTAATACGCTATATAATTACTGGACTACAACAACCATATCACGCAGGGTCTTTAGGAAAGACTGAAAAGAGTGGGCAACAGATTTAATATTAAAACAACATTCAAAACAAGAAATACACTGAAATCAATTTACACAAAACTCAAAAAATTGCGTTTATGAAATTCCTGGTGAGTTTAACAAATTTTGTATTGGAGAAACACTTAGACCTATAAATGTTGTAATAAATGAACAGAAAATATATAAAGAAACGACAATGAGAAAAGCCAAGAATTTGTCACATGCCTGGAACTTTGGACATAACATACAATTTCAAAATTCAACCATATTACACAAAGAAGAACATAATACAAAAAGAAAGCTAAAAGAGTCTGCTCTACTTTTTTGAATAAAATAAAAATCGATTGTATTGCTAGTACTTCTTTACAATTCAGACGTTCCTAGTTACTAATAATCAAGGGTGCAATTAATAATGGTAATGTCAACAACCCTGTTTCGGGGTAGTTCATGAGGTTTTTCCTAGGTTTTCCTTTATAACCTTAATGGGATGTCTGGAACATCAGAATTTCTTTGATCTTATAACAGGGTCGTACCTAGGAGCCCCACATGAAATTCTGAAGATAACTCTTTCATAATCTTCCAAGTTTTTTACTGCTAGCCTGTATACAGGGTGTCCCAAAAGTCCCGGAACGGCATTTTATCTCGGCGGGAACGCATTTTAGAGAAAATGTTTCAAACAAAACTTAGAGGATTCGTCCCTGGCTATCGAAACGTGACCTTGAATTTGACCTTGACCTTCAAGGTCATTTCAAGGTCAAGTCGATTTTTTCAAATGGGACAACATATTTCTGACCTCGGAAATGGAAAGATCGAAAAATTTTAAGTTCAAATATGTCCTTGACTATTTTTAAAACTTGACCTCTGGTGGTCAGTAAAGGTCAAGTGAAGGTCAAGAACAACTTCGTTGCGTAGCCATACTAAGCATTGCATTGCCGTGGAAAAATCCTAAACCTTAGTTCTTGAAAAAAAATTTTTAACCCATATTTGACGAGCTACGCAACGAAGTTGTACTTGACCTTGACTTGACCTTTACTGACCACCAGAGGTCAAGTTTTAAAAATGGTCAAGGACATATTTGAACGTAAAATTTTCCGATATTTCCATTTACGAGGTCAGAAATATGTTGTCCTATTTGAAAAAATGGACTTGACCTTGAAATGACCTTGAAGGTCAATATCAAGGTCAAATTCAAGCTCACAATTCGATAGCCAGGGACGAATCCTATAAGTTTTGTTTGAAACATTTTTCTCTAAAATGCGTTCCCGACGAGATAAAATGCTGTTCCGGGACTTTTGGGACACCCTGTATATCAAATTAACAGTAAATTCTGATAATTTTGTCAAACATTTAATGCCACATTCTGAATTACTTAATTTGTGATTGCGAACCTGTTATTTTTTTATTTTCTTGTTCAGTTGTGTTAAGGTTTGCTACCACTGAAACGTTTGAATCTATTTGAAATATGCTGAGTTTCTAGACAATTTGTGGTGGTATTATCAAGAATTCTGAAAAATTAGTGAATTTGTGTTATCGTATACTATTAAACGTATTGCTCAATTATTTGCTGTTACAAATGCTATAATAGATGCCTCTTCTTACTAAGCGAAATCATTTAAACGGCGAAAATTTTGAAAATTGAAACCAATGCCCTCTTTTGCCTTATGTCAAAAAATACGAAAACAGATGAACATACGAATAAGTATGGAAATGTTGGTGTTTGAAAATACGGGGGCTCACATTTGAAGATAATTACTTTCTAGGTTTAATGCATTCCCTTTAAATAGTTTCTGGTAGAAGTCCCAACAAGGGCGGACCTAGGAAGATTATTTTTTTTGTGTGAGAGGGGGGGGGACAAGATAAAAATTGTGATGACGAAACTGTTTACCAAAGGTTACTACCTAAAATTAAGCTCCTTTATTTTTTATAAAGGTTCAGAGTTAAGCCCCTGTCTGGATCTGTCACTGAGTCCCTGTATGATTTATCCTCATTTTTACATAGAAGTGTAAGTACTTTCATCAGCTAACATGTGTGAGAATAACAACTAACGGGCTTGTAAACCATAATATTAAAGTTTCCCCAGGAATGAACTGAATCTTAACAATATTTAAATTAGTTTTTATCTCAAAATTCTACAAAGTCATGTATTTTGTTGCAATTCTAAAAGAATATTGGATTATTCATTTTGCGATGTTTCACGTGTATTTAAGACAAAGGAGTTTACATTGAAGTCTAAATAATTATGCTTTACAGTATTTCATCATTTTTGTCGATAAGTATAGGGTTACTCATGTTAGGATATTATCAAGCTAAGAAATTGGTCAAGAGTTATTGTAGAAATATTACCACAATACATGGAAATACTGTATATTTCCAAACATTGTGGAGTCTAGTCAGACCTCGTTGTCAATGGCAATAAAGCTCAATTGTAAAATTTAAAATTAAAATGTTTTGCATTGTGTTACATTATGACGTAACTAAGAGAATTTAATTTTAGAATATAGAGCGTAGTATAGAAAATTCTAAAGTTCCCTTCCAAATTGGAAGGAGAATTCTAAGTGGCACACCTGGGTGCAACTTTGTTACCGGATAGCGCATTCGCCAAAAATGCGATAAAAGAATTGTGTTGATTTAGCGATCTCATTAAAATCATAAGGGAAAACTTATGATTTTAATTTGTTCCGATATTGGATTATTAAAAAGGACATTGCGGTTGGAATTTCTTCCTTAATGATCAGCAACCAGAAACCAACTCTACGGAAGTATTAACGATGCAATCGTTTTGATTTAACAAAATTAAAGCAGGCTCAATTAATTTTGGTTTCGTGTTGTGCTATTCTTTCTCCATATATATATTTGAATTTTGAAATTGTATTTTAGGACCAAAGTCCTAGCATCTTCACTAATTTTGGACTTCAAATTGTCGTTTCTTAATCTAATTTTTGTGTTTATTTAATCGAACATTTAGAGGTCTAGATGTTTGTCCAATATATAATTTATTATATTCTCAAGTAATTTTATATAAGCATTTTTTTTAGCATTTTAGCTGTATTAAATCATCAAGTAAGCATTTTATAACAACTATAGAATATCATTTTACTTAACTAAATCAGTTCGAAACTGTCTTACCTCCTGAGATAGTCCATGTGAGATTATTCGGTTTTGAGGAGTTTACGGAAATAGATCCTTCTCTGGGTTTCAAAACAGGCGTTGCATCCCCTGTTGTATAATCGAATGAATATGATGACTGATGAAGAATTGGGCGATCTATACTTTTGTCAGGGTCAACCATTAAGGTAACTGTTGTGTTCGATGACAGTGGGCCTGGATCTTTTCCCGAATCCTGAAACAACAATTCGTCAATAATTAGATACGAGAATTCAAGTAAGCTTTCTAAACAAAATGTATTATTTTGAAGTAATCTAAGTTTTAAGTAAACTAGCTGTCTCCCAGTGGTCGAAATTCGACCACTTGTGTCAATATCTCTGGCAGGTTAAGTAACCTGAAAATTTTATCGTGACATTCTATCCTAGGACTTTAGGGAGAACAGCAATTACACAGAACGGATCCAGATTCGGAACCTCTGTGTGACAGTTTCCTCGAAAATCCTAGATGTCGGTCTTACATCTCGCTTCTACAAATAAGTAACGAAATTCAAGTTTTTTGCAGATATAATTCATAGGACTTTATTTGTGTTCAAATTCGTAATTCTTAATTTAATATGACAACAATTCAACCGCTAATGGGCTATCCTACATATATGTTTTTTCTAACTACCCTGTATAACTATAATTGCACTCAATTCTCTAACATTTATATATAATTTATTTATAAATACTTATTATAATAATTCCATCTCATTATATATTTCCACCACCCTGTATATGTAACTGCTCATGGACCACACATAATATTTTTTAAGATTTTTGAACCACCCGGTAAACCATTCTGTATATGCGACTGCCTATAAGTCACCGTATTTACTGTTTTTGTTTATGAAAACTATCTTCTGTAACTATAATTCTACTCCTATCTATATTTCAATCATCATATATATGGAACTCATCGTGGGCTACTCTATAAATCATTTCCTTTTCTAACATTTTTTATAATCATCCTGTATATCTATAATTCCTATATTTCATCTACCCTATATATACTACTGCTTATTGGTTACGAAATGTTGCATTTCCATTTCCCGCACCCTGTATATGCATCTCTGTATATTTTTTGCACCACCCTGTATAACTGTAATTCTATTGCGCCTCTCTATTCCAAAAACCCTGTAAATTCAACCGCTAATGGGCTTCTCTATATAATTAGTTTATTAATTATAATTGCACTCTACTCTATATTTTAAACACACTATATATGCAACTGCTTGTGTGCCACCCACGAAAAAAATTATTTCTAACATATCTGGAATCGCCTTCTGTAATTATAATATACAACGCCTTATATCTCAGTCAATTTAGAACATGAGAACACATATCTTTTACCCATCCAAAAATCGCCAAAGCAGCAATTTTTACTTTAAAAAATATTAAATAACGTAAAAATTCTTATAAGATTCTACACATCAATTTGTGTTGGAATTTTTTTTTAAGTATGTATGTATTGAAACTTTTGTAATTTCAAAACTCAGCTGTCATAATTATTGTCACAATTTCGTTCTTTCTTGGTAATACGATTTTTCCCGAGCAATCAATTTGTGGACGCCAAAACCCCGAAATGAAATTTCGACAGTCATAGATGTAAATAAACAACATACTATATGTATTATATTGTTAGATAAATAAGCAAATATATATTTCCAGCATATCACATCTCGTTAAAACAACATTTAAGAATTTTTGACTGATTCCTAATATTTTAGACATGTTAAAATTAATTCAAAAGATTACCTTATATCGAATAAAACAGCAATATATTACTAATACTTATTATTATATAAAATAAAAAAAACATATTCAAGTTGAGTGGATCTGAAATCAAATGCATCAATTACCTTTATAATCTCTCAATAGTTAGTTTACTTACGTAAAAGTTTTCATGAGGGGATTATATCAAAACATTAAGAAATACAATGCACCACCTGTTAATTTATGTTAAATAATACCTTTATATGTTGCCAATTCTTGTAAGTTCATTGAAATTGAAATTTTGAAAATTATACATTGATAATTTTCTGATTGCATTAAGAAGGTACCTTAACCTAGCGGTTAACTTTGTTAAGAAATGTCAAATTTAAATTTAATCTATGGTTGGCCGTGAATTGGTCGAGAAATTAGAACCATCTTAGTTAAATTGTATGAAACTATTAGCCTTTAAAATAGAATAATATAAATTAATAGTATAATGTTAAAATAATAACATATTATCGGAAAAACATTTTTCAGTGGCCACGCAATACAAATTTCTGATTTTAGTTGACAAACTTTAATTAGAAAAACTTGCGAGTACCCAATAAATTGTCATTATCCTACAATAAAATTTTTTGTGGGTGAGTTCTCAATAGCATGATAATGTAGAATAACTTTCAAAACCAAACAAAATTTGTTATATTTTCGTTTAATTTAGTTTGTTTTTCTCATTCGAGTCAATTCGTCTCTCCTCGCAATCTGGCGGCACTGTGGACGAAAATTATGAATTTTTTATTTTACTTTATTTAATGAATGAATCAATATTATAAATATATTTTAACATTCTGCACTGAAGGCTGTCAATATGCATTAACAAAACAAAAATCAAATAAATCGGCTGAGAGACATAGGAGAAAATGGTACCTAATTGTTTTGTTTTTGCCTATTTATATATAGATGAGGTTTTTCGGACTGTTTTGCTGTGGTCTGTTAGAATTGCTTCCGATCATTTCTTATTATTCTTCTTCATTCTTTATATTAGATGACGTCGTCTGTTTATTCATTTTCTTTTTCAAGGCCGACCTTAACTTCTTCGGCATAATTGTGTTTTGTTGCTTGCTATCTTTATTACTCTCTCAATGTTCCTTATCTTTCTTTGCAGCATCCATTCGTTGATATTTTACGTCTGGCAAACCCTTATTATACTGTCACTCCCCTCTGTGTCGAATAATGTTCTTCCAACTATCCTTCCAAGTCTTAATTCCTGATTTCTCGTGTTCTCGATTTACACGTGTTTCTACGAAATATGTCGTGATAGGCTAGACAGTTGTCTTATAGGTGCTGGTTTTAAACTCGATGTTAGTATTTCTGTTGCTTTTGTTGTACGTTCGCTCACATCTGTTTCAACATCTATATAACTCGAAATTTCTATGCTAAGATAAATCTTGAATTGCATTTCTGCTTACATCTGCCGAGCGGGTTTGATGTCAACTTTGCTATCTGATGTATACACACGTGAAGTCTTCGCGGTAAGATTTAATTCATGTAAAAGTTTCTATAAATCATCTGTGTCGCATTGGAGAGTTATTTCCTGGCCTCTCATTCTATAACCTCTGAATTCTCGCACATTTCTTATTATTTTATCCATAATAATGTAAAGAGGAGAGGCCTTAATGGATCTATCTTTCGTAGACCACTGCCACCTGGTATGGATTCTGTGAGTTTCCCTTCACTTTTGTTTGAATTTGGTTGGATAGGTAAATATTAACTTTGTCCTCAATTAGATTTTATAAAATTTACTATTGTATAGTAGTTGGAGCAAGTAGTTTAGTTGAACCTTTTCGAGGTTTATAGAACACAAGTAAAATGGTCTGTTGTATTTAACTGATTTTTCTGCAATTTTCCTATTACAAATACTGGCGTCAATACAGAATCTTACCGATCTAAATCATTGTTTCTCTGGAAAAATTATTAAGCTGTTTCCTTTGATTCCAATGGTTTTAGTTTTAAGAAAGATTTGGAAGATTTATTTATCTATAAATTGCTGGCACATTTTAGGGTTCTTTATACACAATATACCGATACCCTTATAATATCACTCCCGATTTCTGCCTCTCTCGCATCACAGCAATTTTCTCCTAAACTACTGGACGGAAAAGGTTGAAATTTAGTACCACTGTATAGTTTGTTCACTCGATCAGGAATACATGTAGTAAAGGAATAAATTTTGGTTTCAGAGGTACTTTTGGGGGAAAAAACTAAAAAAATCTACCGTTTCCCCCCCGTTATCTCCAAAACTATTAGAAGTAAAATTTTGAAAATAAATTAGAGAAGTAGGGCCTCACCTGAATTTTACCGAAAAAATAAGAAGAAACCTCCACTATTAATTTTGGGGGGCAAATTACAGAATTAAATGTAAAATATAAAATAAAAATTGTTTCTTACACATCATGTATATCAAATGAAAGGGCTCATAAAAGTGAAAAAAGAATATATTTTTTCATATTTTTTAAAATAATTATTTTAAAGATATTAACAAAAATATAAAAATGTTTAAATATATTAACAAAAATATTTATAAAATACATATTCCCTCCTTTATTCCCCGAAATATAAGACCTACATTTTTTTTGTTTACAGGAAAAATACAAAGAAATCGCTAATATTAATTTTGTGGGGCCAAATTATAGAATTAAACGGAACATAAAATAAAAATAAAACATTTTTAAGGCATCATCCAATACATCAAATGAAAGGGCTTAAAATTAATTGTTTACAATATATTAACAAAAAGATATAAAAAATCTCATTTTTTGTTTGATTTCCGAAACGATAATACCTAAAATTTTGAAAATAACTAGGGATACTGGGGTTCACTTGAAATTTATAAGAAAAAATAGTAGAAAACTCTAATATTAATTTTGGTCGTGTAATATAACAAATAAAAGGCTCATTATGTGAATTAAATACATATTTTTATAAAAATCAAGCCAATCATGTAGCAGATAAAATAAAAAGTCACTGTGTGAAACATAAAAGTGTATATTTTTTTATAAATTTCCCTTCTTGTCTGAAACTGGAATATTAGAATCTTGAAGGTGGTACGGAACCCTTAGTATGCGAGTCCCACTCGCACTTGACCAAATTATTTTGTCTCCTTTTTGCAATATGAGAATTGTGGAGCTAGTTTGAAAGTCATGTGTTATGCTATGATGGTTAAGAATTCTTTGTGTCATTCTTGTTAGTTGATGTAAGAGGGTTTGAGCGCGATACTGCGTTTTTTCTATTCTTTAATTTCTTAATTGTCAGCTGCGCATCATATGCCCCGATTTCATTATTAGCGTTGATTACTATTTTAGAAGTATTCAAAACCAGCATCTGTTTCTTTGCGTGCTACGAGTACAATTCCGTCAAATATTTCAGCCAATCTTTTTGGGACTAGTAGCCACTCGTTCATTTACTTACTTCCTCAGAATTCCATAGAAATCGTCCTTCATACTCATAAAGAATGCTTCCCAATGCTTATTTGCTTTGTTATTTACCTTACCTGTAGTCCTGTAGTCTCATTTCAGATTCGTCATTAATATTGTGTCACTCTGATATTCTTATGTAACCATTCCTTTCTATGCCTTTGATTTCTCTGTAAAATGGTGGTGTCCTATTTGGCTTTTCCAGTTTTGAGGTACTAAGGGCTTCTTGTGTTTCAATTTTTAGTTGATTGCTTTTTCGCGTATCGCCTCAGAAATATTATTCAATAGGCCAACTTCACAGTCTGAAAACAAGCAGTAGAACAAAGCGTAGGAAAACTATTGACACACCAGTGAAACTAGTTCAGCTTGTTACCGGTACATCCAGCATGGTCATGAGCATCATGAACACTTTCATCAACGCCATGTTTGAACTTATTGGAACAGAAACTTTGAGACGGACAAGCAAAGCACAGTGTTAGTGCAAGTACAATATTTTCGACTAATTCCGCATAACTCCGCTATGTATTTACAGGTGACCCAATGCCAGATAATATAGCCACAAGAGACATATTTATTTAAAACTGTATGATCAAACCCAAACTATTTACAGTGTTTTATAATATTCACGTAAATAGATTCTTATAAAACTTGATACATGTTCCAGTCATTTTCAATCGACGAAACATAAGCTAATAAAAGACCGACACAATACAATCAAATAGGTATAAAACAATTCGCAGGAACAATCTCGCATATGACAAATTGAAATCGGTGCATAGTTCGCAGAGGCCTAGTCGATTTCTGAGTTGACCTAAGGATATTGAGGAATTAGAGCAAAACACAATTTTAGGCCGTCAAAAGATAATCCCTAATGGACATAATGAGTAAATACTTTGTACGATTTTCATGGTCGTACTTTCTACAAAATTAGAATAGATTCAGATATTTTGTAGGAGAATTTTACTGTCAAATATCTTTACAATGACTGTAAACTCGATTAATCACATCATTAATCAAAATTGTGTCGTTAGATGTAAAGTGCAGTTCACTGTTTATGTACAAAATCACCCAATACTCGCTGGGTCTTGATGATGGGATCGTTTAGCATTTTTTTGTCGAAGTATCGGTAGTGTTTGTTAGTTAAAATAAAATAAAATTCCATAAGGTTTTGACCGTTAACTTAATATTAATAAAAAGTTTTTATAAAGGCTTACCGTTGCAGTTAGTGTGTAGGTCCTGGATTCTGTAAGTTCGAGTACATTCCTCGTATAAAATACGGCTGTATACTGCTTTTTGTTTCTTGTGGTAGCTATCTCAAAATCATCAGGTTCTATCTTGTAAGTTACATTCTCGTTGGAAAAATCCAAATCAACTGCGACAATTGGGGTACCATATCTGCTAATGTCGCTGTTTGGCATCAGTGGATTAGCAACATTGAAACTGTATGATGGTTGCTCAAATGTTGGAGGGTGTGTGTTTATATCTTTTACGATGAACTGGAATTTCTAAAAGTGGAGCAAATATGAAATAAAGTAATTTAAAAGAGGCAGTCATTGAGGACTAGCGACAGAAATGATGATTTCAGACTAAGAAATTACTTTGGATATTGATCTTAAATGTAATTGTATAACATTTATTGATTCGTTTTTGTTTAATTAATTTTTATTGAGTTAATGATATCTATTAAACTAAACTTAAGTACTATGAAAAGTGTTCTGACTATTGAATAATGTTATCTGAGATAATTCGAGCACGCACAATTTAGCAAATACTAATTTATTGGATAACGTTCAATTTTCGAAAACTACAAATAGAAAACCTTATTGACATTGTAAAAGTTGGATAATTCTTATGAGTGAGTATAGGAGTTGTAAGAAAATTTAAGATTAATGATACAAATATTTTGCGATTTTGATGAACTTTGGTGAACATCTAAATTTTTGTTACTCGAAAAATCTAAAAGATACATTATTAGTTTAAACAAAGGTTTAATTTTCAATCCCAAAAATTAACGTTTTTTTCTGTTGAAACCTCTACTTTAAGGTCATGTGAAAAGTCCAATGATAAAACGTCCACAAATATGAAATTAATTACCGATTTTCCGTAAATTTTAGTAATTCCATATTGTTGGTCTATATGAAATGGTGAAAGTCGTTCCAAACATTAAATTCAATGTAATAAGCTGTAATATGACTGTTAAAAAACATGGTTTAAACATTTATATTACCCAAGAAATTGAGACAAATAACCATTTAGGCAAGAAACAATCTTGACTGTGACTTATTAACGAGTCTTCAAATATACAAATATCTTCTTTTTTTTGGAAAGTAGCTGTTCATCGTGATAGTCGATACAATGTTACATTTCTTGAGAATATTCGATAGGGTTGACTTCTTCAAGGTCATCACGCTCATCACCATCTTTATTTTCAACATTATTTTGAACATTTCTTGTTGCTTCTTCATAAGTATCTCCTGGCTGAATTCTTCTAAAGGTTGTATTTAAGAATTAGAATAGTTATTGACCCCGGGACAATTAGAGCATAAAATAAAGCAATTTACTCCATGCTGCCGGCAGCCACATTTTTGAAATATTACAGCCCGTTTTCATAGATTTGAGAAGTATTCAGGAATTAATTATGTTTCTTTCCATTTTCATTATTCCGGTTAGGTGTTTTTTCTAAAACCAATCAGTAGCTGTAAATTTGTTGCCAAACCCAGTTTGAGTTTGGAAATAATCCCTGTAACAGAGTCCAAAGTTTGAAGTCCTTTCTCTAGCGATTTGTAATATTTCAACCTTAATTAGCTAAGTGAACAATCCTTTTTTATGCATGAAAAGATGACATTAGCTTTAATTCATTTGTTGCTATAGTTCATTTGTCTGGTAAAAATTTCAACGAGTTTTGATACATTTTGGTTAGTAAGTAATCATTTTACGATAGTAATGTCCAGAAAAACAGTGGAGGGACGATACAATATTTTTTATTAACTGTATTTTGTCAGGTTTTTAGGGTCTTCTATAATCTGAATTTGGTTTTTGACATAAATATCCGAATTGTTTTTATTTAATTGGGGTTTAATTGAACTAGAAAATCAATATCCTCACCAACAATTACTACGATTCTCAAAGTATCTACAGTTAATTCATTGGCTATATAAATAATTAGGGAATGAGCATATCCTTATGCTTGTTTACAAAAAATCTGCCTTCCAATATAAATCTGACAGTATTTCTACCATTTTTTTTTATTTTTATTGTATTTGACAACAAATTTTGTGTCTATAGTATATAGAATTTTTTTATGAGATAACAAGGGGCTCTTATAATGGTAGATAAACTGCTGTCATAACTAATTTTTAAATTTGTAGATTAAGGCAGGGAGAACTTTTTCTTTCCTTAAAATGATCAAATTTCTCAATTTCATGTGTGAAATTATTGTTTAAATAATTTGTTAGAGTCCGATTATTAAATTGTTACATAACAGTTGCTTCATAATATACTTTATTAAACAAATGAACTGGAATTAGTGAATATTACGGAAAAATCGAAATTTAAAAAGTTTTTTTTTGAGTGTTGTCAATTTTTGTGTCTGAAATTTAAAAATTGTATTCTTTAAAAATATAAATCACTTAAAATAATTACAGCTTTTTTAATAAAAAAATGTACAATTTCACCAAAAATTCTTCATAAACAAATTATTTTTTGTGGAAAATTAAAATATTAAATTAATAAATAGGTTTTTACAGTTTTCCTCAAACTTTTGAGGTTATGTCAAAAAATTGTTAAAAGGTCTTTTAATTATCTACAAGTTTTCTATAAAACTTTTTTCGACAGGAGCTCTTCATTTTCCAGACATCGTAGAAAGATACTTTTTACTCCTAAAAGTAGACATTTTCATTCTACTTCTCTCGTACTAGATAAATGAGCCAGAACTATTATCCAGGTTTCAAAAAAGCCAATCAACAAAATATTATACGAAAACCAAAAGAACAGGCAATCGCGTAATGAACCTTATGTTCGTATTGCTCAGTCTCCACATCAGAAAAAAGTTGCTTCGAGATGGATGGTCAACAGGTAACCAGAAATTAGCTGGAACTTCCAGAGAGACTACCTACAGAAGAGGAGTAGCACTTTCCCAACTATACCTATTCCCATCAATAAAATTTCTCTATATAAACCCGATGCCGGCAGCTGCGCTATCAAAATTTTTCGAGTGTTCCATAGTCCACCTAGAGCCTTCTGAGAAGAAATATATAAATAAGAAAACCGGACGAAAGAATTCATTCAGTATTAGATTGCCATTTAGTAAACAATAGGTGTCCAAGATAAATTGTCTACAGTTGTGTGAATATAAAAGTACTGGAAATAAATTATAGTAAGTTTGATTGTGTTTTTAAATAAATCCAGGAACCTGACTGTGAAAATAAAAACATTACAGTGCTAACTTTTTCAAATTGGAAGCATTTCAATGCAATGTCAGAAGGAAGAAAACCACTAAACTACTAAATAACTGTTTGGTGAACCTCAATTGATGAGAACCCAATGGCAATTTTTCTAGTATTTATTTCTCTTGAAATAAAATTATTAAAAACTAGCAGTTACCCTCTGTTTCACCAAGGTACGGAATGTTCAAGCTTTGCAAAAAGAAATAGCTTATGAAATATATGGATTATCCTAAATAAAAAATTTTCTAACTTATTTAAACCACCCTACTTAACTATAAATCCACCAATCCCAAATATATTTCACCCAAACTGCAAGTACTTATGGCCGACCCTATATTACAATTTTGTTCGATATTTTTTAATCACCTTGAATAACTGTAACCCTACTTCACCATATATTGCAACCATCCTGTATATGCTGCTGTTTATTTGTCACCCAATATAACTTTTTGAGCATTTGACTATAACTGTTCTCTACCCTATATTTCAGCTATGCAACTGCTTATGGCCTACGTTGTATAACAATTATGTCTGATATTTGGGAACCACGTTTTAAAGTACAATTTCTCTTTACACTATATTTTAATCACCCTTTATATGCAGCTTTATCTAACATTGCGTTAAACACATTCTAATACTATAATCTTGCTTCTCCCCATATTACAGATATTCCATCTAGTAGAATACAACTGTTCAAGGTCTACCTTATATAACAATAATTTTTTAACTTTTTTATATCCACCCTGATGGAAATACCGGTGGATCTCTTGGTGTGTCACAAATTTAAAAACACTAAACTTTTATTTAAACACTCAATCAAACTGTAACTGCTTATTGGCCACCCTATATAACAATTTTATTCAACATTTTTTTAATCGCTTTGTATAACTAAGTAAGTACTTCCATCTACATTATAACCATCCTGTATACAGTGCTGCCAATTTGTCAAACATTACTACTTATTTTTGAACCACCCTGTATAACCATAATTTTACTCTACAAAATATTTCAACCACCCTGTTGTGCATCTGCAAATATAACCAAATATAACATTTTTTAAATACTTAACTATAACTCTGGTCCACTCACTATCTTATATATGCAACTGCTTATGGACTACGCTATATAACTATTTTTGAACCAAAATTGAAAGTATAATTTGTCTCCACCCAGTATTTCAACCACCCCTTATATGCAGCTTTTTGTAACACTGTTTGAATACACCGTATGAAGTATATATTATTTTACTTTTTTACTTTTACTTATTACTTTTACTTCACGTTTCAGATATTACATATATGCAACAGCTCATGTTCTACAAAAAAATTATCTAACCTGTGTAACTATAATTCTACTCCACCCGCTATTTCAACCACCTTGCATATGCAACTACTTATCAGCCACCCAGTATAACATTTTTTGTACCACCCTGTATAAAACTGTAAATCCATCAATGCCCAATATATTTCACCAAAACCGCAACTGCTTATTGGGCACCGTATATCACAATATTTTTCACCATGTTTCTGAATCACCTTGTATGTATTACAACTATCCTGTATACGCTACTGCTTATTGGTTAACCAATATAACATTTTTTAAAAACATTAACCATAACACTTTCTCCACCCTATAATTCAGCTATCCTATCTTCTCAACTTATTATGAACTACGCCATTTCACAATTTTTCCTGATAATTTATCAACGATATTATAAAGTATAATTTCTCTCCACACTTCATTTAAACCACCCTTCATATACAAGTTTTTCTAACCTTGTTTGAATCACACTGTATAATTATAACTTTACTGCGCCCCATGTGTCCATATATGCAACTGCTTTATAACAACATTTTTCTAGCATTTTCCCCCACCCTGCATAATTATAACTCTACACCACCTTATATTTCAACAACCTTTTATATGTAACTACTTATTTGCCACCCTTGTATCCTTAGAATTCTAACCCAGCCTATACTTCAACCATCTGCTAAATGGAACAGCTTGAGATCATTATATTACGTATTTTTTAAACCCACCTGTATAGCTGTAATTATACGCCGCGACATATTTCACCTATCCTATATCTGCTTGTGGATATAAAACTAGTTATTAACCACAACATAAACTATAATTCAAACACCCTGTATAAACAGCTCCTTCTAACTAACAGCTTATTATGAACATAATTCAAAGATCCTAACTGCTTACCTAACAAATTTTTTTCTAAGATTTTGTATCCAAACTGTATAAATATTCTACCCTTTTTCACCCACTTGGTATATGGAACTGCTTAAATATGGCTCAATCAATATAACTTTTTTAGACCACCCCATATAACTAATTCCACTCTCCCTTATTTCAACCACATTGTATATATGCAGCTGCTTATAGGACACCAAATATAACTTTTTTTTAAATTTTAAATCCATTTAATTCTACTCCGCTTTAAGTTTCCTATAATACAGAACACCCTGTAAAAATACGCTCGTTATATCAGTTGATTTGTGTTAAATCGAAACATGTTGCATTGGTACATTATGAATTTTGAATAAAAGCTAAGCTGATGCCAGTATTTAATATTTTGTGCGTCCGGTGGAACCAATTGAGTAATTGTATTACCCAACATGGTAGAAGTTTTTTCGCTATATCTACCGTTTCTGTCAATTTAGGAAGATAAAATATTTACCGGATTTTAAGTCAAACTATAGGCTTTGCAACAAAAAAAGATTCAGCAAAATGAGTTCAGTAGTTCTTACGTGATGCGCGAACAAACAAACAGACAAACTTACAATTTTATAATAGTACAGATATCACCAAGAGGCGGTAATAGAAAAATATCTGGACTTTAGAAGTGAGTAATTTAACTGTTCGTGAGTATAGGGGGTGCACAAATATGGAAAGAAAAATTTTAAAACCTCAGCATAACATAATTTTGATATTATTCCGTTACTTTTCTTCTTTATTTTTGAATCTTTTGAGAGAAAAACATTGTAGTTCGGAAAAATAACCTGCATATTTAGAAGAATCCAAAGGTTTGAATTTCTCAATCTGATCTCGTTGTAAATTGAATTAATATAATAGTTTAAAAAGCTACAATTAATATTGTATACTTACAACTATGGTTTCACCCTCGGGACAATTTAAATATAACAAAATATACCCAGAAACAGTTTCGCTATTTTGAGGTTCGATATCTTCATCGAAGTGTTCCATTGCACTTGTAGTGGAAAAATAAGTGAGGTAGAAGTTGTGTTAATGGCTAAGTATTTTACTAAATCTTGACCACTAGACGCTTCAACATTTTTAACCTCTAAAACATCAAAACTACTTTTTTGATATTTATGGAATATAATTACTTACCCAACTTTCCCGTATAAGCTAGGCTAAGAATTTCTACAGCAACTTGACTATCGTTAAATTTCACTATCTTTAGGGCCTGATACTCCGCCTCTGAGATATTAGGTATTTGGCACTTTCCTACAAAATCAGTAATAATTAATTTTATAAAAAATTGTGTCTTAGCCGCGAATTCACCAAATGGGATTATCGGGTGGATAAAATTATCGCAGGTTAATGAGTTGTTGTAGTGTCCGAATGAATATTTGGCATTTCGAATATAAACTTTAATTTGAAGTCGAGAGGGGTATTTTAGTCACATGAATGGAAACCCTTTTTTAATGCTGGAGTTTTTAACACTTGTTTATTTCCATAGAAGCTGTTCTATAATTTTACTTCAAATAAGTAGTTGTCAAGTGAAGTTGCAAATTTACAAGTATGGCGCGTTTAACTGAAAAGCAGCTAATAGAAATTTTGACGATGGTAGGATATGGCAACAGAACACAAGCTAGATTGTTTAATATGAAGTACCCGGAGCGGCCTATTACACGATCGGTAGTTAGAGAAATAGAAAACAAGTTCCTAGAATTTGGCCACATAAGAGACAATTACAAAACCAAACATCTTCCAGAAGATACACAATTAAATGTTTTGCTCGATTTACAAGAAAATCTTAACAAATTCACTAGACAAATAGCCGCAGAACAGTCAATAAATAAATCTTCTGTTCTAAAATACTTGCATAGAATTAAATAGCAACCATACAAAGTTCATTTAGTAAAAGGGGCTTAGTGAATATGATTTGGACCGGAGAGTAGAATTTTGCGAAATAATGATGGATAGATGCAATGCCAACCCGCACTTTTCAAGTAAGGTAGTTTTTTCAGAGGAGGTAACATTTTGTTTAATTGGTTCAATTAATTAGCAAACTTTTTGATATTGGGCATCAGAAAACCCACATTGGATTATGAAAAGTCATACACAGTTTTTCAAGAAAGCTTATGTATGGGTCGGAATTGTGGGCACTTCAACTGTTGGTTCGTTTTTTATTGAGGGAACACTTAACTCGGAAAAGTATTTAGACCTATTACAAAATGACATATTACCCTGTTTAACAGAACTTTACCCGAATGGTGAAAACCCCAGGCAGATTCGGTATGGTTTCGACAAGAAGGAGCGCACTATTCGCGAACAGTGCGAGATTATCTTGACAATATTTTCCCAAATAGATGGATCGGAAGGAGAGCTAATATCGAATAGTCAGCTAGGTCTCCAGATCTAAGCCCGTTAGATTTTTATCTTTGGGGTCATGTGAAATCGAAAGTCTACTTCAATAAGCCGGAAAATATCCAGAAATTTATGAATAGAATTAGGGAAGAAATACAACGAATCCTGCCACAAACGCTAAATGAAGTGTTACGACAGTTTGAAAACCGTCTTAGGTATTATCAGTAAGTTAATGGTCAACAATTTGAATATTTAATTTGATATGTTGATGTTTTTTTTCTTCAGTTTTTAAATAAATGTATTTTTTTAATAACTGTTTATTTTCGGTATATGAAAATAATAATATAATGTCAAAATAATAATAATAAATAGAAAAAAATGGAATGCGATGCAGATTTCAAAAATAAAAAAGGAATATTTCCATTTGAAAAAATGGGGTGAAACGACGTATATTGCAGGAATATCAAACGTTTCAAAGTCTATTCTGAAGAAACATAAAAGTAATCAAGAATATGCCACAAACAACGTTTAGAAGACAAATGAGTTGATGTTCGCAATTTACTCCTGGCCGACCCTTTATAAATAAATTTATCATTATAAACACTGCAGTCCAAAAAAAAATCAACGTTTCCCAGCATTTTTCCAAAAAACACCTGAATTTGAAATGAATTTGTTCCAACCCACGCGTCCTCCCTATATATATATATATATATATATATATATATATATATATATATATATATGGTTGATGATTTATTCCGGTGTACATCCGTTCGTCTGTATTCGTTTGAAAGATCACTTGACGTTTCGCCAAAATCATATTTGGCTTTCTCAAAAGATACTAAGTAGCTATATAAGTTTCATCGTGCGCTAGCCGAAGTGCACGGTGAAATAATCTTTCAAGTGAATATAAGTCTTTATACAAGTTTGGATTAGAGCTTAAATTGTTTTTTGATAAATTCGTTGTTATTGAAATGATATTTATTAAACATTTTGTGTTGATTTTTAACCTTATTAAAAGCTTATTAAATTTGGTGGTTCAGCGCACGAGTGCACTTAAGGGACAGCCGGGCCTGATGGCAATACTGACCTGTGCGAAAGAAACAGATGGAATGCACAAAGAAACTACACTTTATTTGTTTTTGACATTTTTATTAAAATATTTGTATATGTTATTATATTTTGTGTATATGAAGTTAGTATAAATGTTATGACTGACCCAATGAAAGAATCAATTGTTAAGGGATACTACGCAGTTATGAAGATATTTTATCACATTGTACTTCATTTAACCTTATTTACTTGTCTAGCTGAACACCTGCAAAACTGCAACTAAGCGCTGCGTAGCGTCTCATATCCAAAGATTATAAATAGGAGATATTCATGAATTTCTACGAGATTTAGATTGTGTTTGTCAGTCTTAACATCGTTCTCAGCTTGAGCTTTGAAATTGTAAAACTAGTTATTAAGTGTTTCAAATAAAATTAGTGTCCTTTCCAGCTAATAAATAATTAGTTTTTATAAAAGGAGTTAATGAAAATAACCCCTAACACTGGCGCAGTCAGTAGGATGTAGAAAACTAATTTGGAAATTGACTAGGAAACGACAATCCAGAGGCCTGAAATCAAACGAAAATTGACCAGTCCAGATTTCGAGCAGTCAACAACAAATTAGGTGACTTCTAAATCCGCGAGTTCTGCTTCAAACGCAAATTGTTAGAGAACTCGAACAAATTAATTGAAGGTTTTTAATTGATTTGGAGTGAAAATAAGAATCATTTTTAACTTTAAAATAATTGGGCTGTTATAACAAAATGAGCCAAGAAAACATCTATGAACCAAAGTATAGACTAAGCGAGTTATGCCAAATTATCCCTGAATACGGCGGTGACTCAATATTACTTAATACGTTCTTAAGTTCGTGCGATGCAGCATTCGACGTTGTAAACGACCAGCAAGCGTATTTATTGACAATACATTTGAAACATAAGCTTAAAGGTAGAGCATCACAATTAATAAATTCACGTGACCTCAAAACATGGGACAGTATAAAAACTATTCTTAAAACACATTTTGGAGACTCCCGTGATTTAAGAAGTTTAATTTACGACCTTCAGCAAATTAAACAAAGTACAAACGAAAATCCTCAAAATTATGTACATCGAATAAATGCACACCATTCGAAATTATATGCCACGATAAACCAGCAGTTAACTCTCACCCGAGAACAAAAGGACGCGCTGCAAGCACTTGTTGACAAAGTAGCGTTGCAAGCACTCTTAGTAGGGCTTGACCCGAAGATAGCTGCTATTGTACGGGCATCACGTCCCGCAAACCTTGTAGAGGCAGCAAATTTAGTTAAGTCCGAATATCAGCTGAGCTACCTTGAACAACGAAAACCGAGTGTTAATTCCCCCAAAATTAATAAAAATAAAAAATACTGTAACTATTGCAAAAAGATAGGACACTTAATAAACGAATGCCGACAAAAACAAAATAACGAAAGATATAGAAATTCGAGTAATAATCAAAATCAATCTTATCAATGTAACTTCAATAATTCCCAAAGAAATGATAATACAGCTTTTCATCCTCAACAAAGGTTCGAAAATAATTACCACAGACGTGATAATACTGCTTATCACAGCCCGAGATTCGAAAATTCAAATCGCCCTCCGGGTAACCAAAATCGAAATTTTCAAAACGGATCACAAAGAAGCTATCATTTAAACGAGACGAGAGCGGAAACAGAGGCTGGCTCTTCTGCTCTAAAGGCTTCAACCAGCCAAGCGCAAAGTCAAAAACAATGTCAAAAACGAGAAGAGAACCACAACGAAATGTAAAAATATCGCAAAATACGTTAAACGAAAACAATTTATTTTACCAATACCCCTGGTTGAACCAGAAGAGTATAAATTGCTTCATGTATATTCTTTACCCACATTCGACCCAAAAACAAAAATTTCCTATTTAATCCTAAATACCCATAAGTATGTAGCAACCAGTCGAGATGGTAATCATTACTTCACACTTGAATCAACAGCAAAATGTAAAAAAAATATCCAAGACTACAAAGTACAAGTAACCGCAGAACATGAATGGTTAATAGTAACCAGCAGCAACATTCCAGTGCAAAGAAAAATCTACCAAAACGTTCAACATCCCGAAAAACTCAATTCTTAAGTTGCAACCCCACTGCATAGCATACGTTGGATCTGTACGTATCCAGTCCACAAAAGAATATTCATAGGAACAATCTAGTGCCATAGAGATGCCCATAATCCCCAGTGAGTGTTGTGAAACTGAAAACAGTGAAGTGAAACAGGTATTAAAACTGAAACCGCTAAAAATTCAAAAACAAAATTTAGATGAACTCAATATAGCCGAAATATAAACTAAATCAGTACTCTGAACAAATAGACACTATACTAAATCGCCCTTTTATACAAAAACACACACATTGGTTTACTATAGTGTGCATCGTTTTAATAAGCATTGTAATCCTAATTTTTATAATTTACAAATGTAGAAGGAAATACAGCAGAGTATATCCAGCAATAATATACCCCAATCCACAACAAGAAGAACCAGGACCCTCCAGGAATATTTTCAGAAGATTCCAACCCAGAAGATAGAAATGAGAGAAAGTACACCAATTTAAATGTTAAATTCAAATTTTGGACGATTTCGAAAATGTATGTCTTATATTTTATATTTTTATATCTTTAATATTAATTAACACATTCAATCGAATAGTTTGAACAATACCATTTATAACTAATTTAATATAACCATGAATTTACTAACCAATAAATATAACATAACAATTTTGATTATTTCTAAAATTCGTCTCATTGGGAAGACAGCAAATTTTCTTAAAAAGGGAGGAGTGTTATGGCTGATCCAATGAAAGAATCCATTGCTAAGGGATACTATGCAGTTATTAAGATATTTTATCACATTGTACTTCATTTAACCTTATTTACTTGTCTAGCTGAACACCTGCAAAACTGCAACTAAGCGCTGCCTAGCGTCTCATATCCAAAGATTATAAATAGGAGATATTCATTAATTTCTACGAGATTTAAATTGTGTTTGTCAGTCTTAACATCGTTCTCAGCTTGAGCTTTGAAATTGTAAAACTAGTTCTTAAGTGTTTCAATTAAAATCAGTGTCCTTTCCAGCTAATAAATAAATAGTTTTTTAAAAAAGGAGAGTTAATGAAAATAACCCCTAACATACACTTATTGATAAACAAGAATACTAAAAATAATTAAATCTTTTACGACTAAACAAATAACTACGACCAGATAATCCGAAATTACAAAAAATATATAAATGATGATGATTACGGGTAGATTTTTTGTAAAAGGAAAAAACTTAATTGTTACCGATCGCATCGATAAAAAAAATAGTTTTATGACAATTAGTCATGTTTTATCATTAGAATACGTTAATGTTGGTTTTGTTCTATTATTAATTTTGTCACATATTTTCGTTAATGAGCTGGGCTATCTATGCACATGAGCATATCGAATGAATGTTCGTAATGTGTAGAATAGTACAACAATATTTTCTATAATGTCCATATGTTACTTGTTAATCAAAGATTATTTACTGACCTGCATTATTATTTGGTTGATCTGAAAAACAGCCAGGAATCCACACATTAAACAAAATAATCAAAATAAGGGGAAGATTCATTTTATTGATCTTTTTCTTCACGGGGCTATCCATAGCCGCGGATTTCTGTTAACTAACTAACACGATTATTAGGATTGAAAGATATTACTATATCTAATCACGTATCTCAATGACAGATTGTTATTGGTAGTCGCCTATGATTTTTGTCTAGCTTATCTCCATAAAGTAATATATATTATATTATATTTTTCCCAATCAGTGTGATTAAGTGTGATGGTTATCTTCAAGTGTCATCGATAAAGGCGATTGATGAATGTTCGTTGCTGTGAACAAAAATAGCTATTGTGCCATTTCCCCATCTCGAAATTTAGACAATAAATGATGGATCCGTTTCTAGAATTCAGTTGATGAATATGAAATTTTGACAGGATTATCTAAGGACATTTTAAGAAATGTACTCTCATTGATACACAATAATTTAATACTTGCCAAATATATTTATATATCTTAGGTTGTAATATTTATAACAGGCGCCGAAGATTTTCAAAGAAAAGACCCTGCGGATGATTATGACCTGGGAATCACCGGATGATACAAGTATCAGTATCCAGGTCAAATATATTGTTTTGGCTCAACGATTGGTGAAAAATGGTAAATAAAAGTGCTTCAATGATTAAATAAGTCTCTATGAAGATGAAACATTGTGACTTAATAAAATTTTGTATTTTGTGGATAAGTTGATAAGTTCTTTCTCTTGAAATAATTATTTAAAAGACAGCGTTTCAGCAGAGATTCATTTGATGTTTTCAGGGCTTTCCCAATGTCATCATATCCCCCTGCTTACATTTTCGGTTATACTTCGGGAGTAGTGATGTGCCGGATATTCGTATCCGCATCCGTATCCACGGATATCCGAGGGAGAAGGAATGCCCTTATACGTATCCGTATCCGTTAGTTTTTGGTCGATCTTTAAGGATCTTTTACCTTATCGTTATACTGAAATCTATCACACATCTTGGTAATAAGCTTAATGAAATGATGAAATTGGGTTAAATCTTCGTGTTAAGCTTAAAACAATAATAAAATATTACAATGAGAAAAAAACACAACTTAAATCTTCGTAATATTTCAAATTCTAATTAAGTAAACTAATACTTCGTGACACATAAAGTGTTGACATCAGATTCAAAACACATGTGCAATATTTACCGCCCAGTACTCTAAAAAAGTTAAGATCCGTATCCGCGGATCTTGGGACCAAATATCCGTATTCAGATTGGTATCCGCGGGTATGCAATTTTAATGATTTGGCACATGACTATTCGAAAGTGTTCGACTCGCCTTACAAACTGCTCTCTATTATTGATCCTTGCATGTAACTACAAAAAGAGTACAATGTGGAGGAAATTTTGGACGTTATTCCATATGTAGCCGCTACTTTGCAAAAAATAATCAACAAGACATTTAAAAATAGCTACATTTCAAGAAAATGGAAACTCATTATACTTATTATTTCATGTCATATTTTCACTCCGATAAAGATATTTTTGTCGTATAGCTGATATATTAGCAGTTCGAGAAAATTTAAATGGACTGTAGGAAGATGACATTGCTTGTGAAGATAGTGCCTAGTTTCTATTAGAAATAGCATTACGATATTGGAAATATCTATTTCTGAAGAGATGCCATTTTGAAATATTGTAGTATGCTGTTATAATTTTCTTTACATTTCAAAACTAGCCACGTAAACTGACTTTTAAAATATCTCAAAAAGAAAAAGACAAAAATAACACGTTAATTTATATTTACCGGGTGAAACATTTTACACATATAGGCCCCATTGCAGTTTCAACCCCTAAGCGGGGGTGAATATCACGTCTATAAGTTTTCTTTTTAAAGGTCTCTTATTTTGCCAATCTTTTGACACATCATTTTTTAAATCAGATTATTTTTTACAAAGTAATGACCTAGAAACCATAATAAAATTAATTTTTTGGAAATAATTACACCAAAATTGGTTTAGAATGGCTTTTAGGGTCTATGATCACGAATCTGAGGTTAGATTAGCACAATTCAAAATGGCGTATCTAAGATGGCAGATGACCATTTTTAAAATCAACCGATGTTTGCCAAAGTTGGTATATAGCGGTTTATGGGGTCTCTGATTATGAGTCCGGATATTACAAAATTTAAGATGGCGGATGAAATTTTCGTCTCGTGGGTTATTTTCATCGAGCATATTGGATCCCCCAGCTTGAATTTTGTCTATTAGATTCGTGATCAGCGAACCCAAAAACCCCCTTATATGAAGTTTGATGCAAAACGGTGCAAACGGCCGTTTTGAATACGCCATTTTGAATCCAGTTCCAGATCAGAGACCCAAAAAATCACCAATTTTGTTGTAATTGGCAATTACTTTTCAAAATTTATATTTTTACGGTTTCTATTTCATTATTCTGTAAAAAAATCGAATTTAAAAAAATAATGTGTCAAAAGAATGGCAAAAAGAGACCTTTAAAAAGAGGTATCACATGATACCGCATTGTATTTAAACTTGCAGAATTGATATTCACACCCGCTTAAGGATTGAAACTGTAGGGTGTCCGATAAATGTAAAATGTGAATATAAATTAACGTGTTTCTTCTTTTAAAGATATTTTGGGTGGCTAGTGAATTAATGTGTAATAACTTTTTAAACTTATCTAATATTATTAAATGAATAATGTAAGGTGTTTCTAAAAATTGGTTGTTACGTCAAATCTATTTCCGAAATATGTTATATTATGAATAATTTAATTTATATTTAAATATGTACAGGGTGTTTCAAACAATATTGTACCATGTTACAAATTTGAAAGGAACTTTATGATTATACGATCTTTAGAAATTTCTGTGCTACCCTGCATATTACAAATAACATTCTCTTAGTTACGTCAAAAATCAAAATAATACACATTGTCAAATATTTTAATTTACATCTTAGAATTGTGCCCTTTTTAATCCGTAGTTTCTTAACCATTGACAACGGGCTCTGATCTAGACTTTAAACTGTGGTGTTATTTCCCAAGAACCATGTGTTCCACATGAAAGCAACTACATGGAAATTTCCGAAACAGCAAAAGATACCGGGTGGCTTATATGAGAACAAAGTTGCTCAATTCCAAGCCCTATCAGGAGCTGTATCGAAATAAAAAAAATATTTACTGCGGTTTTCAAATTATGGAAAAAAATGTGAATTTCAAAAAATTGCAATATATTTGTCATTTTGTAAACAAATTTGACAATTTTCGTACTTTAGTGTTAGCGACAATCGATTGAGGTTTGCGAATTACTTCTACATTTTTTGCAACAATAGCTTATTTCATTTTTTTTATGACCGCCATATTAGATATATACGTCAGTGAATAGGTCAGTTTTTCATCCATGTATAACGAGCTTATCTTCGGATGATAGAAAATGTAATTTGTTAAAAAACAGTTTTTTCCTTAGTTGACTATGACACAAAATGCAGCAATTGTGTTTTCTTAAAATTTCCCTAAAAAAAGAAAGAAACAAAAGTACTCTTTTATGTATGATACTAAAATAAAAACTAAAACATTACATATTTGTTATTTAATTTTAAACAAAAAACTAAAATCGGCTGACAAAACCTTGAGTTAAATCTCTAACCATGTGTCAAGGCATTTCTTCAATGTTTCGAACAACAGCTGCCACAAGTTCGTCTACCATATTATAAGTAATACAATAAACTTTATTCTCTAAGCATCCCCAAATGCAATAATCAAGAGGCGTAAGGTCCGGTGAGCAAGCAGGCCAGGCAACCCGAGCTCGATTTCTTCTCCATTTATTTCCATATTGCTGATTCAAAAAGTCAATTATGATTATAGAGCTATGTGGAGGTGCTCCATCTTGCTGGATCCACATGCTCGCCACATCATGAAGACGCAAATTTTCTAAAGTTTATCATAAAATATATAAAATAAATTATCGTCCCAATACATGTTGTTGTTGTTTTCTGATTGATATTTTGGTCATATTTTTCAACATTTTACTTTTTGGGAAATAATTCCACAATTTACGAAAATTGCTGTGTATTCCAAACGTTTCGGGGTCTAAGACCGACCCCGTTGTCAATGGTTAAGAACCTATTAATAAAAAAGGCACAATTCTAAAATGTAAAATTAAAATGTCTAATAATAGTTTATTGCGAAATTTTCTTGAATCTACTGTTGCAAACGATTTAGTAAATTCATGTAAAGTTTTCAATAATTTACTTATTGACACTTTTTTCTTCGTCCCAATTTATGTGATCAATTCTTGTGTAAAATCCTGATCAGACTAAATTGTATGGATTTTCCTATTACACAATAAGTAATCAATCACAGACTTTAATTCTCTCCAGTGTTCTAAGATACTTGAACATGTCCTTATGATTTAAAATGGTTATTATTAATTATGCGGTGATTGTGTAAACAAAAAATTGTCATCACTTCTCCGTTATCATTTGTTTGTTCTTCGTGGAAACTTTGATTCATTCTTAGCAGAATCATCTTACATAACAGTGGATTGCAATCCCTTATCATCCCGGTGATATCAAACATAAAGATCCATTTATGGTTTTAAGTTAAATTTAAAATAATCACACGTTCAAGATAATTTTTGAACCGTTTCAAAAAAATCTACAAACTTCAAAAATGTAATGTCGAAATGTTAAACAATCTCAAAACTGTCAAAAATTTACATTGACACCAAAAACTTAAATAGTCAAAAGTGACTAAAGTTAGTAAATAAAGTACAAAATGTTATACGGTCCAAATTAATTAACAAAATACTGTATAAATAATATACTAAGTAATTTTTATGTAAATTCCCATCAATAACCGTATCCTAATACACATAGTTTCAAAAAAGTATATGATAAAGTGTATGTGTTCATTTGGAGAAAGAAAACTTATGTGAGAGGCATATTTCAGGACAATTAACATAAACAAATACTATTTGAATATTTTTTGTTTAAACTATTGTATTAAAAAATATATATTTTAAACATTTTTGTAGCATCAGCCGAAACTTATTAATTGACTATAAAATCTACAAAAAATGGTATGTAGGTTAGTATGTGCAATGAAAAGTATAAATACATTTAAAAATTATATATGGATCAAAATATCTAATAAATAACCACTACGGCTTTGCTTGCACATTCGTACTCGTTTGACAATATTTGAAATAATATTATTGTATACATTTTAGCTTTCAATGTTTCGATTTTCACCAGCTTGATGGTAAAAACCTGTGGCTGTAGATAACTTCACAGCCAGTCGAAAGGTGTTAAATCACAAGACCGTGATAGTCAAGTCTGGTCACCAAATTGGAAAATGATCCGACCAGGAGCAAATCCGTGCAAGACATTTAATGTCTTACCCATGGAGTGTCATGAGGCACCGTCTAGCTGAAACCACATTTCGTCAAAAGGTATATGTTTCAATTGAGGCTCAATGTTCACTAACTCCCATCTGTCAACTTTGCATCTGTCACATTATAAAATGTCATAATATCTGTCAAACATGACGGCCAATTGAAAATTTTCTCTGTTGTCACCCCACTTTTTCTGTACCTTCTAGATTTTCTATACAAACTCGATTCATTGAAACCATATACTTAATACTAACAATGCTATCGGCCGTAAGTAAAAGTATCAGGGACGAAGACAGCAGGTAAAAGACAACTAGTTATCTCTTTTTCTCCAATCAAATTTAATATTTAAATATAGAAAATAAGGTGCTTCGCAACTCCGCGCTACATATTGGGTCTTTATTACCATATCTTTATTTTCAGAATTAAAAATTTTACAAAATTTCTTACTCCTACCCTCTAATACAAATAACTCCCTACATTTTTTCATTAAAGTTATATAATGCTAATTCCATAAGATATTTCATTAGCAAAGATTGTATTTCCCTAACATATTATGTATTCGATTCCCTAATATTTCCTATCGTATTTAGTCTGCTTCTCTTTTTTCTCTGCACCTTTGGTTCGTCTTCTTGTAGTAGCGCTTGCCGCGGTATCTTCATCTAGTATCTCACATTTTCGTCGTAATTGGCTGCCTCTCCCATCATGACTGTTTTTCTTCGCTCTCTTCGTTATTTCTCCCCAGATTGTGATCATCTCTAGGTGTCTTCTTAGTTGGTTGTTTCTCAGGTTCCATGGTACGTCCGTCAACCTCCTTAGTGAGTTGTTTTGTACTGCCTCTAATTTCTTGATGGGCGTTGATGCCGCGTGTCCCCAGATGCTGGCTCCATAGGTGATAATTGGCTTCACTGCCACATCATAGATGTTCCTCTTCGTCTTCAGTGGTAATCTGCTTCCTCTTCTTATCATTGGGTTGAGTTGGCTGATACTTAATTTGGCTTTCTCTTATATGTTTCTCCCACGTGCCTTTCCTGTCTATGTATATTCGCAGATATTTGACGTCTTGGCTCCATACTATGTGATTTCCTTCTACAGTTAGTATCGTTGTTGGTTGGTCCAGCTCGTCCTCTGTCCTATGGCTATTGCTTGCGTTTATCCCGCGTTAATCTTGATATTCCATATCTTGTTGCAGGTAGTTTACCGCTTGGTCCACTTTCCTTGATGTTGCAGCTTTTGCTGTGTCGTCCGCATAGATGTATGTTCTTGTGTGTCTTGATATGTCGCTTATGTAGGTGCTGTACAGTGTCGGTGAATCCCTGTTTTTCCTATTTTGCTATTAGTCCACTCTGTCATATCTTGTCGAAAGCTCGCTCCACGTTGAAGTATATGGTGTACGTTATCATCCTGTTCTCTATGTTGGTCATTTCGTCTTCTGTTATCCTCATTACCTGGTCTGCTATGGAAATCTCCCTCTCTGAATATATCGGTCTGTACCGTGATGATATTGCCTTTCACTAGACTCCGCTAGCAGTATATTAGTATTAAGTTTATATTGAAACCCAAAGTTGGGCGATATACTGCTGAGATCTTCCATTTTAAGTTAGGATGCTCGTTCTAATGTTAAAGTAATCAGTTTTAGCCAATTCCTACTTAATTTTGCACAGAAACGATTAAACGACTTTTTGCTTTTTCGTCTTTGTGTGTCGCTGTTGAATAGATAAACTTTCGAGAGTTGTTTAAACAAAAAAGAAGACAATTTACGAAAATTAATGTTATTTGTTAATCATGAACCATTTTCTGCAATTATGAAATTATGAGAGAATTTTTGTGACGTGAGTAGCTGACAATATAGCTTCCACTCAAATTTCATCAAACTAATTTAATACGCCGATACAGAATCAAATTTCACAGTTAATAATGGTCAACAAATTATCTAATAAAAGAATGCTTGAACTAATAATAAAATTAGCATAATAAAAATATTAGGAGCAATGTCATTCAAGCGCTTTTAACCGTTACATCGAGTCGTCAAGAAAAAATGAATAGTTACACATTTTTAATGTATGTGTTAGTTTTTGTTGTTGTGGACGCCGATGATGTGGATGTGTGTGAAATTAGTGCATGCCAAGCTTTAGAACAAAGTCAAATAAACCTTAGAGAGTTTGCTGACAGTTTGGAAGATGACAATATTAACGGGCATTTAATTAAACTGGAAAGAAGGTTGCGGGCACTCGAACAACCAGGTATGCTTATATACAGTATGGGCCGTCAATAACAATGAAGCAAGGTTTTGAGCATTGTATGAGAAACACCCTCGGACTAATATTCTTTCATTTTCATGTTCGCCTATTAAATAAATATCTCCCACCCTTAGTTTTTTTAACTGAGAAGGGTTAAATTCTGGTACATCTTTCCAAATAACATTAAATTACTTTCTATTATAAACACTCTTTTTCAAACGTCTTGTACCACTCCATGAATTAAAAAAATGTAATATTTATTATAAAATATTAATGGATACAATTAAAATAACTTTTTTAATACGCACACTGTATAATTTTAGATGTATCTTTTTATTAAAACATTAAGGGAAACTGAAATTAAATAATGTGCGTTTTTTATTCTTCACTGTTTGAAACGTGCAAAATGCCGGGATTTACTTTATTCGAAAGATAATCTTCTGGCATTATAATTTGAATATGACATCTGGTATATGACCGCCACGGCTGACTTGGACGTAGTCTAATCTGGAGGTCCAACTTTCGATGACTTTTTTCAATATTTATGGCGTATATCGGCAATAACGGGGCGAATGTTGTCCTCCAAGTGGTCAATCGTTTCGGGCTTACTGGTGACTAGCGAAATCATGTATCTCTAGAGAAAATAGTCAAGTGGCGTTAAATCGCACGATCTTGGAAGCCAATTCACGGGTTCGAAACTATGCGCTTACCAAATGTTTCTTTCAATAAATAAATTGTGGCACGAACTGTGTGACAAGTTGTCCCGTCTTGTTGAAACTACAGCTCGTGTGCATCATGATTGTTCACTTTATGAAGGAAAAAGTTATTAATCCTGGCTCTATAGCGAGCACCATTGACTATAACGTTCTGGCCAGCATCGTTTTTAAAGAAGTACGGACCAATTATTCCACCAGCCCATAAAGCACACCAAACAGTCAGTTTTTCTGGATGTAACGGTGTCTCAACATGAACTTGAGGATTATCATCACTCCAAATACGGCAGTTTTGTTTATTGACGTATCCATTCAACCAAAAGTGAGCTTCATCGCTAAGCAAAATTCGCTTATGAAAATCGGAATCAACGGCTATCTTATTTTGGCCCATTCACCGAATGTGCGCCTTGCTAGGTGATCGTGTGGCTTCAATTCTTGCACGAGTTGAATTTTGTAAGTATGCAAATCAAGATCTTTCCGCAAAATCTTCTATAAAGTGGATGGACAAATATTCAATTCTTGTGCACGATGGCGGATAGACTGATTCGTGCTTTCCTCTACGCTACGCTCTACAGCAGCAATGTATTCTTCTGTACGCACTGTACGACATCTCTGTGGATGCATATTATCATTTAGAGTAAACGTGGTGCGAAAACGTTGCATAGTTAATCGAATTAATTACTCTGATGGACGATTATGTTGACTGTCAAATGGACGTAGTGCGCGATAAGTATTTCGAACAGAACCATGATTTTCAAAATAAATTTGCACAATTTGGAAGCGTTGTTCAGGCGTCAGTCTATTTATGATGAAATGCCAAACCAAACTAAACATAAATCACTTGACAGCTGGCAAGATGGCCGCTGGTTAAAAGAGTGTTGCCAACTTAAAGTTCTATACCAATATTAAAGAAAATTTATCTCTCGCCAGATAGCATTGCGCATAGACTAAACATTATTAGAAGCACAGAGAGCAGAACCATATCGGTTCGAAGAAACAGTTGATGCCAGATTCGACCTCGAAGTGACCGACCCTGTTTTACCAGACCATGTGAAGATATATTGCCCAATTAGCCCGCTGGAGTAGGCCAGTAATTGTCACTGTCCTCGCCCTAAAGGAACAGATCCACTCTGAAATATTTTCACAAGATTTTGCTCTAATGAAATACAAATCTCTGCTAAAAGTTCTTATAAATATGGAAATAGACTTGGGAAAGTTGAAACACGGTAGATAATCTTATATGAGAGCGTTTAATGAAAGCTAAATTTGAACGAGTTTCAACTCGTAAACATGAGATAACGAAACAAGCTGCTGCTTTTCTTCTATTGCTTTTAGGACGCATTTTTTAGCACACTGTAACTACTATGACGTAATAATTATGCGTTAACTTACAATTCCGCACAGAGAAATAAAATAAAAGTTCATGATATTATCGTCTACTCGTGGAGTAAATAGCCATACAAACATTTTCTATCATGAGATCAAAGGCGTGTGTCTCATAAACTGGAGACTTTTAGAAACAAATCTCTTATTCAGTGGAAACATTCCTGGGATAAATTTCATACGAAATTAAATTCTCATAAAATTTTTGTCTCATAGTCACTTATGATAGGATAATTTCAGATGCAACAGTCCGCAGGAGAGTTTTGGTCTCAAGTTTGGGATCCAAGAGTCCACATACTAACTTTGCGTCATTGAACTATCCCTCTACAGTGGTCCAGAACTCACTAAAACTGGCTTTTTGTTGACTGTAGAAACGTACTTTAACTGATGAGTCCCGGTTTGACTTAGTGAGTGATGATTATCTAGTAAGAGTTTGGAGAGAACGGAAATGCACGCAAAGGCAATTGGATTTGCCACTTACCGTGACGGGACAGAAATGTTTTTGGGGTGTATAATGTTCTACAGAAGAACTCCACTGATTCATATACCAGGTACAATGACAGACGCTTATTACCTTAGTAATGTCACAAATTCATCATTTTACCTCTACGTAATGAATTAGATGAACAGTTTGTTATAATGGACGACAATGTCAGACTCCATCGGATTAGAGCGGTCCAAGCAGAGCTGCGAAATCAAGGTGTCACAAGATGCCATGCAGATCTCCTGTAAAAACTTTGAAACCTTTGTGTCTCACAGAGGTATAAATACAAAAATTTTTACCGTAACACCAAACCTGATTTTGGTTTAGTCCATGATAATGACAGCTTTGCCTTTGAAACGGGGTTGAGTGAAAAAATAAAGATTCGCTGTTAGAATACAAAACTTTGTGTTTATACCTATTGAACACTTTTAGGACTACCTGAACAGGCTCATTTTTAAGAGAATTAACCCACCCAGAATGACATTACAGATGAGGCTCTTGGACTGGTACAAGAAATCCTCAAACTGTTTGATATACATGAACTCCGCCCACCTACAGGAGTGAAAAACAACTCAATATATGCCATGAAATATTTCAGTCGTTATTACAATTAAACAAGTTCTTCCTCCACGGGTCACTGTTTTTGATTAAAAGCAATTGGAACTTACGTTCGAAATCAACCCGGGCGAAGTCACGGGCAAAAACCAGAAGTATCATTAAATAAAAAACCAACAGACCAACAGCATATTAAATATCTTTCTGAATGGTTTTCAATTTATTTGAAACTAAAAATTTTTAGATTTCAAAAAAAAGAAAATGCCGTTACCATTAACAGTGGAAAATTACTTCCCACCTGATAGAGTGTGGTATTTTTTCCTGATTGACTTTGTGATTAAATGACAACTGATAAACTCTACCAACGTGATTATGTTGTAAATGCTGTACCAGTTTATCTTCTAATTAGATATAAATATATTTAATATACTCATGAGCCAACTGTTGTGTCAACACTTTTTTTGTTATCTATGTTTAAAATAAATGCTTACTCGAATTTTGATCCAAAAATTTCTTTAATTTTTTTTAGTCCGCTTTGAAAAGTAGGAGGTTTGTGTGTATCTAAGTTTTACTCGAAAACGGCTCAAGGAATTTCGACCGTTTATACTGAATCCTGTTCCGGGGGATCCTGAAGTGGTCCGATATTTTTTTCAAGGAAATAGCTTGTGCCGTTTTTTAGTCAATCGGCAACAACTCTTTTACCGACTTTCTTATAGAGTACAGGGTGTGAAAATGTTTTTTTTTGTCATGCTCATCATCGAGTAAACGTTCCAAAATTGGCTGCTTACAAGATGGTGATATATTTAAGCAAAGCTCCCGAGAGGCGTCTGACAGAGGTAAACTTGTTAAAAATAGGTTTTAAATGCGAGGCCACATTTTTTATTAAGGATTTGGAAAGAAAATTTCGGGTCCGAAAATAACTTTGACCATGACCTTGAACTTGACATTCAAGATCATTTCAAGGTCAAAGTCTGTCTGAAAAATCAACCTGTTATAGCCAAATTAGGTGTACGGGGACTTTACGACGTCGATGATTACGCATATGAAATCAGGTTTTTCAATTTTCAAAACAAGTAGTGGCCTAGTTCAACGTCAAATTTGTTTTTAATTTGGAATACCCTCTTTGAATCAGTCATCTTTCGGATCAGGACTAAAACATCGATTACCGTTAATTGGTTGTGCATAAATTGGTTGACTTTTTTCAAAAAAAAAGATCCGCCATCTTGGATTGTGAATTTTGAAAAACTGATTTCCGATGGGAAAACCCTCGTACACCTAATTTGTTGATTTAAGAAAACTTTGATCTTGGAATCACCCGGAAGATCAAGTTCAAGGTCATGGTCAAAGTCATATTCGGACATGAAATTCTCCGCTCTTTCCGAATACTTCATAAAAAATGTGGCTTCGCATTTAAAAAATTGTGTATGACGTCATACAGACCACATTAATGACACAAAATATATTTATGTCATTTAGCTGTACGTCCTTTTAGATTATGATTTCTTTTGTGTAGGCAAAAAAATGGTGCAAATGGCGTTCTGTTTATTTAATGACGAAGTTCACCCCTATTTTTGACTAGTTTACCCCTGGCCGCCAGTTTAATGGTAGCGCTCTAGGCAGACGCCTCCCGGAACTTTGCTTCAATATATCACAATCTTGTATGCAGCCAATTTTGGAACGTTTACTCGATGATGAGCATGACTAAAAAAAATACCATTTTCACACCTTGTAACTATCCTCGGTTATCACTTCCTCTGGCGCCTGCCTAGGGGAGCCCAGAGAAACGAGATGTAGTTCAGGAATTGAATGAAAAGTTTATGTGATGTTAATACGATACATTTTAAAAATGTAAAAAAAAATGTCTGGAATGTCTTCGATGACACATTACATATAATATCAAAAAAAATGTATGAGTAAGATGTTGCGGTTTTAGTTCAATGCTGGTTCAGTGCAAGTATATAATTGACGGAGAACCTTTAGGGGAACAATCAATAACACGTGCAGGCGATTTTTTTAATCGATAAAAATATAAAAAATAATAATAAATTAAATCACCAATATGTTATAAAAAAATAAAAGTTAATCACTGACCTTTTACGTCGAAGCTCTGCAGGTGGTGTTTTCTTGCATATCTGTAACAATAAATATTTATTCTTCTTTCTTCAGAGTCTAGCCCCGCAACAGCAGGAATATTCCTAAAACTAATTTTAGAGCTGATCAACCATCTCTAATTTCCCTTCACATTCGTCTGGACAGCACATTACACAAAAAATAGCGACGTAATGTTCATTGATTGAGCAAACATGTCCTGTTGAAAAATGCTCTATAACATCGATAATTTTCTTAGGCATAAATAAATAAATAATAATAAAATAAATTAATATTTTTTTATTTTTTAACAACAAATGATGCGCTTTTGTAAACACAAAAGAAACAAAATGAAAGCGTGGTTCAGCGGTTGTTACGACCGGAACTAATAACTCGCGGAATCGTAACACAATAACAACAAAAAGCGGCCGTCTCTTAAGACGGAATCAAAAGTGTCCAAATAGCTTGGAATACAATACACGAATCACGAATACTGTCTATATTATACACGCTTTGAAATAATAAAAAAAACACTTAAAATTAGCATTAGCGCGACGGAAGGTTTTGTAATTAACTTATATTGAAAAGGTGCAGATTTTTTTTTACTAAATTTAAAAATCAATGAAGTAATTCAATCTTAAATTAAACTGCTCAATTTAAAACAATACACTAAACAATTGCGTTGCGGGAACGCACCACTGTCCATTTTCAGGATGACGAGCAAAATCCCGCTCTATCTCTCCTACTATAATATATACACATATTTAGAAAACAAGTTAATATATTCTATTCAACACTAAACGAGGAGATTTAAAAACTGCACCCAAATAAGTCACTAAACTATCGCAAAATAAATCTGTTAAAAAAACAAAAACCGACTTCAAAAAAGTTAACTAAAAACAATGAAATATTTTTTTGCTGCAACAATAAATACTTTTTCTGAAGTCGGTGCCAAGCTAAAGTGAAACTATTTTGGGAAGTACATTTATAAGTTGCAATTAGCAACTTCGCTGTTCAACTTCCGACTTCCGAAAAAATACTTATTTATTGCAGTAAAAAATTATTTTATGCATGTTACGATTCTTTAGAATAGAGCCTTCATTGTTTTGTATTCAAAATTAAGTTCGTAGTAAACAATGTCAAATCTTACATAAAAATTGATATGATTTCCAAGGTAACCTCGTGAGCAACAGGAAATAGGAAACAAAGACTTGTTCATTAAAATGACTTTTCAGCAGCCACCTGCACGAGCTTATCTTTCCGCTAAATTGTAATTTTTTTCAGATGTTATAAATACTTCCAAACATGTAAGCTTGGTCACTTCTCGTTCCACTTCTCGTTCTAGAACAGTAGTCACCAAGTATATTTTAATCTTCAATTTATTTCAATGTTTAAACTTTCAGTTCAATAAAATAAATATTTTTAAAAACTTTTAATGTTCGGCTATGACCTAACATGCATTTAGTTAAAAGATTTTTTTTGAAGTCGGATACTGTTTAAAAAATGTATTTACTTGTTATGAACCCCTGTTGATATTAATTTTGTTAATACGTCAGCGGATATAATAAATTCTGTTGTATGAGCACATCACATAGAGGACTTAGACATAAACAATTTATACTCTCTTAGAGGTGTCACTTTTTGTACGCAAGACAATATATACTTATAATATATATTGTTTCTGGTTAGGGAACCTTCATCAGTTGCGCTTCCCACAATTGAATGTCCTCTCGAACACTTCTTTATGCATTTGATACATTTCGTTAAATTTGAAGACGCGTGATGTAAAGACCGATATCTAGGATTTTTGGGGGAAACTAGCACATAGAGGTTCCGAATCTGGAGCCGGTCCATGTAATTGCTGTTACCCGTAACTCCTAGCTTAGAATGTTACGATGAAATTTTCAGGTTAACTTCACCTGTCAGAGGTATTGAATACTCTCTTCGAGGTGTCGTTCTTTTGTAAGCAAAAGACCTGAAAATTTCATCGTGACATTCTAACCTAGAAATTACCTGGTAACAGCAATTACATGGAATGGCGACAGATTCGGAAATGTGCTAGTTTCCCCGAAAATTCTAGATGTCGGTCTTTACATCTCGCGTCTTAAATTTAACGAAATGTATCCAATACATACAGAAGTGTTCGCGAGGACATTCAAGATTTTGTGAAAATGACCTTGTCAGATTTAAGCTTTGAATTCGTTAGCAAATACTTTTTGAGATTTTCAAGTTAATACTGGCGTGAACAGTGTTATATTTATAAAGATAATAAATTTGTGCAGCAAAGCGTAAAACACAGTGGTGTTACAACTGTATAGTATATTTTAATGTGAGATCCGCCCGAGTGGATTAAACCTGTGACAAACAACGGAGAACATGGCAGCACCCTGCAGCCAAGAGTATTTCATACAACATATCCTCACACAAAATAGAGTTTCCTAGAAAAGCTCTTGTATGCGTTAGGTGAGAAACTCAACCAAATCACAGTATTGCCAGCCGCTAGTGATGATCAACAGATTAGTCAGCGGGCAAGAAAAGTGAGAGTAAAACTAAAACCAGAATATGTACAGCAAAACATTGAAACCATAGAAACCAATAATAGATTTGACATCCTTGACGTGGACGATGATATGGAATACTATAAAAGTCTAAACAGCGATTTTCCGCCGCTGAAGAAACCTCAGATTCCAGGCCAGCAGAAATTTCGTTACAAAGTAAAAGACAACAGCGAAAAGTTTTTATCAGATAAAGCATCAAAATCTAAAGGCAAGGATAAAGATTTACAGCAATCCTTTCAAGATGACCGCCAACAAGAATAATCAAAACCGCACACTATTTCACAAAAGGTTCCACCAGTGACAGTTATGAATAAGGTACTATGGAATGAATATAGAGAGAAATTCAATACGAAAGGAATAAAATTCAGGCAAGCAGTAGTTAAAAACAATGGAATTCAGATTTTTCCGATAACACTTAATGATCATCGGAATATGACAGCTCTGCTACATTCCACTGGTCAAGAGCATTACACGTTTGACCTACCTACTGAGAAGACTTTAACAGTCGTCATAAGAGGAGTGCCTACAACAACAACTGAGGAAGAAATAAAGACGGAACTCCCATCTCTTGTTTACACCATAGTCAATGTCTACAGAATGTTCAAAAAAGACAAAGGTGGCAAGTATCCACTGCCCATGGCACTGGTTCAACTAAAAAGAAAAGAAAAAATCGTGACATTTACAAAATAACTCACCTCAACTTCATGCGAGTGCGAGTAGAAAGCCAAAGAGTCTCTACAGGACAAGCGCAGTGCCACAGGTGTCAAGGCTTTGGACACACCCAGAAAAATTGCAATCTGTTATCCAGGTGCGTTAAATGTGCCCAATATCATTTCACAAAAGAGTGTAAGAAGCAAAGGGACACGCCAGCCACATGCGCTAACTGCGGATTGGACCATCCCGCTAATTATAAAGGATGCATAGGTTATCCAAAAAAGAAACCAGGTCGATCGTTTCAACAAGGGCAGGGGCGAACTGTAGAGGCGAAATCATTCGCACAAGCAACAACAACACCAACGACACAACCCCGCAACTAAAAAGACCTACCAGTCAAGTCAACCCCCAACAGACACTTCCAAAAATGCAAGAAATGATAATAAACATGATGTATTTACAAATGTACCACTTTAATGGATAATACCCCCAATTTAAGTATTATAGCTTGGAATGCTAGAGGACTATAATCCAGTTGATTTTAATTGAAAAGGCCAAGGACAATTCTGCTAGAGGAAGATTAGCCAAGGAACAGCCCCCACACTTCAAGCATACAAGGCCATTGAATAATAAAATAAAAAACACTTACAAAGGAAGTAAAGATTGTGAATTTTAATATTTTTGAAATATGTAATTCTAAATGTACTTCATAAGAAAATAAATATGTTCATGAGAGAGGACATTCAGTTGTGGGAAGCGTAACTGATGAAGGCTCCCTAACCAGAAATGATATATATTATAGGTATATATTGTCTTGCGTACAAAAGAATGACACCTCGAAGAGAGTATTCAAGACCTCTGACAGGTGAAATTACCCTGAAAATTTCATCGTGACCTAGGAATTACGGGTAACAGCAATTACATGGAACGGCTCCAGATTCGAAACCTCTATGTCTATTTTTCCCGAAAATCCTAGATGTCGGTCTTTACATCTCGCGTCTTCAAATGAACAATTTATATTACAAATCTTACAGTTTATTTATGAAAACAGTCAGTTTTGCCGTATTGTTGCAATTCTTAGATAATGAAATTACACAGTATTGTTGAATTCCACTTTACAGTCACGTTATTTCAGAAGGAGCTACAATAGCGAAACAATTGTCACAAGTGTGTCAATTCAACAATCTGTGTATTATTTCATCATGAGTCTTAATTTCCACCAAGTAACGGCCAACTCCATCGTGTGTAAAAAAATACATTCCTATAAAATATTAGAAATATTGGAAATTGTTTTCTGATTGATATTGTTATTCCATCACTGCTTTTGTATGTATTGCAATATTTTGTTAAACATTTAAACATCAATTGTACAATGTTTTAAAATATACATACATTTCCTCACGTGAGTTTTTATTCCAAAAAAATCATGAATTCAATATTAACAATGTTTTTCGATCTAATTTTGCCATTAAAATTTCAATATTATTATATTAAAATTTTCCCATGTTTCCTAGTATGGCAAATAACGAAATCAAATGAAAGGTGGATTGAATGTGGACATGGACCTTGCAATTGCAAACCAGAGACTAAAGCTTTAAGCTGCTGGAAAAACCGTTTATCCATTTTATCTTCAGATCAAATAGTTCCTCATGATATTCGATCTATGTAAGTAGCAAATGTTCTATTAATATGATTTCCATATTATTGCATTTTTAGTGACTTGGGCATTAATAAATTATCAACATTGAATAAAAATGCCTTTAAGAGCTTAACATTGCTGTCCGAACTCGATTTATTTGACAATGAAATTGATCACTTACCGGAGAATATTTTTGATCAACTAGAGAATTTGAAATATCTGTAAGTATTGAGGTTTTTCTTTCATACTTCTAATTTTTTTTAACTTTAAAAATTTAAACTACAGTGCAATACGGAGGTATAACTTGTCTTTTAGTTTAGAATAAATATAAAATTAACATGAGAACTAATTCCTTAAGATGCGATAGAAAACAGATTTGTTAAAAATACAGATAAGTTCTTGTATCTCAATTTCGAGTCTAGTCTACCTGAAATTATTTTATGGTTACCATAGAATTTCATAAATATCGAAAGCACTACTTCCAATTGAAACAAACTTGCAAAAAATAACCAAAATCATTAATTGGTTTGTTAAAATAATGACTTGCTCTCTAATTTAACAAGTTAGTTTCTAATTATAAAAAAAGTTGAGCTGAACTTTTGGAAACTATATGCATTTCTAAAATTCACAATTTTGGGTGTTTCTGACTAGTCTTGCTCCTTTCAAGTATTCTTCTTGCATACAGTAAGTTATACACTACAAGATTTAAAAGTTTTTTCTAATATGGTCCACTTTTTTCTTACAGTATATTAGAGCGTATTTGGTATAAATTTCCAGAAAAAAATTTGACGTTTATAAATAATCTGGTCTCAGTTTAACTCTAACTCCCTTTTTTTTGATGATACCAAAATATGCCTAAAATTGATTTACTTTCCTTGGCTTCATCAGTTTGTGTTCATTAGTATTGGTGCGTTCATTTCCATAAGTTCCTCAATGACATCACAGCTTTTTGCCCTCCATTTTTGGGGTCTTTCGGGTCCCTTAGAAGCTTACTTTTGTCCGCTAAAATTTAAGAGTTCTTAAAATAGACAGAATTGTCCGCCTCCTTAGTAACCAACGCGTCCTTTGCCTTTACAAATGTTAGGAAAGTATATGCTTCATATATAAGGCTCTTTGAGCAGTTTGTTGATGCTCGTTTGTTATGTGATTGGTTACCACTTCCACTGGTTCAGCCTATTTCATCTTTACTGACCCTCTATCTGATTGCCAGTATCTTTTTTCCAAAGAATTATTTTGAAAGAGTTTGGATGCAAAATTAAGTACAATGCAAAAACAGCCAATTTTTTGTCAACTATTGTTTCTGTTTGCAATAAGTTTTTTGTCCTAAATTATATTTATTTAAATAAACAGATAAAACAATAATTAACTGTAGACGCTTGAACAAAAATAAATTGGAAGACCTCGGAGCAAACCTATTTCTGACTCTTACGAAATTTACAAACTCTGGATATTTCTGAAAATCTGATCAAGCACATTCCGACCACTTTGTTTATTGACAATCCCAACCTGAAGTTGCTACATCTGTCAAGAAACAAAATCAAAAACATTCCCGAAAGTTTGTTGAGCAAATTGGAGTATCTGGAAGATTTGGATTTAAGTAACAACTTTCTGGAAACGGTTCCAAAATTTGCCTTCAACGATTTGGTATCTTTGAGGAGATTGCTTTTGGCCGAGAACAACGTAACTCTGTTGCCCACAGGTAAAAATGTCAAATACAAATATTTAGTAACTTTTTGGAAAACTGTTTCCAGGCGTTTTTGATAAACTTTCAAATCTGGAAACTTTGAATCTGAGGAAGAACCACATCAGTCATCTTTCACCTAATATTTTCGACAAGCTCGAGAATTTGAAAGTACTTCAGCTCACTAACAACAAAATTACTCAGGTGCTCACATCTAAAGTAGATATAATTTCAAAAATTGAATATTTTTTTGCGTTTTAGATCGGTGTCAATGAGTTTAGAAAATTAACCAATTTGGTCGAGTTGCATTTGGGGCAGAATTTTATCAGTGAAATTCCAGAGAATTCATTCGTTGAAAACAGGAATCTGGAAAAATTGTTTTTGTTTTTCAACAACTTGGAAGAGTTTAAAGAAAGAACGTTCAATGGACTCGTCAGCTTGATAACCTTATTGGCACACAATAACATCTTGAAGGACTTGCATTCCAAGGTGTTCTATTACACACCAAGTCTTCAAAAGTTGTGAGTATAAGCAATATATCTCTGTATTAAATTCTAATAAATTGTTTAAATGTAATATAAATACATTAAAAAAACGACTTCAAAAGAAAATTTTTCTAATAATACCGGCGCCTCCACCAAGGCATAGAATATAGAGAATAGGTAAAAATAGTTTTTCCCCATTTTCTAAGAAACGGCACAAGCTATGTTAATGAAAAAAATATGGGACCACTTCGCTATCCACCCAAACAGGATCCAGTAAAATAGTCGAAATTCCTCAAGCCGTTTTCGAGTAATCGGTGAACAAACATAAAAAAAGAAAAAAACATAGATACAGACCAATTGAGAATTGAGAATTTTTGAAGTCTGTTAAAAATGTAAAACATAAGTCGATGTAAGTAAATTTCTGTACCAACATAGAATTTTAGAACTAATAATGTAGAGACAAAGAAAGCCATGTATTAGTATCCTAGGAACATAACTGAATCTGTTGAGCTTACAACGTTTCGATACCTTAGGGTCGGCTATCATCCCCACGTCAGATTATCGAAACGCAGTTAGATCACAACGTTGGGAATCTATGGAATCTCCGAACAGGTTTCAGAGTCTGCCAACTTCAATTTAACAATTAGGAAGTAAATGAGTGACAATCTGTTACAAAATACAGACATAACCCTTCAATTGCCAATGCGAGAGAATAATTAAATGCGAAATGGAAAATTCTAGGACTCTAATCACCGATATTAAGTATTACCAAGTTCTTGTTTTTCTTCATATTGGCGGTACAAAAAATATATAAAAGTACATCTTCTGTCTGTGCTTTTATATCCATGTATTTTGATTCCAAAGGAAATTTGAAGGTATCCAAATTTTCAATATGTTATATTAATATTCAGTTTTCATCGTGATTGAATTCGAAATTATTTTGTATCATAGCCGGTAATTTATATGATACAAAAATTTCATTGTTTTTGATCAGTTTTTTATCCTTGCCTGATTTGACTAACGATATTTTTTGACAAAACATTTACAGTCTGAACTTTTTCAGCAGTTAAGTGCATAAACATTTCATTATAATTTTTATGAGGACATTAATATTCCGGTAGAGGTTAACAAAAAAAGAAGTGTTGGTAGTTTGGTACATTCTAAATTCGTCATATAGTCTCTCCTGTTCGCAATTGGATGGCTATGCCAGTATAAGTATTTGTGGAATAACTTGAAGTTATGGAGGGTGTGTTTTTTTATGAGCAGTATGGGGATTTCGGAAACTATCGGGGATAGAGGAATGGTTAAATTGGGAAAGATTTGCAGTTTCACTGGCCCTAATTTAATATCACTTTCGGATTTTTGTAAAAAGTCATGGCTTACTAGATATTTTGAAAAAACGAAATTCTGTCGATTTAGTCAAATCCCTCTAGCTTCTTTGTTTTTGATTTTATAAAAAAGTGTAAATACCAAAATTGAAGGGAATTGTATCCCGAATATGATTGTCATGTCCTCGTTTGCGTGACAGCTCTCGTTTTCGAGATATGACACAAACTTATCTTTTTGAATGGAAACCATAGTTGGCTATGATCTCAAAAAATCGGACATTTTTAGAGCTTTTCAACGATATAATACTCGATATAGTTATTCATAAAAATAACGGAGCTATGTATGCTTTTCAATCTTATTTTCACTTTTAACGGAGTTAGCTAGGAAACAATTGATTATTAATAACTATTCCAAAAAAACATTGAACGATTTTTTTTATTAGGTATATCAGATATAACGAAAAAACTAAATAAGTAGGTACTTACTAGAAACTTCAGAAATTATAGTACATAATAATGGTTACAATTTATGTTCGAAAAGTCCACCATTGATATTTAGACAAAATTGCAACTTTTTAAGATTGGCATTACCGCTTTCTTCACAGACAGCCTATCAATTTCTTCCATTGCTTGTAATACCGCCTCCCTTAGGTCACCAACTGTCTCATACTTTCTTTTGTATACTTCGTTTTTTAGCGCATCTCATAAATAGAAGTCTATAACTGCCAAATCGGGAGACTGGGGTGGCAATTCGCGTGGGCCATTTCTTCCTATCCAAGAGTTTGGATAGATATTATCTATGTGTTGTCTTACTAATTACGAGTTATGAGCAGGTGCTCCATCATGTTGGAACCACTCAATTTCTAAACGAGTTCTCAAATTCAAATAATGCAATATGTCTTGAAAAGTGTATTGCAAGAAATGCAAATAGCGCTGTCCAGTAAGTGATTCATCATAGATAAAAGGCCCCAGAATAGTAGACCCTGTGATACCTTACCAAACATTAAAATCAAATTTTATCTGGGGATTGTCTTTATTCTACATGGAAAGGGTTTTCTTTAGCCCAGAAAGCATTGTGTCTATTGAACAGATATAAACCACTAACACCTTTAATGGAAACTGTGGATTGTCAAGGCACATGTCTCTAAACCATGTACAAAACAAAATACGTCGATGTTCGTCATCAGCACGCAAAGTTTGAGAAACTGAAAGTTTGTACGGGGGGAACTTGTACGCTTTTCAGTACCTTAACTACAGTTCGTTGAGATGTGCCAGCTTCTGCCGCAATCTCACGAGTTGATGTAGATGGATTTTGATTTACCATTGCCAAAACATTTATTTGTGGCTTCGTTAATTTGATTACGCTCCTTTGGTGGTTTAGTAACAGATCCATATAAAGCCTCTTAAATGTACATAGAGCAGGTTGACGACGATTAAAATATCTATGAAAGTATTCCTCACCTATACGAACTGAATTTTTATAGCATATGATATAACATTCCCCCATATATATATCGTTAGAATATTCCCTTTTATCAAGAAAACTTGTCAATATGGACTGTGTTCAGCACTACTAATATAATTTATCTCAAATGAGGAAACGTCAAAGTGAAAACAATCTTTTTCATGGCTACGTACGTTAAAAGTGAAAATAAGAGAGAAAAGTATCCATAACTCCGTTATTTTTATGAATAACTATATCGAGAATTATATCTTTCAAAAGCTCTAAAAGTGTCCGATTTTTGAGGTCATAGCCAACTGTGGTTCCCATTCAAAAAAAGATAAGTTTGTGTCATATCTCGAAATCGAGAGACATAACAATCATATTCGGAATACAATTCCCTTCAATTTTGATATTTACACTTTTTTTATAAAATCAAAAACAAAAGAGCTAGAGGGATTTGACTAAATCGACAGAATTTCGTTTTTTCAAAATATCTAGTAAGCCATGACTTCTTACAAAAATCCGAAAGTGGCATTAAATTGGGCCTGTACAACTGCAAATCTTTCCCTATTTAACCATTGCTCTATCTCCGCTAGTTTTCGAGATCCCAATACTGATCATAAAAAAAACTCATCCTGTATAGAAGAAACAGTTGCTAAATATTTTCGTTTAATTACAGGCATTTGGACAATAATAATTTGAATTACATCCCAGCTAAATCATTGGACTTTCTCACGCAACTAGTTTCAATAAGATTGGCTAAAAATCCATGGCATTGTGATTGTAATATTTTGTATCTAGCAATGTAAGTTAAAAAAAAATTCTGTAATCTGTAAATCTAAAATAATCACACACTTAGAGCCCAAACTGTATATTTCTAAATTATGATAAAAATATAAATTTAAAATTGACATTTTCTTCAGAAATGTTTGTGCAATATATAAACTGGTCCCTAAGTGTATAACCTTGAGTTAAATTTTAGATGGACTGATCACAACAGCGAGAAACTGTGGGATACCCCACCGTCTTGTGTAGGCCCTGGTGATTTGGGAGGAGCCCTATTGAAAGATATGGGCTTCAATAATCTTTGCGAAGGTCAGTGGGCGAGTTTATTGAGTCTTTCACCTAGAATTCCTGTTAAGAACAAGGGCAGTGAAGATATCGACAAGAATGTCACAACTGTTAATACCTAAATCAATCTGAATATATGTGTCAACTTTTAACAAATAAAGTAGTTTAAATAGAATAAAGTTTAACTATGCTTTACGTTTTCAGTTGTTTGAAAATCAAAATGCATTACACATATTTCTGTAATTTGTGTTCAGTTAAATTCCGTTCCTTCCCTTCACTCTTTGCTTTCTGTCTCTCTCTCCCTCTCATACCCTCTTTCTCTCCCATATCCCGTGTAGGTGTACACGCCTTCCAAATTGGTTGCCATTTTCTTTTTCCCAAGTGTTTCGACTTTCATCGTCCTGTTTTGTACATTGTGCATAAACAACAAAATGGTCCTCACCACAGTATATAACATTCTTCTGTAGGTTTTCCTTACCCGCCTTTACCTTTGGTAAAATCTTTATGAGGGCTGTTACCGACTTGGCAACCTTCTTCTACCTTCTCCTAATATGCTCTTTATAAATCCCAAAAAATGTTTCTCACCACAGCACTCAACATTGGGCCCTTTCAGTAAAATTCTGGGCCTTCCTTTGTTCCTAATATCATATTCAGTCAGACCGCCCAAAATAAACATACTTTTGTCGTTGTGGCACTATTAACATTAAGATTATATACAAATAATTCCTTTGAACTATTCTCCTAACAGCCGTTTCGAACCAGGAGCTCTTTCTTGAATACTAAAGTGAAATCTTGGATGTAATACACATGACCAGTTTTTTGTGACATCTATCTAATGAGTAATTTAAGTATAGACCGCTATAACATATACCCCCATCAGTTTTATATAAAAACCATAAGTAAATATAATAGATATATTCCACATATTTAAACATAACTAACAGCCGTTTCGAACCAGGAGTCGTCAGATATGCTTGAATGACTTCTAAAGTGAAATAGGAAAATGCACTTTCTATTAACTAATGAGTAATTTAAGTATTGAAGGCAAATTATTTCCCAGATGGTTCGAGTTTTATATAAAAACCATAAGTAAATATATATACAGATATATATCTATTTAGAACTATATCTACTCAGCTCGAACCACTCGCGAATGACAAGTTCTAGTGAAATACTTGGATGTAATACACATCAAGGTAACCATCACATAGCCATCTAGCAGTTTTGGAGTCGGTATTACCCGTAGCTTCTAACCTAGAAATCCCAGGACAACAGCGACACGCATAGCCCTACCCCCAATTTGGGGTCACTACTGTCTCCTTTCTCTGAAATTAGATATATATTCATCTAAGAGAGGTGAAACTCTGCTTTAGGTGGGATGATCGTACAGTTTCATGGCTACCTTCGAAACCAACGTATGCAATTTACTACATAGTCAATTAATCTTTACAAATCCAAACTTTAGTTCTGGTTTCCAACTGACCAATCTTGTTTCTGGAAACCGCAAATCAATTTTGCCAACGACCTAGAAGCAACTGCCACCTATGATGGCTCTTGGGTTTTTGCCAACAGGAGAAACTTCAAATGTCTTTCCAGACCATAGGAACAATCATATCGTCATAGTTTCTTCATCTTCGTCTGTATGGCAAGCGAATTTAAATGCCACTTGTTTAATTCTTGTTTGAATCTTTTGATTTTCCCCACCAGCAGTAGGCACTTTACCTGGAACCAAGATAAACATCGACAATAGACTAACAACCATATACGATAAAAGGTGTGTAACAAAATAAAAAGGAACGCTGCCAGAGCCAATGTTGAACACTCAGAGACCACAATCAACACCAACAGATGATTTAATTTACAGAACTGTATCAGCATCTTTAGAACAACTACAAGTTCTAGAGAATAGGCAGTTAAAGCCGTCCACAAATCAAAAACTTCAACTATTGATGATAAATTTTGCCAAAGAAAGTTATTACTGCTCACTAATAAAGGCCCTATAAATTTCGCCCATATAAAGAAAATTCTTGACGTTTCTGGTATCTAATATGGAAGATTAGTATTAAAGCACTGGATTTGGTATTCTATTCAAAATGAATTTCTGCTAAAGCACTTACTGTAAAAAGGTCGGTTAGATAAAAGGAAAGTAGTGAAAATGAATAAATGTAGATACTTAAAAAAACTATTGATCATAACAATGCTAAAATGTAAATCATTCAGTTTGTTATAGAAAAAAAGTAAATAAATGTTCTACAAAATCACCAAGTGTTTCCGTGCAGTTTAATATCTAAATATGCTCGGGAAAATTAAAATCATATCTTGTTTATTCTATCAATAAACCGAATCTTGTTTATTCTATCTATAAACCGAATAGTTATCGAAGTCCCAAACGTCATATGATGTTACAGTTTCCTTTATTTGTTTTATTTTAGTGAACATTGCATATCAGCTCAGCTTTGTTTTCAATTATCAGATATTTTCAGATATGATATGAATTAGGTCTTATCTATTCTACAGGCCAAATTCTCAATAAGTATGTAGTGGCAACAAGGGCAAATACAGGGTGGACTCTAAAATTTGATAATGATTTTATTTATTTATTCAAAATTCTCTAAAAGGTGAGTGCCAGAACAGATTAAAAATGTACTTAAATGTAAAGACCGACATCTAGGATTTTCGGGGAAACTAGCACATAGAGGTTCCGAATTTGGAGCCGTTCCATGTAATTGCTGTTACCCGTAATTCCTAGGTTAGAAACAGACATAATACTATGAAATCCTATGTTATACTAAGAATAGTAGGGGTTAGTGTTTCCACGCTTAAAAGCAGGAAGGGCTTCAGTTAATCTTTGGCGCTATTAATAAGAAGTTGATAAATGAAGAAACATAAGTAGCAACACGGTATGCCAAAGGTGTTACAAAAGACGCGATAGAGCTACTCAATTTAGAACAGAAATCTCAAACAACACGAAATGCAGAAGAGTGTATATGTAGGGTAATGGCTAAAAATATAAGAACAAATAACGGTGTGACACAATAGTTTCAGACTAAATAAACTTAGATAGAGGAATCTGACTTACTTGGATAGCTTTTGGTAAGCTCCGCTATGGGTACTACAAAAAAAGTATTCAACCAAAGCATACGGTTTTTACATACATTTTCCAAAAGGCAAATATCGATAGGATTACAAGGGGAAAAGACATATTGAAAGAAAACGTTACACAAAATAATAAATGATCAAAAGTTTAAAAACTTGCTGAACAAGTAACACAATAAAAGTGAAGATCCGCTGGTCATAACAGTAAAAAAGAGTACCAATAGAATAAACAAATAATACACTGAAGACCGTGGAAACATACGCGAAGAAGAGGGGGACCATAAATCAGAGGAACAGATGACCTCAAACAGCAAGCAAATTATAGAGCAACGCACAGCACAAACGGCAGGGTAGAGAGCATCATTGATATTACAATATGTTCTAAATTGTTCATACTAAAGCTAGATAGATAGATATGGATAGAGACTCGCCACAATCTTTGCACTATATGCTCCGAAACAACAAAAAATTAAAAAACCGGATCCTTCTACAATAAATAACAAAAAGTTCTCAAAAAATATAATGCAAACGACGAAATCATTCTACAGGAGATTTGAATGTAAAAAATCAGCCATATTGAACAAAACAAATAAGAAAAATGGAAAAGCATCTTATTCAACTCTTAGCCATCCATTTCTGAGATGATCCCAAAATTGTATCACGACTTACTTTATTTTGTACCTGGTGGATGAAACTATAAAAACTGTCCATGAAAACTTAATTACAATTTACTTATTGTTAGAAAACATATTAAGAATAAAGCAAATTAATTGAAATCAAATTACTGTGATAAACTACTAAAAACTCAAAAATAACATAAAATTTACAATTAATGTTCAAATTGTCCTCAACTGACGAGTGTGTAATGTCACATAATCGGTGGTTACATAACATTTTGTTCTGGTAGTATTTTTTGCCTGATTCGACTCTTGAATTATTTCCTTGACTATTAGTATACAGTTTAATTTTAAATAATCGCAGCAAAATAAATCTAATGGATTAAGATCTGAAAATAGATGGGTTATTTCACAAGAACAGTAAAACGGGGCGGTGTTTCATTCTGTTGAAATCATATTGTTCGATCTACTAATAAAGTAATGATTTCTACTATGATGGGTATCATATATTTTCAGTATTTCACTTCTTTGTTCAGCTGTCTTCGGCTAATACATAAATCGGCCTTGCTTACAAGATTGATGTTTTGAAAATATTTCAGTATATGCCTTTATGTATACTTGCTTTGATGCATCCATGATTGTTTATATTTTTGCTAAATTCTGTTTTCATAGGTTGTCACCACTTCACGAGCTGAGTGTATGCGTCTTTCAGTTCAATGCATTTTTGTAAATATATATATTTTTTAATTTGATGAAATGAGTAGTTTCTAAAAATACTGAGATTGGTATGATTTAACATAACTGTTTATACTTTTCTCTTCAAGTAAAGAATTTTATTTAAATGTTTTAATTTCATGCAATAGCAAATGACAATCAATACAAATTTCGTACAATAACAATACTCAGAGCAAACCTTGAGAAGTTTTCTATGGTTACCACTGTCATAAAATAACGTATTAAAGTATTTCATAAAATGTCATTACAATTTAGATATAATAAAGCACATCTGGTCAGCCTTGTGTGTATGAAAGCATACAGTCACACAGACTTAAAACTTATAAAAATGTAATAAACTAACATATAAGAAAAAAAGCCAAATCTAAGTATCTGGAAAAGACAAATCCCAGACAAAAGTAGGAGGTAATATAAACAGAAAATTAACAACGTGCAACTACAAAAATTTTATTTTGGTAGGGTATCCTTTATACGCTGATTAAATAAAATTTGTACTCTTATTGCAAAATCTTTATTTAATTTTAAAAAAGTATTACAAATGAACCGAAACCGAGGAAATGAGAAAAAAGAAATACAAAAAAAATTGAGAAATTATTTCTGTTTAGTTTCCTAATTTATATAACCTTGTGATTGAAACATAATTAATAGGTAGGGATTTCGACAAATCAGTTTATTTCACTAAAAGTGGGAATAATCTGAGAAATGATTTACTTGTTAGATCAGAATATAATAATATTTAAAAAACCTCATGTCAATCAAGTAATCACGACAAAAAAGGATTAATATTGATCGATTTTGTAAAATATTGGACTTTCACGTTAAAATTTAAAGGTATATTCAAAGTTAATCTTTATAATCAATGAGTAAACATTTTTAAGTGTCTATCTATATATTATCTTAGTAACAAAAGTTATATATTTACACATATGTTAACACATATTTCAAACGACCTTTATAACCTGTTTTATATTTTCAGATTATTAACAAAAAACGAAAAAAGGAATAAGTTTCAAAGTTTGATCTTTCGTTTTAAGTTTGACTGCACTTAACAATAAATTTATGTTTTTTTTTTCAAAAAAAAACTTATTTTTAAGATCACTTCAACGATATGAAACGTTAATGTTAATCTTTCAGATTATAAGTGCGTTAAAAATTAACTTCCTAGGTTTTGTAACATCGAATAATATGTAATACGTAATTTACTTTATCCCTATTGTTCAATTCTATTTATAAACGCTTAGATTATAGGTCATCAAATCAGCAAACTTTACAAAATTTTCAATATTTTAATGTAGTTGGCGGATGCCAAAAAACAAATTTTTTCATTATCGAAACATAATGCTACAAAAGTTTATATGATTATTTTAGTATTAAATTAAACTTTTATAAAAATCGGTTTATTGCGTTCTAAATCTCAGATTGAACAATGAACTCATAATTAAATTAGAGATAACACAAATATAATTGAAAATAAGAATAATTTAAAATAAATGACCGGCAATTTACCGGCAACACCGAATGTAGATGTTTGTGTACTGGGTTGCCTGGTATTATTGAAAACCACAGACCTATAAATTCAAGAGACCGAAAGCTTCATTCATAAATCCGATACAAAATCGATCCAACATTAAATGTAAATAAATCATGAGTGGGAAAAAGACAGAGCACCATGAGTTGCTCCGCGGCAACAATGTCCAGCTTGAGACCTGTTGTCGTATAATATCCAGTAGCGTAACGTAGAAATAAATAAATAAATGTAATCCAACATAAATATGATAAAATAAGTATAACTCATCAAACTTTGAAATTTCTAAATATTTATTTGCAATGGGAACTTAATTATTTATTTTTGAAACCTCCATATTGAGTGGTAAAGGCGTCAATTGTAATGGGTAAGAGAAATGTATTGGTGTCGCACATTATGGATTTAAGGACAGATTCTCGAAATTCAAAATCTAGAATCCAATATGGCGGACTGCTAATCAAACTCAATGAATCTACCTAAAAACTTGTACATAGGGTGTTGCTGATTATAGATTTGAGGAACGATTTTCGAAATTCAAAATGAAAAATCCAATATGGCGTATAAGTCGAACTAAATGAATTTGCGTAAAAAATTGTAAATAGGGGTTTTTGATATCGATGATGAGGGTATGAAGACAGATTTTCGAAATTCAATATATATATATATATATAATAAATATTTTATTAATATAGCATGTCATGAAATTTAACAGCAAGCTTCGAGCCCTATTTTAAGTATTAAACTTAAATTATAAATAATGGAAATCCGGTAATCAGTACTTTTTTATTGGAAATTTCGTCCTCTTTAAGTACCTTTTTGTAAATATTTTAATCATTAATAGTTTTATGAGTTATTGGTGAAGAATTGTATACTTTTTTGTAACTCGTTTTTTTAATATGCGGAAAAACGGTGTAAATAGATTTTTCTAGGTGTTATTCTGGATCCAGAGAGTTGTCGCTTATTTTTAAAAGCTTTATATCTATTTTTTACTATCTGCAACTTGTAATCTTTAACAGCAAACTACCTGCAGAATGGAAAAATTGGTATGTGTAAAACGAAAAAATAGGCACAATTTCTTGGTGAATTTACTGCCCAATTAATTCCTCTATAAAGTGCCAAATATAATAATATGAATATATATATATATATATATATATATATATATATATACATATTCCCTTGTCATTTATTATGATATTTGTTTAGAAAACCTTATTTCTGGCATTACATTTGGGTATACCAATATATATTTAGGGAAATGTGAGAAGAGCAAATTGATGTTTAAATCTAAACTGTTCTCAAGGTACACTGTTTAGCATACATTGCTGCAAATGATCTATGAAATATTTCACAATTAACTATCTGAGTACAATAAAAACAGATTTTTTTATAAAACATTCAACTACTGCTTACCTTATACGTCCAGGTATCAACCGATTCTTATTAAATTTAATTACAAAATTACCCATATTAGTTAGACCATTATTAATTGATATTTTATTAGTATTGTTAATGAAACGTTGGGACAAATCTCTCAAAGTATATTAAGTTATTTTCTACTACAAAGCCTGTATAAATTTTAATGAATGTAAAAATTTTACTATATGATTTTTTCTATTGATCCTCTAAAAATAGGGCTTTTGTATAAAAAAGTAGCAAATCTCTATCCGCTTTTCTATAAATAATATTATAATCATTGTTAAAAAGATATGGACTGTCAATTTTTAATAAATATACTTGTGACATAAAGCTTAAACAGTACGCCACTGAGACATAAACAAAGTATACATAATCACTTACCGATGAAAAGATAAATTCGGAAACAAGTTATCTACTTTTCCACAAACTACACAACCACGCACCATGATTAAGCAATAAATAAAATGTTTTTTTTTTACAAAAAGCTTCACAATATCACCAAAAATGTACTTAACCTCAACCCAAATACAGTTTCTTGCCGGCAACACGGTAAGAAATAATTTCATTCATTAATCCATACTGGTTGTTATCCCATCGTAAAAGTAGTAAAAGCATTGCCAAATGTAGCCATTTTATGTATTATACTACAATATGAGAATAATTTGAGATATTTCTGTAGTAAATATGCCAGCGCCACATTAAGTGTCTTATATAATTAAGTAAATTATGGTTTATATTTTCTGTTGCCTGTTATATATTGTGTGTAAATGAGTAAAATATTTTAGTTTCTATATTCCTGTCAATTAGCTTATAATGATTTTGTGGAATCTGGCAACAGTGTATCGAGAATAAAAAGAGATAATTTGAATGTTGGAGCGCATAAAAATGTAAACAATTGGGTCTATTTAATTCTTAGGTCTGTGTTTAAAACAAACTATCAGCAGGTGCTTTTATTTTTGATATAATACAGAAATAGTCATCGCTAACTTTGTGTGTTCAATTAAAATTATTGAAATTATACATACATAGCTGTTTATGGTTTTTTGCATTTTCTTCTTTCTCGGAAATTGAAATCGTAATTGTGAAATATCTGAAAAATGCTTTACGGTTATTCAGGTATTTCACATTATTATTAATTTAATATCTGATATACCATTCATACAAAATCCTGCCTGTTAATACAAAGTGAATGAATTTTACCCAAATTGAACATATTGACATTTTAAATATGTGTATTTTTTTCAAAATTTATATATAAATAGGTACGCAAATGCAAAAAAAGGAGTTCTGTTTGTGAACCAATTTTCTTAAGTTTCTTAATTGTCAATTGACGGCCTTTAGTGTTATTAAAAAATGTACCAAACTGCCAAAATTTTCTGTTAATATCAGTTATTCCCCCATCTACTGAATAATAGCTGAACTATCACCATTGCACTTTCAGCTAGAGGACAAAGTTGTCATATATTTTCAAATAATTCAAATCAAGGTTTTTATATAAATTGCTGTTTTTATTAGCATTTTGAACCCTCGAAGTGTATTTGTATTTTTAATTTATTTAATAATAATATGATGGCATGAAAATCTGTTCATTCTTTTTTATTCAGAAACAGACCGTTATTTGATTTTGTGTCATATACATCGTATTGTACATTAATTGTAACCGTAAGACACCAAAGCTGAAATAATTATCCTTTGCGAAATAGTTTTTTACTTAATTATAATGGTGTTGAACTATTTTATTTAAGGACATAAAATGTGTATAATAGTAGGAAAAAAAAGAGTTAGAAATATGCAAATTCATATAGGTGTATTATCTTTCAATTTTTAACAATGATTTTGGTCGAATTTCCACATCGCTAGTATATTTAAAAAGTCAATAACATTTCAAATTGTAACATTCAAAAAATATATAATTTGATAGTAAAAACAAAACTTAGGTATAGAAATAAAAATAATGGTATTTTATGTATTGATTAGTTTTTTTAAAAAGGTATTCACATGAACATTTGTTAAGTGAAAAAAAAGTGTTCTTGACATCTTGATCGTTACTACCTCCTCTACTCGATAGATGTCAGAATCAGTCTGAGACATCCTTACAGCTTATACTCTTGGAGGTAACTAGCAATGTACAAATATCGTGAACAGACTAAAAAGAGATGCATGCTGTTCACTTTATTGCCCTCTTTTTCTATTCTTGTCACGATATTTTTGCAGTAAAGGTTACTTCCAGCAGTAAATTATGTATGGATACTTGTTTCTTGAATTTCCGTTATTATACGATTACAATATAAAAAATATTTTTACAGTATTTGAGTTTTAAATCAGTGTTCGATGTGCACAACACAAAAATAATTTTAAAAAAAATTATAGTGAACTTACAACAAATTTATTTGCGAACACCTTGTGTTCTTAAAATAAATATAATAATAATTCACAAATATAAAATATATATATCTACTCCTTACACACATCTAATACAAATATTTTTATTTTCACTACAGTGGCCATTATTCATTACATAACAAAAATATTATTCTGAAAATTACGTGTTATGGTAAGAAGTTCAATTATTCATTAAGACAAGTGCTAGTTACTAATTTTATCTTGCATGAGCTTTGAACAACAAGAATAAGTAAAAATTTATTTGTTTGGTATAAATTATTGACGTAAACTTCTGGTATATTATTTGAAAAAATAACAAGATTTGGGTTTTATAGAGTAAAAATTATAATTATGAGTAACAGTTTTCCTCTACTATGCCATCTACCTATAGTCGGTAGATGGCATAGAGTCGGAGTGATTTCTATAAAACTAGGACATATTACACAATAAATCTAATAAATCGAATGCATATTGCAGTAGTCTATACAGTAAATACCCGAAGAAAATCTGAGTTTAACAAATATATTAATTGTCTTAAATAACGATACAAGAAATATGTTGTAAGCTAATTCGTGAAAAGTGATTCCGATAATTACAATGTTGAGGCAACACTTTATACGCCCTTGTATATTTGGCTGCCTGTTGTTAAAAGTGTATATGTAGTTAATTCAAAATATTATGATATTAGCTTGTTGGTAAAATTAAAAAATATTATACAGTTTAGTAATTGTAATGGGCTATAGGTCCAGAAGGCTGATTCAGGGAAATTAATCAAATCATTGTGTCATTATTGATAATTTTTTTAGATGTGTTATTTTTGTCTTGATTTGTAATGGTGCGATTGTTGTTTTTGGCATCTTTTTTAAGACGCTTTTGAGACGTCATATTTTCGAATGTCAGAAACGGAGTATAGGAAATATTTTTTTTCAATATTTCAGTAGGGCGTTAATAAATTACCATGTTTAACCACTCCCCTCGTATGGGACTGATTTTTAAATCACAAACTTCCGAATTGGTTGGTCCTACAACGTATATTATTTGTGACTCAAAAGCTCAAGGTAAGCTTATTGCATACATATATTATTATAGTAATAAGATTCAGCTAAAAACTGGTGATTTGTAGAAATGTGCCTGTAGTTATTCTGGCCTTCTAGTTATTAGGCATTCTGATCTAAGGAAACAATAAATAGACTACAAACTAATTCCCCAGGATTTCAAATGATCTTGATGTCAAAATATTTAAACGAAAAGTAGTTCATTTTTCTAGTTAAATAGATTTATATTTATAGATATATAGAATTACTATGAATCTATTGTCAGTGGTTGTCGTCAACTTTGGGTTAGGAAGTTCGAATCCTCGAAATTCAGCTCCAAAAATTCGATTTTAATAAGCAAAATTTTTCAAAAACAAAATGATGACATCCTTCCTAAGTATCATAAAACTAGCTTGACCTTTTTGATGGTTTGTGCTTTAAGATGTTTTTGTACTTTAAGCCCTGTATCTTAGGTATATATAAGTTTTAAAAAAAGAACAGTAGAGAATTTCATTCTATGCAGAAGTCAATAGATCGTTCTAAGTTATATAAAGGCAAGGGAAGGAATTATGGACAAAAAAAACATAGCAAAAATTAACTTTCTTGGTGCTTTAAGTGTGTTTAGGTTTCCGTATATACAATATACGGATACCCTTATAATATCACTCCGGATTTCTGGCTCTGTAACATCACAGCAATTTTCTCCTAAACTACTGGACGGAAAAGGTTGAAATTTGGTACCAGTGTATAGTTTGTTGACGTAGGAGTACATATCTTAAATGAAGAAATTTTGATTTTAGGGGTACTTCTGGGGGGAAAAATTAAAAATTCGACGTTCCCCCACCTTATCTACGAAACTATAAGATAAGGCCTCACCTGGATTTTATCGGAAAAATAAGGAGTAACCTCTATTATTAATTTTAGGAGGCAAATTACACAATTAAATGGAAAATATAAAATTAAAATTGTTTCTAACACATGTAATACATCAAATGAAAGGGCTCATTATGGCGAAAACAAATATATTTATTCATATTTTTAAAATAAATTATTTCAAAGATATTAATAAAAATTTTTACCCATTCCCCCTATCTTATCTCCGAAACTATAAGCTGTAAAATTTTGAACAAAATAAAGATATATAATTTCAGGGGGCAAATTACAGCATTAAATCGAAATATTTTAAAATATACTAACAAAAATATTTAAAAAATTACTTATTCCCCCCTGTATTCCCCAAACTATAAGACTAATTTTATTTTTACAGGAAAAATACGAAGAAATCCCTAATATTAATTTTGGGGGCCAAATTATAGAATTAAACCGAAAATAAAAATATTTTATAAACGCTTCATGCAATACATCAAATAAAAGGGCTCATTATGAGGAATACAAATATATGCTTTTCATATTTTTTAAATTAATTGTTTACTTTTACTATTAACATAAAAAATATAAAAAAACTCAATTCCGGCTTTATTTCAGAAACCATACTACCTAAAATTTTGAACATAATTAGGGGCACTGGGGTGTTACTTGAAATTTATAAGAAAAATTAGTAGAAAACTCCAATATTAATGTTGGGGACACATTATTGAAATAAATTGAAAATAAAAATAAAATTTTCAAACGCATCACGCAATATATCAAATAAAAGGCTCATTATGTGAATTACAAATATATCATATTTTTAAATAATTTGTTTAAAATATATTTTATTTGCATTTTTATATAATTTGTCTAAAAGATGCCATAATTTATTATTTAATACTTGACCTATTTTCCCTTTTATTGGAAAATAAAGGGGAAAATTCAGACAGTAGAGTATAAAAGGCTTCCCTGAATGTTTATTACTAAAATAAAACTCTAATGTTAATTTTGGGGACCAAATCAGAAAATTAATTAATATTTTTATAAAAATCATGAAGCAGATAACGTAAAAAGTCTATGTGAGGAAAATAAAAGTGTATATTTTTTATAATTTTAAAACGCTTCCTTTAAAAGAAAGTTTATTAGAATCTTGAAACCTTTAGTATGCGAGTCCAACTCGCACTTGACCAAATTATTTTAATGATGTTTTCCGTGTTCTAAAAACATTTTGGGCCATTTTCTATATTTAAAATTCCCCAGCTTTAAAAACATTTGAAATTTGGGGACACCTAGTATTTTTATTGTCACAGCAATTTGGAAATGTTGAATAAGTAAATGAATTTAGTCGTTTTAAAATCCTTCGTTGTCTGTAGCTACTACTAATTATCATCCTTTTTTGTATTTTAGAAGACCGTGTTCCCTTTCTAAGTACAGAAAAAAGAAAACCATCATTTTGTAAAAATGCGGTTACTGAGGCATATTATACTTTGCCTGCTGAAAAAATAACCGTAAGGGGAATTGTTTCACAAATAACTGAAATTAATTTGTTTCTTTTATTACTTTCTAGGGTGGAATTTCCCCGAGATTCACGTCAGGTCGATCTGAATGGGAAGGTTGTCCTACACCAGGACCAGGTAAATGATGTTACATTACGTATTATAGAGGGTTATCAAACTTGAAAATGATATACTTTATGTGGGCACTACCTGTTAATTTGTAGTAATACATTATAAAAATACGACTAATCCCTATTTTATATACAGTTTTTGAAACCAAAACTGGTGCAGTCAGTAGGATGTACAGACAACGTATTTTTTATCAATAATATTTGCAATTTAGTTGGTTTGTTAGAAGTTTTACTGTTTTAGCTGATTATGATATCAATCCTGATGCTTCAATATCCTCAAAAAGACCGCACGGCAAGGGAAAGCTCTATCTTTGTAAAGTACCATTGAGTGGCAAGGGCACAGGACCATCAGTACCGACAAAAATTAATGAAAACGGTTACTGGTTAGATGCCGAAGGCAACCTGTACCGTGTACCGCCAGATTCTCATGACACTACTTTAGGACCTGCTTTTTATAATATACAGGAAGTACATTTATCAATTCAGCGAAAAATTTTAAGCGCGAGTTGTAATTCTTGTTTTTTAGGATACATCATATTGCTATAAAGGTTGCAAGTGGTCCAAAAGGACTTCAAAACGTACTACTTATGAAATACTAGATAATCCAGGGCCTGGGGACTATGATGTGGAACGAGCGATTAGCTGGCAAGAGTCCGAGAACCAAAATTTTAGAGAGATTGCGAAAAAAATGAGTTATCTACCCAGATATTGTGACGACTTAATGTGTAGACTTCAAAGACAAGTAAGTTCAATTCTCAGTTGACTAGATTTTTTGAGTGTTGGACGAATTACTGTAATGTTGTTTTAAATACTGTTATAAAATTTATCTACGCCGTCCCTGATTAAAGCAACGTAAAGCATTATTCATTTCGATGAAACGTCAATCGCTGGGATAATAAAAAAAAAAGAACTGGAATCTTCGAATGGGACAACAACTACGGATTTAGACGCCAGACGAACAAATGTAATATCCAACCGGAACGACGAGAATTTGAGGTAGGGTATATAAAATTTTAATTTTATGATTTAGTTAATGCAGCTTAGGTAGTGTTATTAATCAGATGTAAATTGGATTCAGAATCAGCTCTTGTAAATATTTGATTTTTACGTGCAAATAAAAGTTCTAGACAGCGAAGTGAGTATCAGTTTTTAAAATCAATTAAATTTGAACCCTCAGAGTTAATTGTAATACTATTTTACGTTAAGCTTTGCATTAACGTAAAATTATAAAGAAATACAATGTACCCACAGTTTTTTGTGCATATTTTTTCATAATAAGTATAACTTTTTCCACCGAAATTTGGTATGATTACTAAAAATAAACTTATCAGTGTAAGCACGGCCAAGTAATAAACTAATTGCCCATTAATAAACTAACCAGTGGGTCTACTGCCAGTAATATACTCTCTGACAAAAAAATGTCAACACCCAGAAGGAGATGTTTAAATTTAATATTTTTCTGGTAAAATATAGACGTTGTAGTAAGGAGTAACTGGTTAAAATTTGGTAAAGTTTGGTGAATGTTTATTCAGGTAATTTATTTTAAAGTCATTTATTACATTTTTTTAGAATTTACCAAAAGCAAGGTGTTTGATGGGATCCAAAATCGATATTTAGTAATGCTAAAATGCCTAGAATACGTGTACGCTGAGCGTATCTCCAGCTGAGTGAATTTGATAATCGAATTATTTGGTTACGGGAGACGGGTTTTTCATTTCGAGAAATCGCTAACCGCACGAACTACTGCATCTTATATTTCAGCTACCATGTATAAACAACTGCTTCTAACTTTTTTTTTAACCCATTTCATAACTACGAGTATAATAATAGCTCAAGAAAATTCAAATATCCTAACTGCTTACATACTATATTTTTTTACCCACCCTGTATAAATATAAATCTATTTTACCCTTATTTCACCCACATTGTATATGCAATTACGTATGACCCTAACACTAACATTTTGTTATCCACCCTGTAGACAAATAATTCAACTCCAGCCGTTTTTCAACCACCTGGTATATATTACTAATAATGGTCCACTCAATATATCTTTTTCGACCTACCCCATATAACTTACCCTTTATTTCAACCACATTTATACAGTGTGTCCGGTTATGGACTAGCGATAATGTATATACATGTAAAGCAACTATTTTAAGACACAAATACACCATATAGTAGGGCTCAATACCCCACCCCTCCATATGGCAGCCATTTTTTTTTGTATAACCTATTCTTACGTGTGAACAAAATCGTTCATATCTTAAAGTTTTGGTCTTACTGAAATAAAAATAGGCTTATTCGACGGACAATAATAATGTCTATCAATAACATTTCAAAACAAAGTGTTAACGTTTTCTCAACTTTTGAAAAAAGATGAAATGCAAAAAAAGCTCAAGAAATTATGCAAATCAACAAATTATGCAAATCAATGCAAAAGCAGTCCCGATAACCTTTCATTTTTTTTCACTAAATCGAAAGTTTTTGAGTTAAGCTACAATACAACATTAAATTCACAACTGTATGTTTATTACTTTAGGAGTTATTGTTGTTTGAACATAGCGTATGCGCAAGCACAAAAGAGAGTTACCTTTATTATACCGTCAACATATGTGGTTGCAGCTACATGGTGCACCCGCCCACTATTCTCGAACAGTGAACAGTGAGAGAATATTTGAACAATAACCAAGCACCGTGGATCGGTTGCGGTGGTGTAGTAGCGTGGCCAGCTCGCTAGCCCGATTTGACCCCCTTCGACTATTTTTTGTGGTCTGATATGAAGCAATAGGTGTACGCTACATTTCCAAACACCAGAGAAGACCTCGTTGCTAAAATTATGGCAGTCGCCGAAGAAATAAGATCAGACTTAAAACTAATTAAGCGCTCAACTGCCCAGATAGCACACAGAGTATTAACTTGTCTACAACCTGGGGGTGGGCACTTTGAACAACTACTGTGATTTTTGGAAATTTCGACTTTGTCTAAATACACTGTGACATTTTGAAAATATCTCAGCACTTATTACTTCTTGTTCTGATCATGTTTTGGTTAGGGAAATAATGCAGCTGATCTTGCATTATTTCCCCTTATGAGACAATTACAAACAAATCCTCATACTGTTTCAGTAATTATCATTTTTAATAACAAAGTAGTGTAACAAGACATTTTGAGTGTGGCATTTTTAGTTTAGGCTGCTTTCTGTTCTCTCACTTGGTGAATTACCTGCCACAATGAAAAAACAAAACAGCTGTGGTTAAAAATTAAGTTTCAACATGAAGCGTTCCATTCCAAACAATTATCTTTAGTTGAAATTAAATTCTCCTTTAATGACGTAATAAATATCACCTGCTCAGCGTTTCGATAATTTTCAAATAATTTAAGTTGCACCTCAAATAATTAACATCCTCACTAGCGTTATTCATCATAATTTCAACTAATTAAGATGAAAATTGTAGGCAGTTTACTACCGGAACATGTACCAAACGAAAATAGTTTATCCAAGTCCCAACGTGAGATATTAATAACAGTACGGGCGTGTCTATTAATCACTTTCCTTGGAAACACTCTGTATAATTGGAAGTGGTAAACGTTCATCTATCATTGAAACGGGCGGTTGCTGAATTTGAAGCGAATAAAACTAAAACGAGGTTTTTAAACAATATAATTTTCTTCTCGGGCTTTGTAAGTAAACTCATTTGTAAATAATACCCAAAAGTTTAAGTGAAAGCTTAATAAAGATTTTTAAACTTTACTTTGTTGTATGTACAACAGTAATTATAATAGAAGATCCCACTAAAGATTTCTGCGGTCATATTTATATTTTATATTATTTAATAGATGATGTGGGCCCAGGTATTTTTAGGGTTCAGTATATACAGTATACGGATACTCTTATAATATCACTCAGGATTTCTGCCTCTGTCACATCACAGCAATTTTCTCCTAAACTACTGGACGGAAGAGGTTGAAATTTGGTATGAAGGTATAGTTTGGTGACTTGATCAGGAGCATATATTGCAAAAGAAGAAATTTTGATTTAAGGGGTACTTCTGGGGGGGAAAACTAAAAAAATCGACCGTCCCCCCCCCCTGATCTCCGAAACTACTGAGCCTAAAATTTTGAAAAAAATAGAAAATATAGAACGTTGCCCGAACTTTACAGGAGAAACCATTAATATTAATTTTGGGGGGCAAATTATAGAATTAAATAAAAATTTAAAAATAAAAAAAAATTCAAACTCATCATGTAATATATCAAATGAAAGGTCTCATTCTGAGGAACACAAATATATTTTTTTCATATTTAAATAAAAATTAATTAAAAAGATATTAAGGAAAATATACCAAAATTTACCCATCCCCCCCCCTTATCTCCGAAACTATAAAACGTAAAGTTTTGAAAAAAATACGTTTATAGGTTCTGGCCTGAAGTTTACTGGAAAAATAAGGAGAAACATCTACTTTTCATTTTGGGGGGCAAATTACAGAATTAAATGGAAAATATAAAATTAAAATTGTTTCTAACCCATCATGTAATATATCAAATGAAAGGTCTCATTCTGAGGAACACAAATATATTTTTTTCATATTAAAAAAAATTAATTAAAAAGATATTAAAGAAAATATACCAAAATTTACCCATTCCCCCCCCCCTTATCTCCGAAACTATAAAACGTAAAGTTTTGAAAAAAAAATACTTTCATAGGTTCTGACCTGAAGTTTACTGGAAAAATAAGGAGAAACATCTAGTTTTCATTTTGGGGGGCAAATTACGGAATTAAATGGAAAATATAAAATTAAAATTGTTTCTAACCCATCATTACGACGAAAATAAACATATTTTTTTCATATTTTTAAAATAAATAAATTAAAAGATATTAACAAAAATATAAAAAAATTTACACATTCCCCCCCCTTATCTCCGAAACCATAAGCTAGAAAATTTTGAAAAAAAATTGAGTTATAGCCCCTCACCTGAACTTGACTGGAAAATTAAGGAGAAACCCCTAATATTTATTTTGGGGGGCAAATTATAGAATTAAATGGAAAATATAAAATTAAAATTATTTCTAACCCATCATGTTATATATCAAATAAAAGGGCTCATTATGACGAAAGCAAATATATTTTTTTCATATTTTTAAAATAAATTAATTAAAAGTTATTAACAAAAATATAAAAAAAAATTACCAATTCCCCCCCCCCTTATGTCCGAAACCATAAGCTGTAAAATTTAAAAAAAAAAATAGGTATAGCGCCTCACCTGAACTTTACTGGAAAAATAAGGAGAAACCCCTAATATTCATTTTGGAGGGCAAATTATAGAATTAAATCGAAAATAAAAATTAAACTTGTTTCTAACGTATCATGTAATATATCAAATCACAGGGCTCATTATGACTAATACAAATATATTTTTTTATTTTTTTTTAAATAAATATTTTAAAATATATTAAAAAATATTAAAAAAATACCCATTCCCCCCTTTATTCCCCAAACTATAAGACCTATTTTTTTTATTTACAGGAAAAATACGAAGAAATCTTTAATATTAATAATGGGGGGCAATTTATAGAAATAAACGGAAAATAAAAAATATTTTTTAACGTGTCATGCAATATATCAAATGAAGGGGCTCGTTATGAGAAATACAAATATATATTTTTAAAATTAATTGTTTACAAGATATTAACATAAAGATATAAAAAATTCTCATTTCTCGCTTTATTTCCGAAACCATATTACCTAAAATTTTGAAAATAATTAGGGGTACTGGGGCTCACTTGAAATTTATAAGAAAAATTATTAGAAAACCTCCATGGTGATTTTAGGGACAAATTATACAATTAAATGGAAAATAAAAATTCAATGTTCAAACGAATCATGTAATATATCAAATAAAAGGCTCATTATGTGAATTACAAATATATCATATTTTTAAGTCATTTGTTTAGCAAAGATATTAAACATCGACTTAATTCCCATTTTAGAAACTATACTATTTAAATTTTGAAAAATATATTTTATTTGTATTTTTAAATAATTTGAATAACAGATTTAATAATTTATAATTTAAAACTTGACCTATTGTGCCCTTTATCTTTCAATCTATAGAGGCTCAAAATTCAGACAATAGATTATAAAAGGCTTCCCTGAAAGTTTATTAGAAAAATAAAACTCTAATGTTAATTTTTGGGGGCCAAATTAGAAAACTAAATACAGCGAATCTTGAAGGTGGTACGGAACCCTTACAATGCGAGTCCAACTCGCACTTGACCAAATTATTTTAATATTTTTTGGATTCATTTTTTAAATACTCTTATTCAGAATGAGATTTAATGAACATTTCTCAAATTAGACTAATTTTTATTATACCACGACGTCGCAATATGGGTCAAAAGACATTTTTCTAAAGGAAACCTCAATATCTTAAGGAAAAACAAAGGTATCGAAATATATTTTTTAATGGAGTCTTAGGTTTTATACTACTATTATAGGAGTGGAAACGAGGGGTGAAATAGTACATAATTTCAAAATTATGGGATTGGGATTTTTACGGGTTAAGCTCACCTCCCATTTTCATTCTCTCACCCCCTATTTTTTCCTACATTTTTGGGTTAATGACTTTTCAATAGATCTTTTTCTAACCTGTATAATAATTTTTATTTTTTTCTGAGTTCGTTGGGAATAACTACCACATAAACTTGAAAGTCTATATTTCAAAATTGTTTTTTTTTATGTTTTTTGGGCAATAACACCATAATCGAAATAAAACGACGTATATTGATAGAAAACCAAACGTTTCAAAGTCTGTTCTGACTTCGTTGTGAATGGATTTATATTTATTGATGTAAATTGCAATTTACTTTAATAAATATAAATATAAATAATCAAGAATATGCCACAAACAGCGTTCAGAATATTTCAAAAGCCCAAACGTTTCAAGGTCTAAATCAGACCTCGTTTTCAATGATATGAATACAAATTGAACAAAAAATTAGAAAATTAAGAGCATTCGCAATAACAAATATCGTAATCAAATATAATAATCCTACAAGTTATAAAAATATTTCTATTTGTTTTTCAGATATACCATATAAAAGAAAGATTTTGAAGTGTGCTTATTTTCACTCCTCATTTCCACTGCCATAATAGTGGATGATGATATTCTAAAGATGTTTTCCTTAATCAAGGTTCAATTAAATTAAAACTGTTTCGATAATTCTGTAATTTGTCAAGATATTACGTTTCTGTTTTAAAAAATAGAGGACTACAAGGCTGTAGTTTGATTTCTTTTGGTGTTGTGCAGGTTAATAATTCTAGAAAATGTTTGATGAAGATTGATAATTTAATTGGAATCGCATTCGTTATTTTTTATCATATCTCATCAATAAATGAGGAGTATATAAAATAAAATAAAAATCAAAGTTGAATCTGTAGGTCCAAATTTGGGAGGAGAGTAGTTGAAGCCCCAAGACCCCCGCTCTCTACGGCCTTGCGCAGACGGTAAAGTTTATTTAGTAGTAAACAAAATAAAACTACGTTGCCAAACTAACTGAGTATTACCAGTATGTTAATCTAGTTTGTCAGGTACTCCTTGTAGCTGTTATAGCTTCAAACATTCAAATTTTCAGAAAAACATAAATAATCCAGCTGTTGAGGTTCAGAATTCTTTTGAATAATATCCATTCAGTTGGAGACTAATTATAAAATCGCTTAAAGAAAAGACTTGTGAGGTTTTACTCTTGATTATTGCATAAAGTGTTCAGAATAAAATTAGAGCGTTTCGGTATTAGTAACTAAGTGTGGTTTCAACTGCTTTAGAATCAACCTGGACCTGCAGACTACTCCTTGACTGACGTGTCAAAATGCGAACGATGCAGCAGTATTTACCCCAGGCCCTTCATAAAAGGTGCTAAACGATTTGAAGAAACCGTGAACGAGAATCCAGGACCAGCTCAATACGATTTCAAAGAGGTCAAGTATCCAGTGTCTAAACTTTCTGCTCCATTTTCCAAATGTGCTCCCAGGTTCCCTTGCCGAACAAGTGCTAAATCACCAGGTAAAATTCTATAAATTGTCTGATATTATGAATTGGTGCCTGGTTTTTCTTGTTTGGATTTGTTATAAAGAGGTTTAATAAAAACCATATAAAAGTTTGGGCCAAAGTTGTATATCAGTGTTATTGTAAGTTTATTTCACACAAAGAAACTGGTGGTTAATTCGGCAGTGTAGTTATTCTCTAACAGTTTTTCACAATCTTCTACTTCTAGCTTAATAGTGTCCTCTCAGTGATATTGAGTAATTCTGAGATACTAAGAAAATAGTCTACAATTAATTTACTAAAGTGATTTTTGTCGCTATTGGTGCTATTAGCTGATAAGTTTCTCCCTAAGCCTTAAAAGTGCCTTGCTCCTTATTAACAAATTTCTACACTCCTCGTCTAATCACGTTAGGATTTCGTATAGGTATACTATACAGGGTGTTCCTAAATTGGAGGTACAAACCAAAAGGGGAGATTCCTTGAATAGTTTTAGGAAGAAAAACTCCCATAAACATGGGCCCGCAAACGTTTCGTTTTCAAGATACAGAGTGTTAAAATTTTTTTCAAGTTTTTTTCTCATGGTATCTGCACTTCACAAGATATTCAAATGAAATTTGGCATAGATATTACAATTAAGAGTTTACACCTTGTGACATGCCAATTTCGATTGCAAATCTACAGGGTGATATTTTTTCGGGAACACTGTCCACTGTTGTCCTTCAGAACTTTTTTTTGGTGAGCCACTGGTACTTTCAAAAATTGTAAAGAAAAGCTTTGTTGTTATAGTAAACTTTATGTTCTCTTGTAGTTCTGCCGTATCTACTACCGGTTTCGAGAAAAAAAAATTGAATTATTAAACCAGCAATGATTCTTAAAGATTCGATAAACTGGTATAATCATCAAAAAAATTGTATCATATCAGTCAGTATGACGAAAACAAATATATTTTTTTCATATTTATAAAATAAATTATTTAAAGATATTAACAAAAAAAAAATAAAAAATTACTACTCTTTCCCCCCACCTTATTTCCGAAATTATAGGCCGTAAAATTTTGGAAAAAATTAAAGATATAGGGCTTCGCCATATGTTTACCGGAAATATAAGGAGAAACATCTACTATTAATTTTGGGGGTCAAATTACAGAATTAAATGGAAAATATAAAATTAAAATTTTTTCTAACGCATCATGTAATATATCAAATCAAAGGGCTCATTAAGACGAATACAAACATAATTTTTAATTTTTTTTAAATTAATATTTTAAAATATATTATCAAAATTATAAAAAAAACACCTGTTGCCCGTTTTATTTCCCAAACTAAAAGACCTACAATATTTATTTTTTCATTTTTTTTTTAAATAAATTGTTTAAAGGATATTAACCAACATATAAGAAAACCACTTATTCTTCCGTTTTATTTCCGATCTATTAGAAAAAATAGGCTTATAAGGCCTTACTTGAACTTTACAGGAAAAATAAGGAAATGCTCCTAATATTAATTTTGTTGAGAAAAATATAGAATTTAACGGAAAATAGAAAAATAACATTTTCGACACATCAAATGAAAGGGGGTTCATTATGAGGAATACCAGTATATATTTTTCATATTTTTAAAATAAATATACAAAATTCTTATTTTCGCTTTATTTCAGAAACCATACTATCTAAAATTTTGAAAATAATTAGTAGAATACCCAAATATTAATTTTGGAGAAAAATTATAGAATTAAATGGAAACAAAATATCATACGCATAATGTAATATATCAAATAAAAGGATAATTATGAGAATTACAAATATACATTTTTTTCAAATATTTAAATTATTTGTTTAAAATATATTAACAAAAATATTAAACATCGACTTATTCATACTTTAGAAACTACACTATATAAAGTTTTGAATAATATATTTTATTTGTATTAAAAAAATGTCTTAAAGATTTATTATTTAAAACTTGACCTATTTTCTCCTATATCTTCCAATCTACAGAGCCTAAAATTCAGACAGTAAATGATTTAAGACTTTCCTGAAAGTGAATTAGTAAAATAAAACTCTAATGTTAATTTTGCTGGCCAAATTAGAAAATTAAATACATAATTTTATAAAAATTCAAGCGAATTATGTGGCAGATAAAATAAAATGTCTATGTGTGGCAAATAAAAGTGTATATTTTTTATAAATTTAAAACGCTTCCTTTAACAGTTATTAGGGTAAATATAAGAAAATGGACTCAGTTCCAGCTTGACTGAAACTGGAATAATAAAAAAGATCAAATCTGAAAGGTGGTACGGGAGCCTTAGTATGCGAGTCCAACTCGCACTTGACTAAATTATTTCATCTTAGTTTTTATATAAATCCCCTGTTGGGGAGGTTGAAGTATTAGTTAATTTTAATTTTCAATGAAAACGTAGAAGAGGAACTATGACTATATTTTTCTTAAAGAATTTATGGACCCAGTGATTACGCCATGACTATTTCGTAGTGAATTTTATCTGATCAGTTTTCGAAATACATTTTTTCATATATAATGTCAATGATAACAATTTTTGCTGAATATTTGCAAAATACGGTAAATGGTGTGAATTACAAATGAATAGATAAAATTGTGTTTCAGGTCCTGCCCAATATAATGTTAAAAGTGCCGCCTGTGGTAAAGAAATACCATATACTTTAGCCCCGTTTGGTTCTTGCACTAACAGACCAAATGTAGTTGCAAAAGATACATACTTTTATCCTTCACCTGCAGAATACGATGTTAAGATTCACAACAGATGCAAAATTCCAATTTCTAGTGTTTTTAAATCAAAAGTAAAGAGATTTCCTTCGCACTGCAAAAAAGAGGTAAGCCATTAACACAGTTTTATTTAAAATTATTTCCATCCAACAGAATGGTCAGTTGAAACCCAAAATTACAGCCGCACAAAAGCAAATACTTTTAGTTGAATATCTGGCCTAGAATTTCACTCAAAGTATCATTTTGTTTACCCCAACCACCTCTACCTTAAGCTGAGTGCCACAATTTTCCACCCTAATTTCCTTGTGCAAATAGAGGACCTAGCATGCACATGTTCACAATTTAGGGAGATCCCTCCATTGCTCGCCCCCATATAACGTGGGAAAAATCATGCATGACTCCACATTCACAGTCACATCTATCGGCAGCTTATGTCAACACGTCTGGCTGTGTACACAAACAGCACCCAAATTCGATACTTGATGCTCGACAAGGTATTTTTCCAAGCGGACGTGCCGAATGCTGCGAATCTTTTGGAATTGATAGAAAATAAATTTGAATAGCGAAATTATTTTCAGACGCGCATACAAATGCATGAGTTAATACCGTTTGCATTATGGCACTTCAAATATTCTCACTGACAAAAAAGTCGCAACACCCAGAAGGAGATGTTTAAATTTAAGGACTAACTCATTACAATTTGATGTTTGGTAAATGTTTTTACATGTAATATTTTGTATCAAGTAATATTGTAGTCTTTTTTGCATTTTTTAAAATTTACAAAAAGCTAACTGTTTGATGGGAACCTAGATCGAGTTTGAGTAACGTTAAAATACCAAGAGTACGTGTACGCCAGCTAAGTGAATTTGAATGAGGTCGAATTATTGGTTTACGGGAGGCCGATTTTTCATTTCGAGAACTGCACGAACAGAAATCCAACTGTTATTATGAGATGTTGCCAAGCGTGGTTTGATAATACAAAAAATCGGAGAAGAATAGGCACCGGACATCAAATGGACACAAATGAAGTTCAAGATCGACATCTAAGACTTACGGCCTTTAGAGACCGTTTTTCGACAACTCGAAATTTGGCTAGGTTGGACTGCAGCAGGACTACAGCATTTTCAACCCCATCTTGTGTTACCTGTCACCGTTGAGCATCGATGGCAACCAGGGAATGACAACATTGGAATGTGGAATGGAATCAGGTCGTCTTCTCTTAATGGGTGGACATGGCCGAAGAAGGATTAGACGACGTCGAGGAGAAAAACGTCAACCTCAATATGATGTTGAGCGACACGGACACTGAACAGTAGGCGTTATGATTTGGGGTGCTAATGCATATGGGAATAGGTCACCTTTACTCTTTGTTCGAGTCAACATAACAGCGCAACTTATTCTTCAGGAAGTAGTGGAATCGTGTGTACTCCCTTCCCTTAATCGGCTCATTATTCCCATATTTCGACAAGATAATGCTCGGCCTCATCCTCATGATGTCAGGTTTTTTGAATTAATTTAAATAATGTGAATCTCTTCCATGGCCGACCAGATCTCCGATCTCTCGCTCATAGAACATGTTTGGGGTGTCATGGGTACAAGGCTCGGAAATTTGCCCAGCCTTCATGGACTTTGGATGTTCTTTGGATGTCTTTTTTAAAAGACCACTAGACATGTTGGGGAGTGTATAGATTACCACGGTGGACAAACACATTATTAACAAACTTAATCATAAATAATTTGATCAAGTGCGAATTGGATTGGCAAATAACAATTTCGTGTAAAGTTCAAGTAAGGTCATATAAGCTTTTTTTTTTTCTAATAGATCGAAAATCAAACGTGAGAATGACTAATTTTCTTATATTTTTTTATTTTCCTTTTGATTCTATAATTGGGCACCCAAAATTAATATAAGGGATTTTTTCGTATTTTTCCTGTAATCAAAAAATTTTATGTCTCATAGTTTGGTGAATAAAAGGGGGAGTAAGTAATTTTGTATATTTTTGTTAATATATTTTAAAATATTTTCTTTAAAAATTAGAAAAATAATTATTTGTATTCCTTATAATGAGCCTTTTCTTTTCAGGTATTGCATGATGCGTTGAAGAGGTTACTTTTTTATTTTCATTTAATTCTATAATTTCCCCCTAAAATTAATATTACTGGTATCTCCTTAATTTTCCTGTAAAGTTCAAGTAAGGCCATATAAGTCGATTTTTTCCTATTGGATAGAAAATAAACGGGGGAATGAATAATTTTCTTATATATTTGTTAATATCCTCTAAACAATTTATTTAAAAAATACTTTTTTTATTACTCATAATTCCTCCTCATTTGATGTATTGCTTATGCATAAAAAATATTTTCTTATTTTCCGTTTTTTCTACAGTTTGGCACCTAAAATTTATATAATTTCTTCGTTCACCCCCTCCGAGAGCCTCAAAGTTAGAAAATTTAATATTAAAACGAGGTAATTTTAACTCCAAGAGTCTAGAAGAACATAACTTCTATGGGTTTTAACCACATAACGACTATTTTAAATGTAGTCCAAGAAATATAGGTTTAAAACTATATTTTGGTAAATTTAGTACAGGATCCCCCCCCTTTGAAGCAAGTAATCGCCCCCCTGAAGCAAGTAATCGCCCCCCCCTGAAGCATGAAATCGCTCCCCCGGAAGCACGTGCCTGGATCCGCCCCTGCATCCCTTGGGCCACCCACTGTTTCATACTTTCTTTTGTATACTTTGTTTTTTAGCGCACCCCATTAATAGAAGTCTATAACTGCCAAATCGGGAGACAGGGGTGGCCATTAGCGTGTGCAATTTCTTCCTATCCACGAGTTTGGGTAGATATTATCTAAGTGTTGTCTTACGAATAACGAGTTATGCGCAGGTCCTCCATCATGTTGGAACCACTCAATTTCTAAACGAGTTCTCCAATTCAAATTATGCTACATGTCTTGAAAAGTGTATTGCAAGAAATGCAAGTAGCGCTCCCCAGTAAGTGATTCGTCATAGTAGACCCAATGATACCACACCAGACATTAAAACCAAATTTTATCTGGGGTCGTCTTTGTTCTACATCGAAAGGGTTTTCTTTAGCCCGGATATGCTCATTGTGTCTATTGAACATACCGCAGTTAGTAAATCTAGTTTCATCTTACCCTAACACCTTTAATGGAAACTGTGGATTGTAAAGGCACATGTCTGTAAACCATGTATAAAACAAAATACGTCGATGTTCGTCACCAGCATGCAAAGTTTGAGAACCTGAAAGTTTGTACGGGTGGAACTTGTGCGCTTTCAGTACCTTAACTACAGTTCGTTGAGATGTGCCAGCTTCTGCCGCAATCTCACGAGTTGATGTAGATGGATTTTGATTTACCATCGCCAAAACATTTATTTGTGGTGCTTCGTTAATTTGATTACGTTCCTTTGGTGGTTTAGTAAAAGATCCATAGCTGCGTAAACTCTTGTAAAGCCTCTTAAATGTACATATAACAGGTTGACGACGATTAAAATATCTACGAAAGTATTCCTCAGCTGCACGAACTGAATTTTTATGGCATATGACATAACATTGCACCATATTCAGTTTTTCGTCGTTAGAATATTCCATTTTATGACAAAAACTTGTCAATACCGTCTGTCAGTTCAGCACTGCTAATGGAATTACTCTCAAATGAGGAAACGTCAAAGTGAAAACAATCTTTTTTATGGCTACCTACGTTAAAAGTGAAAATAAGAGAGAAAAGCATCCATAACTCCGTTATTTTTATGAATAACTATATTGAGTATTATATCGCTGAAAAGCTCTAAAAATGTCCGATTTTTTGAGGCCATAGCCATCTATGGTTTCTATTCAAAAAAGATAAGTTTGTGTCATATCTCGAAAACGAGAGCTGTCACGGAAACTAGGACATGACAATCATATTCGGAATACAATTCCCTTCAATTTTGATGTTTGCACTTTTTTTATAAAATCAAAAACAAAGGAGCTAGAGAGATTTCACTAATTCGACAGAATTTCGTTTTTTTTTAATATCTAGTAAGCCATGACTTTTTACAAATATTCGAAAGTGTCATTAAATTTTGCCAGTAAAACTGCAAATCTTTCCCAATTTAACCATTGCTCTATCTCCGCTAGTTTCCGAGATCCTCATACAGATCATCAAAAAAAAACTCACCCCGTATAAGGGTACCCTAATAAAGTTAATCTCCATGGTATTTTTTTAAAATTTCATTCATTTACTCCTTACTATAGCATCTATGCTATATCAGAACAATATTAAATTTAAACGTCTCCTTCTGGCTGTTTTTTTGTCAGTGGGTATATTTTATTTGGTTTCGGTTATGAGGCTATGTTAGATTGCGATGCTTTGAAAGTGAAGTCTTATCAAGAAACAACTTATAGAATTTCCATGAACCGTACTTACTTCGTAAATAAAAATATGATATAAGTATAAAACAAAAATACCCAACTTCAAAATAGAGCTAAAAGCAGAAATTGTTTAAAAACACAATCTTATAAATATTAAAACAAACTCGAGTAATTAAAAGTACTTTGGCTACCAAGTGTCGTAGCTTTGAACTTCGGATGTTTTATGATATCATTGCGTTATGTGTAGTTTGATTTTAATATGGTAGCTTTCGACTTTCTGAGTCTCCTTAGTTTCGTGAAGTAGTCAAAGATCTAATTTAATATTAATTTATCTTTTTCGTTCAATAAGCACAAAGGAGAGTCTTGTCCGTGCCGACTTTTACAAATCTTGGGGAACTCATTGACTCTATTTTCAAAGACTTTATGTATATTTCAACATCATACCTGACATCAAAAATAAAACAAAATCGTATTCATTGAGTTTCGAAATTCAATAAAACCTTGTTGATATTTCGCAACAATTTGGTTATTCCAGAAACCGATTCGCCCATAATAATTGGAACGATAAAGTTGTTAAACTATAAGCGGTATGGATATTTCGCTATGAAACATTGTTTGGATCTGTACGACATATGTGCATGCGTTTGACAGGCCATCAGGTTCAGTTAAAACTTGGCGATACATAAACACGTCCGGCGAGTTGATAACGGCAAACAAAGCAGCAGGACGTCGATATTACAGATGGACGTATTTATTTAATATGAGGTAGTGTTATTAGTTACTTAATTTATACGAGCTAATTGAAATGTATGCTTGAAATGTACGTAGGGAAAACACAAGAGATTGAAATTTATCGCAGGTTATCAAAATAGTAGTGATCATTTTATATAACTTTCAAAGTTGCTGGTAAATATGCCATTAGGCTTCATCACTAAGGATATGAGTGATAGTCGATACTAGAATGCGTAAGGTGTCCTTGCGAATGCAAATAAAGATGTATTTTTCTGCCAGCCATCATTGTTTTTAGAGCGTAATTAATGTCGATGAAATTGTTTTCTATTTATTTGTTCGTCTTGAGAGAAGCTGCGTTCTTCGCCTTCGGGTATGCTTTAGATGCAAGCGAAACTGATGATAATGACGATGAAGTTGTCGATGGGGTGGATTTCGGAGTAGAAATCTTCTTTTCAGTTGCGGCAACTTTCTTAGGTTTGGTTGCAGCTGTAGTCTTTTTGGCCGTTGTTTTTGCTGCCCCGCAGCCGCCGGCTTCTTTGACGGCTTGGGTTTATCGCTGGAAGCTGCTCGTTTTGCAGGTGACTTCTTTGCTCTACCTCCAGCCCCAGAGTTTTTTCTCGTCGCTGGCCGGTTACGATGCTGAAGCTCCTGAAGAGGACGAAGCTGCCAATTTGGAGGAACCGGAAGCACCTTTTCCTTTAGTTTGAACTAAAACTCCTGAAACGACGCTTGGCTTTAGGTATTTCTTGATGAAAGGCGCTACTTTCTCGGCATCGACCTTGTAGTATATTTTTTGATGGCTTGCAAAGATGATCCCTCACGTTTCTTAAAACCTTTGATAGCGGGGTTGACTATCTCATGTGTCGATGGATGAGAGGGTTTAACCCTTGGGTTCTTGGCTTTTTTTTCCTTCTTCGCCACTGTTTGGGTTTGTGGTGATGAATTCGACACGGATGTTGCAGAAGCTGTCGAACTATGAGTTTCCCTATCAGCAATAATGATTTGTATTAACACTTACGATAGTCCTTCTCTCGTTGGAGATAAGAAATAAGTACAGTATTTTCAGAGAATGGGGCAGTTATTATTTAAGAAATTAGCCTTATTGTAGAATTAAGGATCATTATGCTGTTGTTTTGAAATTATTGTTAACAATTCTCTGAAAAATAGAAATTAAATGATCTTCTGTCGTACTAGTCAAAAGGTACACAACAGCAAAAGAAAGTCAGCACGATGCCCGGTGGTTTAGTACGCGACTGCAGATTGGAAGTGTATTTATTAGAGCTTCCATGTAATAACAGCAAATATCAGAATCATTATTAACATTTGTAGAATATCGTAGCGGCGAGCTAACTTTGTTTTACTCTCACGTAACTTAAACAGATTTGCTCAGAGGGATGAGGGTGGGGGGAAAGAGGATCCGTACATTCGAGTTTTCAACCCCAACCATACAACAATCAAGTTAATCAGGATGCCAAAGGAGAAATGAGGATCGAGGAGTCTACGAAATATCATGTCGGAATTGTCCACATACCTACATTGGTCATACTATAGTATGAACATCCCCTCAGTTTGCAACAAAGTTTCAGATTTCATTCTCGCGTTACGTTATATGGAAATAGGACATTTGCGATTCTGAGGAGGACAGGACTGTTTTATCACTCAATGCTCATAGGACCTGTACTATGCGTGAAGCTTCTGCACCTAAATGTTTTTGAAATTTTTATATATTTTGCCTATTCTAATGTTTTAAAGTAAAATTAATACTATAAATCACGAGGGAAGGAATTTTGTGTCTTTGTGACGGCAGATGCAATGCACATGTATAGAGGTAAGTCTAGAACGAGAGGGCAGTAAAGAGAGCATCATGTTATCTCACTTGGTGAGAGGAAGCAGCGAATGAACTACATGTAGGACGTATTCCATGGGAAGCAGCTTCTGATCGAGTGAGGAGGCTACCTCCTGAAGTAAAGGTCTAAAATAAACTGTGCGAAAACTTAGACCATGTACCTTCTGGAGATAGCATCCAATGTACAAATTCGTGAAATGGCTAGAAAGAGAGGGCAATAGAGACAGGAACAGTCTATTTCACTTGGTGAGTGGGACCAGCCAATGAACAACATGCTGATTGTATATCATTGGAAGCAGCTCCCAACCGAGTGAAATAGCCTCTTGCTCTCTCTCTCTCTCTCTCTCTCTCTCTCTCTCTCTTTAGTCTTACCACGACATTTGTGCATGTGACATGGAACACAAAGTTTGATGGTAACTTTCCAATTCCAGTTAGAACAAATGCTCCAGGATCAAACCGGCTAGGGAATCTGAGAGATAATAGTTATATATCTTGAAGACTGTTCGCCTGCTGCCCGTAGGCAAGATTATTCAATAGCGCGCCAGGAGACAACCCTCAGCATACAAGATACCTATTGTTATGTCTAGGGAAAATGTGGGGGCTGTGTGTAGTATGTTAGTTTTTGAGAGCGCAATTCAAACATTTTGAAATGATATTTTCCGTGAAAATTGCAGTAATGTCGAGGAAAAAAATTTAGCCGAGGCATTTTTAATGCTTATTTTACGTTGTCTGAAAATTTGAGAGAGATATGGCCACAGAATGATATGAAGTGCTCCTAAAAAAAGTATGTTATCAGTGTCACAGACAAAAATAGAGCTATAGAAAAGTCAAACGAGAATACATTTGAAAATAACCCAAATTTTGCAGAGACTATGGTCGAGTTTTTACGAATCTGGTCAATAGAAATCAAATTGTATACAATATTTTTAATTTGTATCGTCTTGTTCTTCTACAAGGGATCCTTATGCCATCAGCCTTAGGCGTAATGGCTCTGGTCCTTTCGACCTTATCTGCCAGACTCAAGTGAATATTTATGTTAAAATTTTCATTTCATCTTATCTCTAAACTGTGTAAATTTTTGGCAAACTAAATTTTTATTCACTTTTGTAATAACTTAACATATCTTTCCCAACACCACTTCTATTTACAAAGGCCTAAGAGCCTTTGACTTTCGGCATCCGATTCTATTTATATGATAGAGTTATTTAGGCGTTTGTAAACTATGATAACCACTGCATTAGCGTTTATTTAGGCGTTTGTAAACTATGATAACCACTGCATTAGCGTCTTCCACTTTATAAACGGTTTTAAGGGAACATGGGGAATGAATTTTCTTTTGCTATAAACATAGTATCGAAACCAACATAACATTACCTTCACTAAACTACTACATCACTATTAACACTTTATATACATTTTAAACTATGTAGATTTTAAATGTGATACTAAATTTAAAATTTATTTATAAGGTAAATGAATGTACATGTGGCTATCCCATCATCTTTACCAGAAGTCTAAATTTGGATCTAGTTTACAGTTGATTGGCAAAAAGATCGGAACATATGATTGTCAAATATATTTATTTTGCTGTAATTTAGTGTATACGTTAAAATTTTGACCCTGTATATACAAGCATTCCTTTTCAAGGAACTTCTACCAGCTCTCCCTCTGAAATCCTAACGATTCTAATTTAAACTCCTTTCTCGCTTTTCGGATGCTTATTGAAAACTACTCAGTCATAATTACAGGAACACGATTAGAACACGAGGAAAAGCGCTGTTCTCTTACACGTGCGAAGTTTTCCCTCATTTATTTTGCAAAAGACGAGACACTTCTTGCTGTCGAATGACAAAGTTCCTACCCAATAACAAGCCGATTAAGATGAATCGTCTCGGTTCAACAGGAAAGATTGATGTAAATGAGGCAATTAATAGGAAAAGTGGATCTAATTAGATCGTCTCTGAAACTAATTGTAACAGATGGTGAGTTTAGGGAAATTTTCTCCAGAGGAAAATTCTGCAGCGTCGTGAAACTAATGGTGTTAGATTAACGTCAGCGAATTTGAAAAGAAATTAGCTGAATTCAGTAAAAAAAATAATTAGTAGAGGATCTGTTCATGATTTGCCCTTGTTGTCTCACTAAGCAAGTTGCCAGAGGTTTCGGCTTCAAATATGTATGATGATTCTAACTTTTCGAGATTTTCTAATCCACTGAACGTAAGGCAATATAATGTTTCAAGTCCAGAACCCTCATCCGTTGCACTCCCAAAAGCTTATTAAAATCCCGAATAATTATTAATGTATTTAGTACATGTAACTGAATTTAATATTTTGTCGCAAAATAAATTGTGACACCTAGGAGTTTAAGGGAAGACTAGCTCACAGAGACTCTAAATCGGGAGTCGTAGTGTGTGTAACGCCGTTTCCCAGTGATTCCTAAGATAGAAATCACACAAAAAAATTCGTAGGTTAACTGAAAGCTATCACCCAAATTATGATACTAACTTTCGCGATTTTTCAATCCTATTGACGCAAGACAAAATCTTGTTTCTAAATGAGAACCTTCATTAGATGCGCTCCCCACAGCTGATTGCAATTTCGAATAATTATTTGTATATAGTATATATGTATTAAGAAACAAAACTTATTTCCTTGTTTCTTTCATTGACTTCTTTTCAAGTTTTAACAAAAGTCAATAATATTAAACTCAATTCTACAGGATAGGATATTTATTTTGACATAAGGTGATATCCCGACTGTATTCCAGTATTCCGAAAAAAGTTTTCTATAAATGTTATAAGGTTTCAACTCAGCCATGAAAGCTGAAGTTCTATTGATTTAATAGAGATACCGAATTTTTATAATGAATTTTCATAGAAAAATGAAAAACAAATACATTTCTTTTCATCGTTTCGATTCGATTCAGATTTTTGCCAGAAATCATTCATAAATAATTTCGAGTGTATTATATTTAGACCAGGAAATATTTCCAGTGGTTGTAAGGTTTAAACTCGAATATCAGAGGATCTATAGTACGACTTCAAGTTTTTTAAATGACTTAATTTTTGCCGTAAATTTCGAAACATAAATGAAAAACAATCCACGACGTCTAAAATATGAATCAAATCGAAAAACTCGCAAGATCAAAAAGTGTTTGTTATAATTTTTCTTCCAAAATCGGGCTCATCTATTTAAAAACACCCTTGGTTAAAAAAGTCATATCCTGTCAAACCTGGAAGTAGTAATATAGACCATTCAGTAGCGTATTGAAACCCTACAACTTTTATGTAAAAATTTCTCGAAATAATTAAACCCACTAGAGATACTTAAGTGTCTCAAAATAAACCACTCGTAACCATTTATGGCCAATATCTGACCAAAATATGAACCGAATCGAAAAACTAACAACAACAAAAAGCGTTTTTTATTCACTTTTCTTATAACAATTCATGGTAAAAACTGGATATTTCTATTTAAAACAATTCACTCCCAATCGAAAATGGTCATTTCTTGTCCGCCCGGAAGTCCATGAGTCAGTTGATGAGCTACTTGAAACTTTTTCCAAATAATATAATCCAGTCGAGATATTATCTTGTTTCAAAATAAATGCCACAGAATCAAAAATAATAGATAAAAAATATTTGAAATTTCAATCACTTGAGAGAAGCGCAACTGATGAAGGTTCGCGACTAGAAACAATATATTCTCTTGCACTATAACATTTCAATCATATGCCATTTTGTTTGAAAAAGTACGTGATTGGCCTATCACTTTCAGAACGAAAATTTAAAAAAAACCTAGTTATCAAAATGTATGATAATGTACTTATACGAAGGTAGAACAAAATAAAATATCGAAAGAGGTTGTTTTTCGCTAAGTAAATTCATTTATTGGTTAGAGATAGTTGAGATCGATCTTAAGCTCATTCCATAGGAAGGAAAGAGAACAAACCCCAAACCCCTAAAATATATTTAATTAACGGACTTCCAAAAAGCAGGAGGTTACCAATTCGTCGCATATTTTTTTTGTATGTATGTTACCTGATTTGTTCTCCTGTGGTGAACCGTTTTGAATGAATATGGTCTTGTTTAATGGAGTATATGCCCGGATTGGTGAAACTTTAAATTTTGGAAAATAATTCTATTGGTAAAGTGATGAAATTTGTGAATGAACACATGCGTGCATGGAAATTGACCAATATCTCTAACATATTGGTCGATTTTTCGAAAACTCCTCATTGATGAGTATAGTTTTTTAACGTTTAATCTATTAAGGAAGCTCCATAGGTGATCTCATATACTTTTCTGCGAGGTGCAACTTGCAGTTTTGCATAAAATCGCTGAAAATTCCAATATTCTTATTAAAAACTTCATAGAAGTAACGTAACGGACATTACCTCATAAATATTTTAATTCCAACGTAATAGTGCGGGAATTTTAGGCACTGGAAGTTTTAATTGTGAATTAGAAAATTTTCTATGTACATCTCAAGCATATAGGTAGTAAAGCATAGTATTTTCGGCTCCTTAAATCAATGATTACCAAGCTCGTTTTGTTTGTATACCAGGCAAATATCTATTTAAATGAAAATTTTTCCATTTTGCGAAGACGTGCTTTTGGTTGTCACATTCTCCCGGCCTAATAGAAAATTCAGTGACAACACATGTCAAACTTTAAACTGCTATTTGGTACGTTTATAGACAGGGACTTAGTTATAGCAAACAAAATCACAAAGTTAAGTGATAGAAGGAGTTGCATTTATATGAAGATTGAAATATAGGACGGACTAGAATGATAGTGGTCCGTAGGCAGCCGTATATACAGGATGGTTGGAATATAGGGTGGACTGGAGGACGTTTGGGGTTATAAAAATGTTGGAAAAAATGTGAAATTAAAATTATGAAGGGTGATTAAAAAAACTGTTATATGATGTAGACATAAGCAAATCATATACAGGACGGTTGAAATATATGCTGGAGTTGAATTATATTTACACAGTGTGATTAAAAAATTATTTCTTTTATAGCCCATAAGAAGTTGCATATAGTGTGGAGAGGAATTAATGTTACACAGGGCGATAATATAAAATGTTAAAAATGATATAATTTATGGGCTAGCCCACAAGGAATTGTATACTACGGTTGAAATATAGGACGGATTTGACTCCGTAAATATGGGATGGATTCTACTCCGTCCTTATAGTTTACAAAAGGCAGCTAACAAATTTATGCTTGTCCGTGGGCAGTCGTATGTACAGGATGGTTGGTACATAGGTTGGAGTGGAATTATCTATAGTTATACAGGGTTATCAAAAAAAATTGAAAAAAGGTTACATGGCGTTGTCCATAAGGCATAAATATATTTTGGGCTTATTAAGTCAACGCGTACTAGTACATTTTGTTCGTAAAGATTTACCTGTCAATTTAAATGAGAAAGTATCATTGTGTAATGTTGAGGCTTTCGATGTTACCTGGTACTGTCTATTAAGGTTATACATACAAAATAAAAAATAAAGAATGAAAACTACCTGAGTTCAAAAAAACTAAAAAGTTTCACCTATAACTAAGAAGCTAAAAATAATTATAACAAAATACAACTCTTCAAATAAATAACACATTCAATGTTGTTAGGTACCTACCCAGGAAGTAAAAATTGTAAACTTTAAAAGGTGCTCATTCTGTACAAATTAATTACCTACCAATCTAGTATATTTTTGAAGTCGGTGCCAAGCAACAATCAAATTTGATGAATTAGTAGGTAAGTACGCAATGAAGGATTTTAGATTTGCTTGGCACCGACTTCAAAAATATACTAGATTGGTAGGTAATTAATTTGTACAGAATGAGCACCTTTTAATGTGTACATTTTTTACTTCCCGGGTAGGTACCTAACAACATTGAATGTGTTATTTATTTGCTAGAGTTGTATTTTGTTATAATTATTTTTAACTTTTTAGTTATAGGTAGAAGTCGGTTATATATTTTTTTAATGTTTTTTAATTTATTTTTTCTTGAAGATACGAGTATTAGAATTGTAACAATGTATTTATCAAGTACGTAATAATTAGATAGTACATTCTGCAAAATCAAATTTACATTCGTATCAGGAAGCTAAAGTTTTCCTTCTAGTATCAAAGATGTCACATGCCATGGAACTCGAAGGCAAAAAAAGGGAGCCTACAGAGACTACTTTTCTGTGAAACTCCCAGATATTGATATTCATGTCTTGATAGGTTTTAGTTAACCTATGAATTCTCTAGTGAGTTTTGTATCATAGCAATCATAAGGAAACGACACAGCATGGCTCCCTATTTCGTGTCTTTGTTGGCTACTTTTCACGTAAACTTCTAGATGTCGATATTCATTTACCCCAAAATACTGCATTACCTGCATTCTGGCAGGCAATCACTGTATTAGCATTCTTTTTCTATCCAACAACCCAAACTGGTTTCTAGAAAATTCTGTTTTATGTCGAGTCATCTGTTTTCTGTGGACACAATTTTTGTATTGCATGGAACTCGAGAGATTTTAGGTGTTTTTAGGTAAGCAGCGGCATTTAAATCACAGTTTGGACCACTTTTGAAGAGGCGTCGTCAAAATTAAACATTGTAACAGTAACATGAATCTCCTATATTTTCAAAGATCATATATATAAACTTATAAAGTTTCCTTTTATTCTTTTGTATAGGTATTTTAATCACAAATTATCTGCTTTTGGGTCTAATCATGACACCGGAAACCTTCAACACAAAATCAATCGTCCTGAACACGAGTTATTCGATTTATTGAAATAGCCCAATTGGCATTCCCGTTGTCCTCAAAATCACTCCGACAACAATTTCAATATCACCTCAACAACTCCCCCATGTTTAACGTAACAGAGAGAGCTTTCACTTATCCCCATACATAAAACTTTTTCGCTTTCACCTTCATCGTCATACTAAAGTATTCGGCCTGCTTTTCCTTTGTCGGCAGCATTTCCCTCCTCGAGCGTCGTTCGCGGCAGATCCGAAAACACGCGTTTAACCGTTCGACGATATGCGACAATGGCATTCTTCAGATCGGCAATGCCTAATTGAAATTTATGGTTCCAGGAGATGCGCTATGAGAAACTGTTGTCGGTGGTGAGAATGCTGCATCGAGTAAAACTGTTGTTACTCTCGCATTTTAGTTCGAATTTTAAAAATTAAACAAACCTTTTTTTAATTTCGGTTCTTTTACCAAAAATTTATTTCAATTAAACGTATTTTACACTTCTTCTTTCTTCGGTTTTTTAATCCCCCTGGGTTTCCTCTTTTTAGGGTTCCGTATATACAATATACGGATACCCTTATAATATCACTACGGATTTCTGCCTCTGTCACAGCAATTTTCTCCTAAACTACTGGACGGAAGAGGTTGAAATTTGGTATCAATGTATAGTTTGGTGACCTGATCAGGATTACATATCGTAAAAGAAGAAATTTTGATTTTAGGGGTACATCTGGGGGGAAAACTAAAAAAATCGACCGTTACCCCTGATCTCCGAAACTACTGAGCCTAAAATTTTGAAAAAATGGGAAATATAGAACGTTGCCCTAACTTTATAGGAAAAATAAGGAGAAACCATTAATATTAATTTTGGGGGGCAAATTATAGAATTAAATAAAAATTTAAAAATAAAAAAAATTTCAAACGCATCATGTAATATATCAAATGAAAGGTCTCATTCTGAGGTACACAAATATATTTTTTTCATATTTAAAAAAAAATTATTTAAAAAGATATTAACGAAAATATACCAAAATTTACCCATCCCCCCCTTATCTCCGAAACTATAAAACGTAAAGTTGTGAAAAAAAATGGATATATAGGTTCTGACCTGAAGTTTACTGGAAAAATAAGGAGAAACTTCTACTTTTAATTTTGGGGGGGCAATTACAGAATTAAACGGAAACTATAAAATTAAAATTGTTTATAACCCATCATGTTACATCAAATGAAAGGGCTAATTACGACGAAAACAAATATGTTTTTTTCAAAATTTTAAAATAAATAAATTAAAAGATATTAACAAAAATATAAAAAAATTTACCCATTCCCCCCCCCTTATCACGAAACCATAAGCTGGAAAATTTTGAAAAAAAATGGAGGTATAGCCCTTCACCTGAACTTTAATGGAAAATTAAGGAGAAACCTCTAATATTTATTTTGGGGGGCAAATTATAGAATTAAATGGAAAATTAAAATTAAAATTGTTTCTAGCCCATCATGTTATATATCAAATGAAAGGGCTCATTATGACGAAAACAAATACATTTTTTTCATATTTTTAAAATAAATTAATTAAAAGATATTAACAAAAATATAAAAAATTTTACCCATCCCCCCTATCTCCGAAACCGTAAGCTGGAAAATTTTGAAAAAACAATGGGGGTATAGCCACTCACCTGAACTTTACTGGAAAAATAAGGAAAAACCCCTAATATTTGGGGGGGGGGCAAATTATAGAATTAAATGGAAAATATAAAATTAAAATTGTTTCTAACCCATCATGTCATATATCAAATAAAAGGGCTCATAATGAAGAAAACAAATATATTTTTTCCATATTTATAAAATAAATTAATTAAAAGATATTAACAAAAATATAAAAAATTTTACCCATTCCCCCCTTATCTCCGAAACCATAAGCTGAAAAATTTTGAAATACTGGAAGTATAGCCCCTCACCTGAACTTTACTGGAAAAATAAGAAGAAACTCCTAATATTCATTTTGGGGGGCAAATTATAGAATTAAATGGAAAATAAAAATTTATAATTGTTTCTAACGGGTCATGTAATATATCAAATCCCAGGGCTCATTATGACGAATAGGTACAAATATATTTTTTTAATTTTTTTAAAATGAATATTTTAAAATATATTAAAAAAATATTTTAAAAGAATTTTATAGGAAAAATATGAAAAAAAATCCCTAATTCTATTATTTGGCCTCCAAATAATAGAATTAAACGGAAAATAAATTACTAGAAAACCCCCATAGTAATTTTAGGGACAAATTGTACAATTAAATGGAAAATAAAGATTCAATTTTCAAACGCATCATGTAATATATCAGATAAAACGCTCATTATGTAAATTACAAATATAACATATTTTTAAATCATTTGTATAAAAGATATTAAAAATATTAAACATCAACTTAATTCCCACTTTATAAACTACACTATTTAAAATTTGAAAAATATATTTTATTTATATTTTTAAATAATTTGAATAACAGATTTAATAATTTATAATTTAAACTTTGACCTATTTTGTCGTTTTTCTTCCAATCTACATAGCCTCAAAACTCAGACAGTAGATTATAAAAGGCATTTCTGAATGTTTATTAGTAAAATAAAACTCTAATGTTACTTTTTGGGGGCCAAATTAGAAAATTTAATACATACCTATTGTGATAAAAATCAAGCGAATCCTAAAGCAGATAAAATAAAAAGTCTATTTTTGGAAAATCAATGTGTATATTTTTTATAAATTTAAAACGCTTCCTTTAAAAGATATAAGGGTAAGTATAAGAAAATGCACTCATTCCCTGCTTGTCCGAAACTGGAATATTCGAATCTTGAAGGTGGTACGGAACCCTAAGTATGCGAGTCCAACTCGCACTTGACCAAATTATTATTTAATTTAGGTTCTTTTACCAAAGATATATTTCAATTAAAGGTATTTCACACTTGTTCTTTCTTCGGTTTTTAAATCTGACACTCATAAATATGCTGATAATGACAGAACCCTACCACAGATATATAGTGCCTGGAACATACGTCTAATAGTTGTTACAGTCCTTACGTATCTAGCATCTAACACTAGATTATATTAACTAATGTTCTGTAGTTTCCACAACAATCACGGAAATTTATTTGTTCCAGATGACGGAAGCCGATTTGAAATTCAATCCAATGAGAGCTTTTAAGGACTTGGCCACTCATAAGTCACATAACACTTCCAATGTTAGCTTTAATACGAAAGCTCCCTTGATCGGAATGTTTGATGTCTTGAACTATGAAAATCCAAGTAATTAGATTTATCCATTATTTGAGCTCTTTTATATTTCTTTGGTAATTTTACACATATCAATAATTTGTGCATATTTTTAGGTCCGGCTGATTATGATTATGATAGAAAATCTGAACTTGAACGATGCAAGGGACATGTAATACCGGTTTCATGTAGATTTACTAATGCTGATGAAGGTTTTCCTGGACCAGCTCATTACATTGTGAGTATAGTAGATTGCAGATTATAAATTGTCAAGATAAAGTGAATAGATGAAATGAGATAGAGAATAAAAAAAATATATAATCGACTTCCACCTATAACTAAAAAGCTAAATTAATTATAACATAATACAACTCTAGTAAATAAATAACACATTCAATGTTGTTAGGTACCTATCCAGGAAGTAAAAAATGTAAACATTAAGAGGTGCTCATTGTGTACAAATTAATTTCCTACAAATCTAGTATATTTTTGAATTCGGTGCCAAGCAAATCTATAATCCTTCATTGCTACTATCTACTACTTCATCAAACTTGATTGTTGCTTGGCACCGACGTCAAAAATATACTAGATTGGTAGGTAATTAATTTGTACAGAATAAGCACCTCTTCAAAATGAAAATTTACATTTTTACTTCCTGGGTAGGTACCTAACAACATTGAATGTTTAGTTATTTGCTATAGTTGTATTTCAGAAACTATAATTATTAAAAAAAAACTTTAGCTTTTTAGAAGACACTTATAGGTGGAAAAAAGTCGGTTATAGATTGAAAATTATTTAAAAAAAATTGAATATTTTCAACTTTTGTAGTGAACTCATCGCGGTAGAAAATTTGGCCTCATTCTTTATTTTTTATTTGTATGTATAACCTTAACAGACAGGACCAGGTAACATCGAAAGCTCCAAAATTACACAATGATACTTTCTCTTTTAAATTGACAGGTATATGTTTACGAACAAAATGTACTAGTAAGCGTTGACTTAATGAGCCCAAAATATATTTATGCCTTATGGATCACGCCATGTAACCTTTCTTCAACTTTTTTGGACAACTCTGTAAAACTATAGATAATGCCATTCCACCCTATGTACCAACCATCCTGTACATACGACTGCCCACGGACAAGCATAAATTTGTTAACTGCCTTCTGTAAACTATAGGACAGAGTAGAATCCATCCCATCGTATATAACTTCTGTTTATTTGGAAATTAATGGACTAGCTTACATACAGGGCATAAATTATTTCATTTTTGCAGGGTAGTTTGTTAACAGAATATTATCACCCTGTGTAACATTAATTCCTCTCCACACTTTATGCAACTTCTTATGTGCTATAAAATAAATAACTTTTTATTTAATTACACTGTGGCCATAAGCAAATAGCATATACATAGTTCAACATATCCTGTATATGATTTGTTTACGTGTGTATCATATAACATTTTAATCACCCAAAAAATATAATTTTAATTTCACATTTTAGGGTTCCAACGGAATTTTTATACACCAATCGTCCACTCCATCCTAAGAAAATATGTGAACATCCATACTGTATATATAGCTTGTAAACAGCCTAAGCGGTCGCTATAGTTCAATTATCATATGGAAAATGCAACTCCTTCTATCACTTTACTTTGTGATTAAAAAAATGTTTGCTTTAACTAAACATCCTGGTATAAACCCACCAAATAGCAGTTGCATATATAGAGTTTACAGGAGAGACATGTGTATGATTCACATAATGTAATTTTCTATTAGACCGGGAGAATGTGACAAGCCAAAGCCCCGTCTTCGCAAATATTAGGGAGTTCAAAATAAGTTTACATTTAGCAAATAGGATTATTTTGCCGGGTATATCTATGATGGACCTTTGAATTTACGAGTGAGCTCGGTGGTACTCATTGAATTAAGGAGTCGAAAATACTATGGGCTTTACTACCTATATGCTTCAGACGTACATAAAAAATTTTCAAATTCGCAATTAACTTCCAGTGCCTAAAATTCCCGCACTATTACGTTGGAATTAAAATATTTATGAGGAAATATATGGTTATGTCATTTCGATGAAAATTTTGATAAGAAAAATTTTCGAATTTTAGACGATTTTCTGCAAATTTGCAAGTTGCACGTGGTGCAGAAGAGTATATGAGATCACCTAGAGATCTTTCTTAATAGTTAAACGGTAAAAAACTATGCCAAAACACATCTTATAAGGAGTTTTCGAAAAATCGAACACCAATGAAAATTTTAGAATTTCTTTATGTTAGGTAGATATTTTGAGGTCGATTTCCATGCACGCATGTGTTCTTTCACAAATTTCGATCACTTTAAATACAATTCTTTTCCCAAATTTGATAATTTTCACCAATCCGGATATATATTCTATTAATACTAAGACCATATTCATACAAAACGGTGTCACCACAGGAGAATAAATCATACAGTAGTTTACAAATATTAAATAACTGCGACGAACTCATAACCTCCCCCTTTTTGGAAGTCGGAAAAACAGTGGAATAATTTTGAATATTATGTTAGGAAAATTTTTTCAAGGAGTTATGTATTTCTCCTAAGTTTGGCAAATGTGATAGGGACAAAAAACTACTTGTCTGTGGTTAACATGAAGTGTTGGAGAAGAGCAACAAGGAGAAATCGACTCGAACAAATGAAGAAAGAAAATTGGTAGAAAAGCAACAACTGATCTGGCATGACATATAAAGCGAATGGGTGAAAAACGACTCCCTACAATAATCCTAGAAGGGACCCGTTCGGAGATTCCCAAAACCGATTTCAGAAAGATATCTTATCCACAACTGACAGAATAGACCTAAACTTTATATACATAATTGTCTTCTAAACGTTGTTTGTGGCATATTCTTGATTATTTTTATGTTTTTTTGGGCAATAACACCACAATAGAAATAAAACGACGTATATTGCAGGAATACCAAACGTTTCAAAGTCTATTCTGACTTCGTTGTCAATGGCTTTATATTTATTGATGTAAATTGCAAAATGAATCAAATTTCATTTTGCAATGTGTGTTATTGCCTTAAAAACATAATAATAATTTATATACATAGTAAATTGTTCGAAATTAGCAAAAAAAAACATTTACTAGCATACTTGCATATTCGTTTTCTATAAGTTTTAATTTCAAACACTAATCAGTTTGAAGTATTACTAATATATAAAAATTTAATGAAATAGTGAGAGTCCTTAGTTCTAACTCTATAGATGCTTTAAAATACCTTTAAATCATCGAGACCCATTTGGCTCTATTCGTCATTCCCGTCATCGCCTGCTCTGAGCACAAATCTCTGCGCTCTAAGTAAGCCTTAAAGTCAACAGAGACTAGTGGAACGTGGGGCTGGAAAGCGAGGTAGGTGGTGGGTGCTTCGTAATAACTAGAAGAGAGTCCCTTTAAAACCTAACATCAAATAAAACGTACAAAATGAAAGGCGGTGTTATCATTCCGGATTAAATCCCGCCAACTTTTTCCTACTGGAAACTCACAAAAGTGTCTGCTTTAAAATATGCTTTCGTTCGACAAAGCTATAAATTTCCGTCCTTGTTTTTAATTTTGAAGTAATTATTATTGATTGTGTTGTCATTGTCATCGGTTCGTCTAAAAATTGTGATGTGAGTCATCCCGACATATCCAAATGTCTATAGATAAATAAAGAGATATATAATCTGGTATGTCAGATCCACGCAATCACATATATCAGTCGGGCGTCCCGTACAGAAGTCCCGCAGGACGTCGCTTCGCTAAATCGATATCGGCACAGACAAATTTGATATATCGCTTAAGTTTTTCCGACAATTCAACAGAAAAATTGGCCATGGGCGGTTTCAGATCGTTGTTAAAGTAAAGGGATGTTCTTTTAGTAACAAAATTATCCAGTGCCTATAAATAAAATTTAATTGTTTGCTCATGATTCGGAAATAATCCGTATAATCTCCAGGACCAACTGTGCCGATTATGATAGAGTTCACACAGCACACAGGCAGAAAGTGGATATTACAAGAGGAACAGACAACAATTTTTTAAACTTTTAGCACAAACAAATAAAAATTTGGAAATATAGCAGCTTGAGTATACCAAAGTTGTATCATATCGCTGCATTGATACGGCTGAACATTCGTAAGTATGCGGAGCTCTGAACATAATATCTTTTCTCATAGATTATTAACGTTTGATCCAGTTCAAGAAGCTAATTTGATATTACTTTTTTTTTGTACAGTACAGAAAGTTATTACAGCAAAATTTATAATTAACCCAGTGGCCACTTCTATATTATGTACAAAATAACGTTTTGGTAATAATAATTTCGTTAAAGTATGAATTTAATGAATTTTGTTTAGTAATTTAGGGGTGTAAATTTTTTAACAACAGAATACCCAGTATGAAATCGTCCTCAATATCCGCTATCAGGACTCCATGCCGGATTACGTTGTCCCTTATCTGTAGCACGACATCTGCATTACCCTGTGGTGACATGGACTCGCCGGTGACTGTTCTGGGCTGGATGTTACTGTTAACTGGCCGGATTTCTGATGACTTCAAAACCCTGACCGTGGCAATGGACACAGCGGCGCCGGTATCGAAGGTGATGGTAACAGCTCGGCCATTGATGGTGCCTCTGATGACTAGGCTGCTGCTATCTCGGCAAAATCCCCTGATGGATACTGTCCTGGGGGCTGGTGGAGGGTGAGTCAGCATTCGCCCCCTTATGCTGACTGGTTGGAGTTTTTCTAGTTGGTAAGGTCGGTTTGTTGGCTACCCCTGGTAGGTGATCGTTCCGGTAGCCTTACTCGGCAGTCACGTTGGAAGTGTCCTGTCCTTCCGCAACGGTAACATGCACCTCTGGTGCCAGTTCTTTGTGACCGTTATAATAGTTTGTTCAGACCAGCCAGCAGCGCTTGAAATGGTGACTCTGATTGAAGAAAACTGCTCCGACCCTCGGCTTGGACATGTTCATGACGGCCTCTACTTCCAAAGCCCGAAGTAGAGCTTCATTACTCTTCTTGACGCCACCCAGTCTTTGTACTTCCACATCTCTGATGCCGTTTATGAAACTCTGTGTGGCCAACTGGTTTTTCGTTTCCTCTGGCAGTTCTGGGTAGGACAAGTGTACTAACCGTCTAATCTCTGCTTCGAATTCTTAGAGTCTTTCACATGATTTTTGCGTTTTTCCACTCAGTTGGACTTGGTATACCTGGCTCAAGGATTGATTGTCGTATCGTTTGTCCAGGATGACGATGATCTTGTCGAAATTGCCTTGTTTATCTACTGGAATGCTTTGAAGGAGTTCTAGGGCCAGACATCTTAACGAAATTACCAGAGAAGTAGATTTTTCTTGATTATCCCATTCATTAGCTGTAGCCACGGCCTCAAATTGCCGTTTATACTTGGGCCAAGATGAACTACCATCAAATGTGGGTGGTTTACTAAAGGAACCTTTGGTACTCACGGTGTGCTGGTATTTCCCTCTCGGCAAATCTTGTTGCAATTTTTTAATTGCTGTTTCCACTTTATCTTGTACTTCACTGTGTACTGCGTTTTTAATTTAACTGATTTCAACTTTTACCTGGCTTTGGATAGTACTTGCTTCAAATTTCACCTGGTTCTGGATGGAACGATGTCCATATACTTTGGTTTCAAGAGTATCCACGGTATTTTTTAGGACTTTTATGTCGTCGTTTATTTCTCTTATGTCTGATTCCCCTATTTGCATTTGTTCATTAACTGTGTCATTAACTTGCGATACTATTTGCATTAATTGTTCAAATTGCAGTTGTCGTTTTTCTTCTAATATTTGATATTCCTTTTTTGTGGTTAATTCAACTTGTTTTTCTTCAAATACTTTAAAATCATTTTGTCTTTTTAATTCAATTTGTTCTTGTTTTTCTTCAAATTTCGAAAATAATCCCTCAATTAAATTTTGTTGTTCACTTTTCATCGTAAAAACAAGATTTTGTTGTTCGCTTTTCATCGTAGTGACAAGAATTTCTAATTCTATTTTACGTTTTTCATCAAAAGATTTTACTAATCTTTGTTGAATTTCTTCTTGATGTTGTTTCTCCTTCTTGTCACGTTTTTCCAGAATCTGGACTATTTTTTCGTCTAGTCCCTCCGTAACCTGCTTGACTATTTTTTTGGTAGTTTCATCAGTTTTTTTCAGGCTTCTGGTTTCCATAAATCAAATTACTATTTTAACTTTAATTAATCCTGCACTTCTGATCACGAAAATTAAAAAAAAAACTAATATTTACTCTCACTTTCTAGAAACTTTTATTTACATGAAATATACACAACAGCTGATTCGAATATCACAAATATAATAGAACATAAGTTCTTCGTCGCACTAACTAAGTGCCGCGATGATGGGCCGTTCCTTTTAAAACACGCATCGAATCGTCTCGTACAATCCATTATCAATTCTACAGTTCCCAACTATTTTTTTGTCCTAACAGCGATCGATGTCGTACTGGAATGAAACCAGGGTCGACTTAGGTAAATTTCGTTACAATATGTTAAAAATGAAATAATTTATGGGGTAGCCCACTAAGGAGTTATATACGATGGTTGAAATATAGGACGAATTTCACTCTGTAAATGGGGGATGGATTCTACTCCGTCCTATAGTGTTCAGAAGGCAGCTAACAAATTTATGCTTGTCCGTGGGCAGTCGTATGTATAACATTGTTGGTACATAGGGTGGAGTGGAATTATCTATAGTTATACAGATTTGTCAAAAAAAGTTGAAAAAAGGTTACATGGCGTGGTCCATAAGGCATAAATATATTTTGGGCTTATTAAGTCAACGCGTACGTTTTCTTCGTAAACATTTACCTGTCAGTTTAAATGAAAATGTATCATTGTGTAATGTTGAGGCTTTCGACGTTTCTTGGTCCTGTCTATTAAGGTTATACATACAAAATAACAAATAAATAATGAAAACTACCAGAGTTCAAAAAAACTAAAAACTTGAAACTAAAACATTTAAAAAAATATATACAACTGACTTCCACCTATAACTAAAGAGCTGAAAATAAGTATAACAAAATACAACTCTAGCAAATAAATAACACATTTAATGTTATTAATTACCTACCCAGGAACTAAAAAATGTAAACATTAAAAGGTGCTCATTCTGTATTATATTTTTGAATTCGGTGCCAAGCAAATCCAAAATCCTGCATTTACATATCTACTACCTCATTAAACTTGATTGTTGCTTGGCACCGATTTCAAAAATATACTAGATTGGCAGGTAATTAATTTGTACAGAATGAGCACCTTTTAATGTTCAGATTGTTTACTTCCTGGGTATGTACCTAACAACATTGAATGTGTTATTTATTTGTTAGAGTTGTATTTTGCTATAATTATTTTCAGCTTTTTAGTTATAGGTGGAAGTCGGTTATATTTTTTCTTTAAATGTTTTATAACTCTTTTAGAATCTTTAGAAATTTTTTTATCAACGACCCTTCTTCCTCGAATTTGATTTTAAATTACCAGCTGGATTTGCAAAAAAGTAATTTCCATGTTATAGTACTATTATGCATCGTTATACTTAAGTAATGTCTTATGTTTGTGTTTATATTGTAAAATTTCAATAACCTATAATTAATTTATCAGTTTGTTCTTATCTTATAATGGCATATCCTTTTTGCCGAAACACAACGGCTTATTGTCTTATTCTACTTTTTCATCAACAACTAATTCTTTGACGAGGAAGAAGATGCAACAAAATAAATTCAATAGAATACAGTTTTCGTTCTAAAGATGATCGTTTTGGTTGAAACTTCCTCCATTACAATTTTTTTGCTTTCATTTTCTGTTTTCGATATTTCCTTTGCAAACTTTTTCTTCGATTGCGACTTTTCCATACTTTTGTGCGCCCTTCGAGACGATTTGTTTCGGACAATAAACACCGTTTTTGCCGTCGTCTCGAACTCGGGGAGTCGAACCTCGAGAAAGATGTTACCGAAAGGGGGAACTTTGTCACAAAAGTAAAGCAAGGCCAAAGGGGAGACTTTAGGGTGGGTATGATATCGCCTGTCGAATTAGCAGCGGGGCTGTTATTGTTATGTTTATACTGAGTGACTGGCTGTGACTGTGACAGTGACTTTTCCGAGGATAGCAGTAAAAGTAAGAAGGCGAAGGTTTCTTGGATTGATGGGGGATGACAAAGGGCAACGTGATGAGTCATGTTGGAAGATGGCAAGATAATGTTCCCTGATTTGCTTTTTAAGCGGTTAGTATTGATTCATGTTCAAGATAGGAGAAGGTTTAGTTTCGTCCTATAATTTTATCATATATGATTTTGTAATATGTGCTAAAACTGTTGAACATAATGTAACACTAATTTTCAAGCATTTTGTCGTAAAAATACAGTTTTTTAACATTTGTGGATTTCTTACACGTTTCGAGCTGTAGATTAGGTGCCGTTCTCAATGGCAATTATAAAAAAAATCTAGGGAAGATTTAAAATTAGTAAAACTGCTGCCAAAATAGACAAATTTCAGAATTATATGTGGTGATATTAGCTGTGGCTTTGTTATTTCGTGCATTTGCTTGTTGTGATATAATGGAAGCTTTCAGATATCCATAAATGTTAAGATCCAACCTCGACACTTATAATAGCAAGTAGACCTAAGCATTAGTGCGTGAAATAAATAAGCAGGTAAAATGACAAGCTTATATGCAAAGACAACAAATTGAGTTAATTAACATTTTGAGAGAGAAAATTTGGACTATACAGTACACTTCGACAAATTAGTATTGAAAATGAAACATTTGAACAATCCGAGAATCTTTTATGACAAAGTTTGCGAGGTTGATGATTTAGTATAATCATTATTTTAGACGCGAATCTGTTTTTATTTTTTGTGCTACATACAATCACTTTAATAATCGTTTATGTATATTGGTCGTTACATCCTCTATGCACCCTTATTTTAATCATCTGATAAGACGAGTTTTTGAGACTGTTTTATATATCTATCATCATAATCATTTGAGCTATATTCAACCAATTTTTCATTGTGTGTTCTCCCTGAAGGATTGAAAGATTGAAGAGTACCTTAAAGTTCTATGGAAATGGAAGACTTAAGGTCTTGAGAAGAAATAAAGAAGATGAGCTTAAGTTCTGCCAGAAGTACTGTATTGAATAGAATTAAAGATAGATGGACAAATGGTCTTTTTCGACTAACTAAAATGAAGAAGAAGTGTCGGATAGAAGAATTTCAGAATTGGCTCGAAGTGTTGCGAAGAAGAACATATTTTTGGCATATTTTTTCATCGGGAACTCAAGCCTAGAGAAGAATTGGCTTTTGAATAACCAAGTGCGTGAAGGGCTGATCGGATACATTTATGGTCTTGAGAGATCCGATGAAGGGCTTAAGGTCTTTTGGTGGGAAGAATAGTTTCGAAGGATTCAGAAGATGAAGACATCTATTTAGAATTCTACCGGGGATATGAGGCATACCTTACCACGCTGCCTCAGTGCAGGTTGGTAAGAGGCAAATATGGATTTCCTGATTGCCATTTATATCAGAGCCCACTATACCCCCTGTAATTGTGTCACAATTTTTTATTAATTGAAAAACTTGACTTGACTGGGATTCGATCCCGGGTAAAAACCTATAATCAACCTCTAATTTTTGTATAATTGTGTGAGCTAAAGGACTTTTGCACTAAGCCACCGGGGGATATAACTAAAAATAGTCTTGTTTATAATTAACATTGCTATAAATTTCTTGGATTCAAAAATTAAATTTAACAGAGATATTCACATGCACATTAGATGGCATTATTTTCACAAAAATAAATCCACCATTTATTTACAACAGCTGCTTTCTATAGATACAATTTACACGGCATATACACTGATATAAACTGAAGTCACCAACTGAGATGTACAACAGTCCTTTTATAATTAGGATGGATTTTTTCCATATTTTTGATGGTTATCTGATTTTTGTCGGAGCAGTTTTTAAAAAGTTTCTCGAGGTCGATGCATTTTGCGCCATTGAAGATTCCGGAAGGCTGGTAGTATGTTGTATCTTTTATTGTCGGGATGATTAATTTCAAAGGTTTGTTATTTTTTCCATGGGCGGCGTAAAATGAATTTTATAACAATATCAAGTCAAATAGGTTACACTGTCATAAACCATTTCGCTTACTTGTCCAAGATATGTGAATAATTTCTTGGTCCGCATGGTTAAGTTTGTTTGATGGGTAATCACCGAAACTAACTATTTACTGAATAACATTACCGATGTAAGTTTATTTCCTCATTAAGTAGATGAGATGCCATCAAGATAATCTTTTATAATTATTGGTGCCATATTATGGAATATTTCTTCTGGATCATTGATATCTACGGCGCTTTATTCATTAAAATCTGTACAAATAAATATAAGTTGAAAATCAATATTATAAGCCAGTTATATGTTTAATTAACTTGTTGGACATTACACCCGCTAATGTTTTAATTCTAATAGCTACTTCAGTTCAGGGTTCTTAAGTAATAAATTAGAGAATAAATATAATATGAATATATATGCATTTTTTCTATATGTTGGCGTCATTATACTATGAACGGTATCGACATACAAATAATTAATATAAAATATAATTTGTCTCGTAGTATTTTATACAGGTTTGTTTTATCAAAGGTGAAATATATGACACGAAAATATATACGCCATAATTTGAAAATGGTGCTACCATTTCTCAGCATTTACGCTGACGAAGCAACTATCAATCGAATACCGAATTGCACAATCGCTAACAGCTTCTGCTCTAGTAGACTGCGGGCCTTCAATACCAGAAACAAATGGTCGACAGTTCTCGTAATTTTCAAGCCGGAAAATTGCACCTAAAACGTCGGCAATCTTGGACGAAGTATGTTCGGAAATGTGGTACGTAGCTGAACAATATTTAGAGAGTGAATTAGAAATATCTGTCGTAAAACGAAGAGTCTGAATGAGCTTAAGATATTCACAAATTGTTTCTTTGCTTTGATTTTTTTTTAATGTCAGGTGTTGGCGTTTATTTGAGTAATTATTCTAAAAAACACATTTTAAGAACGTTAATTTCATTGTTGTATTTAATTATAACGTATAATAATGCATTGGCATAATAACAATTCTAATTTAATATTTTTCAGTAATATTTTACCAAATGCCCATTTAAAAACGGGTTTAAACATTTGTTGTCGGTAAAAGATATATAAGTGCAAGAGGAATTTGATTTTACTCGCTTATCCGCTAGCTCTATATGAACGTGTATGTGACGCGCGAAGTCACCCTTATTGATGCCAGCACTGGTTTTAAAATTTTGGGGTTTTAGGGTTCTTCATCTTCGGGGTTTTGAGGTTTCAGATTCAGGCTTTGTCGTGTTTTCAGATTATGAGGTTATGGGGTTTTAGGTTCAAAAATGAAGGTTTGTGCCCTATGTGTAGATAAGTTTATTCGTTGGTTATTTTGGGTCTTAGGCTCATCCAATAGGGAATTTTTGTTTTTTTTTTATGGTTGCGAGTTATAATTTTACAACTTGTCGAGCTCGTTCGGGATCATAAGGATGTGTAGGTTGCAGGGTTGATTTTGTTGAGTTTTACAATTTTTCACCTATTTCTTGAGGTTAGTAAGAATCTCTGACGTTCATGTACTTCCAGGATATATAAAATTGTATAAATATAAAATTTATTAATATGAAAACGATGATTAAATGTTTAAAATTGAGTCGTGAAACCAAAAAAAAAACATCACGGTGGGGGAGGGGGGGATTTGAACTCGCAGACTCCCCTCGTTGGCTTATGGTCTTGCAGATACCCAATAAATATTTCATGGGATAGGTTGGGCTTAGAAGACTTCCCGTCGATTATTTTTGTGGTCCTGTGTTACTAGTGTTAAGCCAAGTTTCTGTGCTAAAAAAATCTCAAAAACACAGCCCCACAAACAAAAAATATCTGCTCTAAGAACCTCACTTTGTTTTCGGGATCACTGATTCCGAATCCCGGGTCAGTTTGACCTTATCAGGTCATGGTCAAGGTAGTTTTAAGGCCAAATCAAGAAATCCCTTTAGAAAAATCTGGAAAATTCATTATGAGGTTTTTGGGGTTGCTTATTCAGAATCTGGGGTCCGTTTGACCTTAGAAAAATGTTAAGAAAATCTTTATTAAAATAGGTAACCCTAATATACAAACTACACTACAACTTACATTTTTTGACCTTATAAGGTCAGGCTCAAGGTCATTTAAAAGTAAAAAAGAGTAAACACTTTAAAAAAGCTAGTTTGATAAAAAATAAATGCGTTATCAATTTTCCAGTTTTCTGGAGGCACTCAGCTCCCTAAATTCAAAATCTAGATCATTCAATGTTTATTGGTGATAAAGTTCTCATTAGAATTAGAATAACTTATATAAGATTGTTTCACTTTTCTTTCAGTAATTGTTTTTTATGGTACCTGATCCAATCACAGGTGAGTTGTCGCCCATGGGGGTGACGACTCTCATACGTCCCCTGGCCTAAGTATGAGAGCTTTCTGACTTTGACGAGAACAATGTCAACTCGTCGTCAGACACACTACGGAATCTTTCTCACACTGTAACGTCCCCCTGCAAGGCAGCGTGACTTCGCTGCCACGTTGGACTTGAAAACGAATCATTCTACACATCTTCTATCGAAGCAGTTGTCATTGTATCAAGTATCCATCGTTGTAGTAGGATTTTGAGTAGTGCTGCTGTTGGTATGTTGATTTGCAATCAATGAAAACTAGTAGATAAACCTCATTCGCACTATACATTGTTAGTACTTGACCTTAATTGGAAGAACTCATAGCTGAAAATGCTCCTTTTACCCCAGATCTAGGTTACCTAGAGAAAATGCTGGGAAATGGAGACCTGTGAGAGCTTCACTCACAACGGGAGGTTGGAGTCCCATTGAGTTTCTGTTCGATTAGATCCAAGTAAGAGCAGATAATGAAGAGAGACCAAGTTAAAAAAGGATTGTTAATCTACAACTGCAACCGAAGGGTGTCGAATAAAATTACCAATTTGATCTTAAAATGACATTTATTTAGTCCTTATAAGGTCTAAAACTATAATTTTAGATAAAGTTATTTATGCGAAAAATTTTTTTTTGCCAAATACGGAAAATATATTTTAGGATGTACGCATTTAACAAAATGGGCACTGTTGTAGTGGTTAGTGTAAATCTAGTAATTAGTTCAATCCGGAAGTACAAAAGTGGCTGTCTCACATGTTTATAGTTTTGTAGAATAAACAGTTTTTTTATATATTTTTTATCTACGAATGAATAAAAATGTCTTTTTTGGAAAATTTATGAAAATTTCTCATGTCAAGTAAAATCTACCCAACCAACCTAATAATACTCCGAAGAACACTGGTATCTGGTCTATAAGAACTACCCCCTCCCTCCTGTTTGTAAGAGAAGAAGAAGAAGAAAGGGGATAAACGTCAAAGATACCAACCGAAAACAACAGACAAAATAATAAGTTATCATTATGAAAAAGGAACTAACAGCAGAGTTTTATAGAAGGATAAGACGACTGTTGAAAACCAAACTAAACAGAAAAATCTGTTTCAGGCTATTAACACATATGCGAGTTCAGGGCTCAGTTAATCTTTCGCTATAGTTAATTAGTGCAAGACTGATATTGAACAATTACAGCGAAAAATTTTACTAACGAAAGCTCAAAATCATCACCCAAAGAGCTCTGTACAACTTTGCCACGGTATGAAGGAGGAAGAGAATTGGCAGATATAAGCAAACAATTTCATCAACAAATTTCTATTTTGCGTAGTCATTTCCAGAAACTAGCAGAATATACTAATCTACACATATGCCAGGTTGATGACTCAACACCAATGCCACTGACAGAACAACACCTTCAATTACACCACCAAATCACTGATCACTAACTGCTGAAATGGAAAGAGAAGCCCCTTCATGGAAGACATATAAATGATGTCAACCAAGATTATGTCGGCAATGCAACGTCGAACTATTTGTTGATCTCTGTTCATATGTTTCCTGAAACGGAAGCCTTTATATTGGCGATCCAAAATCAAGTAATTACTACTAAGAACTATCTAAAGCACATCGTTAAAGACCATTCTATTAATAAAGACAGATGCAGATACGGTTGCCAATCATCTGAATCTATTCAACATAACACAGGCGGTTGTCAAGCGTTCGGTGCAACCGAATACAAGGTACGACACAATACTGTGACCAAAATACTGCACCAGGAACTAGCACTGAAACTTGAACTATCACAGTCGCTAAGATTACCATATTATAAAGACAAACCAGAATTTGTTTTAGAAAATAACAACTACAAACTATACTGGGATCGCACAATACTGACTGATCGGACTGTTGCTCACAATAGACCAGATATAGTTTTGGTAAATAAAGTCGCTCGGAGAACAACCTTAATTGACATAGCAATTCCTAACAACAATAATATAAATATAAAGCAGGCTGAGAAAATAACCAACTATAGGGATTTGGAATTTCAAATAAAGACTCAGTGGTACATGATCAACACACGAACTGTACCAATTGTTATGTAAACGACAGGAGTAGTCACAAAACATCTATTAAGCAATTTAAAATACCTCGGTCTGGACGAACATCTTTACCAACAAATGCAAAAGCTGTCCTGTTAGGAACATCCCGGACGGTCAGGAAATTCATGGGAAACTGCCGCCACGACTCCAGCCACGGGGAAAACCTGGCAGAGGCTCCCACAGAGCTAAACTCGTTTGATATCTAGGGTATCTGGGGCTTAGTGAATTTCCCCCTAAATGTACGCTCGGCGTGCCTTAGAGGGAGTATGCTGCCATATATTGTATGGTCAAGTCGGGGGAGTAATCATTACTAAATTACTGTGTGTGAGTACAAAAAAGTGATTATAAACCTTGATATCGCTTACTTCTTGAAATAAATAAAACAGTGTATTTACAAGGGCATGCGGTAAAGACTTGCTTTCTCTTTCAAATCAGTTCTCTTTCAAAGATTATTATGTAACCTCTTCATTTAAGTACGTTGTCATTTGTATAAAAATGACCTATTAAAAAATTGATTACGTCAAATATACTTTTTCCTTCTTCTTCTATAAAGAGCGATTTTTTTAAGAAATCCCAAAACACGGGAAGAAAGCAGGTGAAAGATGAACTCAACCGTTGTATCCTATTAACCATTCAAGACGTGTACGCTGCTTACCCGGAAAAATAACGGAAAAACGAAACATATTTATTTCCCTCCGAGGCACTGTGAACAACAGACATTCACTCGATTTTTCCTACTTTCTTTCTCGCGGCGTGATACTTTATTGAATTTTCTACTTTCCAGATTCGATAGCTGGATTTATTTGATTTTGCATTTGGAACACCAGGATAATACGCGATATCTGTTATCCTGTCGTCGGCATGCTCTAGGGGATATTAACCTCCGGGTATTTCAAAATGAATATAAACTACGTTTACACAGAATGAAGCTATAACAAAATAAAGATGTACATAGGACTGTTACATGAATCTAACATAACTTTATATAATATAATCATTCCATATGAACAGAAAAAAAAAGAATTGGTTAACGAGGAAGAAACAGAAATAATGAAAACTGTTGAATCTAGCATAAGTGGCCTTACCCAAGAAAATACAATCAGACTATATACGAAAGACTAAATGAGAAGTCAACAAACAGAGGGCAAGGACAAATGGTTGAAGTAGTGTAGGTCAACTTAAGATGGTGATGTAGTAAGTGGGCAGAGGAATATAACAAATAAAAAGAACAAGTTAGGTGTTGACAGCAACTCATATGAGGGGCATAAATTTCCAAGAAATCGTCTCGGGGGAGGAAGATGAACCAAAAAAAGCCACAGTGAATGAGTTTCAAATTTAAAGAGAAAAAAACATTATGAAGACATACTAACAGAATACAAAAATGAGTTCTCCATCAGAAGCAGGCGCGGAAGGCGAAAATGTGGTGGCTCATGGTGAAGAAATCAAGAGATCAAAGAGATATTCAAAACATTTAATATTGAACTTTACCTGGTCTTCTTTGTAGAGCTAGGCCTTGGTGCGTAAACACAATAAAATTTGAAGCAATGAAAATGGAGATATTCAGAAGAACGTTAGGAATATCGTCAGAGAAGCATGGAAGAATTGAAATACCGGATGGACCTAGAAGACCACAAAGATGATAGAAAATAAATTCCCGATGCCACCACTAGATGTTTTGCTTGCAAAATCCCGATACCTCCTGGAAGTAGTTCTATTTAATGCCCTATACCAATCAACTGTTGTTCATTGCTTGGTGCAAGAGATGTCAGAAGGTTACTTCGTTAGAAGTATTGAATTTCGCGAAACAATTGTGAAACGATACAATAGATCGAATCGGTAATGCTACATACTTGCACACCGACTGACATACGTATTGTTACTGCAAAAGTGAAAATTCATATTAATTAGCAGACCATAGGACACGGTTTCGGGAATTGATGCACGTTTGGGCCGACATTATCAACAATTAGATAATAACGCCATCTTTTTGATAAAAGCTTAACTGGTGCGGACATACTTAATATTTCTTTACGGTTATTTGTAGCCAATACTAAATCAGTTGTTGTCAAATACATGTAATCAATTCCCAACAGAATGGAGCCCCACCACACTACACAGTTAATATATGAACCGAACCTACTTAAATGATGTTGTTCGTGATAGGTGTTTAGATTACTTGCATTGCGTCATAGTTGACAACCGTTAGTTTGTGCATTTATTATTTCATTTTCATATTTTGATATATAAACAGTTTTTGATATGCATGTAGAAATAAAAGTTACAATAATTCCATCGTTGCAAAGACATTGAGAAGACCTGGAGAAAACAGGCGTGAAAGTCGATTTATATTCACCTTACGTGACAAGAATTTAATTGATTTCATTCATTTTTTGTAAATTTGTGAACGATAGCGTATTTTCATTGGAAAAATGTCACATTTCAAAATTGTCAAAAATGTCAAAAACCTCAAAAATGTTAATTATGTAAAAAATGCCAAAAAAGTAAAAAATGTCAAAAAATGTCAAAAATGTCAAAAATGTGAAAAATTTAAAAAAAGGTCTTGTGAAAAATGACAAAAATGTCAAATGTCAAAAATTTTAAAATATGTCGTGAAAAATGTCAAAAATATCAAAAATGTCAAATGCCAAAAATATCAAATTTCAAGAATGTGAAATTTGTGAACGATAGAGAGTATTTTCATTGGAAAAATGTCACATTTGAAAACTGTCAAAAATGTCAAAACATCAAAAACGTTAAATATGTATAAAATGTCAAAAATGTCAAGAATGTGAAAAATGTCAAAAGTGTTAAAAATGTCAAAATTGTCAAAAATGTCAAAAACGTCAAAAATGTTAAAAATGTGAAAAATGTCAAAAATGTCAAATGTGAAAATGTGAAAATTTTTAAAAAAGGTCTTGCGAAAAATGTTAAATGTCAAAAATGTCAAAAATGACAAAGACGTCAAATGTCAAAAATTTTAAAAAATGTCATGTGAAAAATGTCAAAAATATCAAATATGTCAAAAATGTCAAATGCCAAAAGTGTCAAATTTCAAGAATCTCAAATGTCAAAAATGTTTAAAATTAACAAATTGTCCAAAATCTCAAAACTCGAAAAATATCTAATATTTCGAATTTGTACAAAATGTCACAAATATCAGAAATTGCAAAAATATTAAAAATGTCAGAAATGCTTGAATATCTGAAAAAAATGTTAGATACATAAAAAAATGTTAAAAAATACCAACATAGGGTTTATTTTTTCTATAAAAGAGAAAATCCCGAACGTGACTAAATTTTTGGACAATAGTGTATGTACATCGAAAAATGTCAAAAATGTTAAATATGTCAAAAAAGGCAAAACTCTAGAAATGCTATAAATTTCTACAATGTCAAAAATGTCGAAAACGTCTCAAATGTAAAAGAGGCCAGAAATGTCTGAACTTTCAGAAATGTATGAAGTATCATAAATACCAGAAACGTTAGAAATGTCACAAACGTCAAAACTGTCAGAAATGTAAAACGTGTTAAAATGTCGAAAATGTCAAAATTGACAAAAATGTAAAAAAATAATTAGATCGTTGTAAGTATTATTAGCTCTTCAGTGAGGTATCTCATCATCCCTGTTTGTATTTTAAAAACAGGTTTCTGGATTTTCTTTCGCAAATAACAAATATGTTCCATGCATTTTCATTCTAATGTACATTTTTTTCAATAAATGAGAAAAAATCAATATGTCGCTCGACTTTTGTCCAGTATTGTATATCGAAAAATTATGCCTCCAATTCGTTCACACAATGTTTTCTCTCAAACCACTGATATCGGTATTCGCATTTGTCAACTGAACGATAACAATAATACGTCGCGACCGCACTGCCATCGAGTGTATCTGAAAGCAAACGGAATGGGTACGCGCACCAAACCGATGAGTTATGGAGCTTTTTTCTTTTTCGGTGGGGCATTCCTGGCATCTCGCATTTATATGGGCCACCATACTCTACAGATTGCATCCTCATTGTTCTTTTTGAAGCGGCAAACGCAGTTATGTTAATGGACGCGATAAATTTCAGTTCAGCTAAGTGGCTATTGATATCATAGAGAGTGCCACATATATTGATTTAGTCGGTTGCATCAATGGAGGCTGTGGGTAAATGCGTTTTGCTGAGTTTTATTACCGCTCTGTGGGAACGGAGCATTTCTTAGATTAGAGGAAATAAGTTAGTGCTGATTTATTTGTTCCTCAAGCATGTAGTTTTTGAAGGGGCGTATAGACAATAAGAGAGTAGTCGTAAAAGATTAGGCCGTTAAAAGTCAGAAAATAAATATTATTCTTGGAATGTTTTTTATAATCTGGAAGATTATTATCCTACTTTACAGGGTGTTAAAAATATTTTATTGGAGATCTTCTTCTCACTTGTTTTTGGTACCTCCATTTTACTATAAGTAGCCTGATGCACCAGGTATTTGCTATTGGGTGCCTCAATTACAAGCATCAGCTAGAGGTGTCACCGATGTTCAAGATTTACAGGCAGGCAAACTAAAACCAAATCCATTAAACACAACTTTATGTACGATGAAAGTCATACTAGCCTCTTCAAACAATGTACATATTAATTTCTATAACTGATTTAGACTGCTCATTTAATTTTTAAAAGTTTTATGTCTCGGATAAGTTGAAATGCAGTATTATTTTCTCTTCTGTCCCTCAACCGATTTACTTTATTATTATTATTTCTGTAGTAGCTATTAATGAGCTTAGTGGGGCAAGTTAAGATTCTCTTATAATATAGGTTTCAATAACAGTTCCATCAGATCACTTGGACAGAAAATCGTAAAGATTGACTCGAATGTGAACGTCAAACTAAATTAAACATAATTACCAATAAATTTTGCCCTTCGCTATAGATATTCTACATAGTCATACTACTGAAACAGAACCTACGAAAATTTATTTTATTTTGGCCGGATAAGACTCATATAATTTAACTAAGATTACAAAAATTTGGTCAAGTGCGAGTTGGATTCGCATACTAAGGGTTCCGTACCACCTTCAAGATTATAATATTTCAGTTTCAGACAAGCAGGGAATGAGTGCATTTTCTTATATTTACCCTTATATATTTTAAAGGAAGCGTTTTAAATTTATAAAGAATATACACTTTCATTTTCCACACATATACTTTTTATTTTATCTGCTTCAGGATTCGATTTTTATCAAAATACCTACATATGTATTTAATTTTCTAATTTGACTCCCAAAAATTAACGTTAGAGTTTTATTTTACAATAAACTTTCAGAGAAGTCTTTTATAATCTAGTGTCTGGGTTTTGAGGCTCTGTAGATTGGAAGATAAACGTCAAAATAGGTCAATTTTTAAATTATAAATTATTAAATATATTATTCAAATTATTTAACAATACAAATAAAATATATGTTTCAAAATTTAAATAGTGTAGTTTCTACAGTGGGAATTAAGTCGATGTTTAATATTTTTGTTAATATATTTTAAACAAATGATTTAAAAATATTTATTTGTAATTCACATAATGAGTCTTTTATCTGATATATTACATGATGCTTTTGAAAATTGAATCTTTATTTTCCATTTAATTGTATAATTTGTCCCTAAAATTACTATGGGGATTTTCTAATAATTTATTTTCCGTTTAATTCTATTATTTGGGGGCCAAATAATAGAATTAGGGATTTTTTCATATTTTTCCAATAAACAAAAAATTTAGGTCTTATAGTTTGTGGAATAACGGGGGGAATGGGTAATTTTTTTAAAATATTTTTTAATGTATTTAAAATATTCATTTTAAAAAAATTAAAAATATATTTTTGTATTCGTCATAATGAGCCCTGTGATTTGATATATTACATGACCCGTTAGAAACAATTATAATTTTTTATTTTCCATTTAATTCTATAATTTGCTCTCCAAAATGAATATTAGTGGTTTCTCCTTATTTTTCCAGTAAAGTTCAGGTGAGAGGCTATAATTCATTTTGTTTCAAAATTTTTCAGCTTATGTTTTCTGTGATAAGGAAGGGGGGGGCTAACTTTTTTTATATTTTTGTTAATATCTTTTAATTTATTTATTTTAAAAATATGAAAAAAATATATTTGTTTTCGTCGTAATGAGCCCTTTCATTTGATATATAACATGATGGGTTAAAAACAACTTTAAGTTAATATTTTCCATTTAATTTTATAATTTGCTCCTCAAAATAAATATTAGGGGTTTCTCCTTATTTTTCCAGTATAGTTCAGGTGAGGGGCTATACCCCCATTTTTTTTTCAAAATTTTCTAGCTTGTGGTTTCGGAGATAAGGGGGGGAATGGGTAAATTCTTTTATATTTTTGTTAATACTTTTTAATTAATTTATTTTAAAAATATGAAAAAAATATATTTGTTTTCGTCGTAATGAGCCCTTTCATTTGATATATAACATAATGGGTTAGAAACAATTTTAATTTTATATTTTCTATTTAATTCTGTAATTTGCCCCCAAAATTAAAAGTAGAGGTTTCTCCTTATTTTTTCAGTAAACTTCAGGTCAGAACCTATACCTCTAATTTTTTTCAAAACTTTACGTTTTATAGTTTCGGAGATAAGGGGGGGGGATGGGTAAATTTTGGTATATTTTCATTAATATCTTTTTAAATAATTTTTTTTAATATGAAAAAAATATATTTGTGTTCCTCAGAATAAGACCTTTCATTTGATATATTACATGATGCGTTTGAAAATTTTTTTTGTTTTTAAATTTTTATTTAATTCTATAATTTGCCCCCCAAAATTAATATTAATGGTTTGTTCTTATTTTACCTGTAAGGTTCGGGCAACGTTCTATATTTCCTATTTTTTTTCAAAATTTTAGACTCAGTAGTTTCGGAGATCAGGGGGGGGAGAACGGTCGATTTTTTTAGTTTTTCTTTTACGTGATGTACTTTTTGTGTTTTTGATTTGCAAGAATATTTTCTATTAATTCCGCCTCAAATAACGGATTTGAGGCCGAATTTTTAGGCCCATGCTTTTTAAAGAATTTAAAGTTGATGGACCAGAAAGTAACTATTTTAAATAACTTGTAAGGGTATTTAAAAAAGTAAAAGTAGTACACACTAGGTGGCACCACTCATTGATTAACAGACCCAATAAAGATTTTTGGTTTGGTTTAGTAAAATCGTGTTTGAGTACCTTAAGAATTTACACACTAATTAACATAAAAATAGAAATTAAATTACATTTGCTTGGTAAGTGATAATCTCAGGAAAATTTTTTATATAGAATTTCGAATTCCCAAGCGGCCCTTGGTCCTCCAGGTACTGCTTATTAACACCTGCAAGCATCTTTAATTAAAACAATGTAATTTCAATTTTTGTTTTTGTATTTTAATGAATTGTATATCAGTTCGTAAAAATCTATTTCTATTTTATACAATGAAACTGTGCCGCAGTTAAATATTTCGATACATAATACTCAGTTTCTTCCTTATTGTTACTCATATTGTTACTTTTACTCGATTAATCTGTTTTCCTTCCATCGAACTCGAGTCTATTCCACCCACTGTCGCGCGAAATAGAAACTTCATCCCCGCAAACCTCATTCGCCTATCCCTTTCGCAATTTAATTACTTCCCAAGTGACACTTGTTTTGGGTAAGTGGATCCTCATCCTGACACAATTCAGACGTTTATTGCTGCCGCAATTCTGGCGTGTTTACCTGACACATTTTCCCGGCCAGCCGAACCATCGAGATATAGGTTTACAAGGAATTTAGCTTGTTTGGATTTAGGAATAGATAATGAACGAACAATAGTTTGCCGTTTCAGTTGTCTATGCATCTACATTGATAAACTATTTACTGACTGATTGATATAAAACGCCCAGATTGATTTTTCGAGCCCATTTAGAAAAACATCTGTCTATTTTTCAGAAAAATTCCACAATAATATCTCAATATACTTGGGTTGTAACCTAGTTGTTTTAAACTGCTCTTTATTTTCTTTAGTCTCCTAATAGTCAATGAAGTCTTTTCCAAAGATCATACAGAGAGAATAGATCGGAAACTCAATGGTTAAAATTATCGCCATAGAATCTGCTTCTACTGTACAGGAAATTTTTCCGAAAATAAAAAGATTACAGGTACTTGTAATACGCTCTTTCTAAATATAAAAAGGAATCTACATTTTATCTATATTTGTTGCTTCAAAAAATAGCACTAGATGACTGCACTGCAGAAATAAAACTACCAATTGCAATATAACTTATTATCTATATATAAATAGGCAAAGACAAAACAATTAGGTACCATTTTCTCCTCTGTTTCTCAACCGTATTTCTTCATTTTTGTTTTGTTTAGTAGCTCCTGACGACCTTCAGTGCAGAATGCTAATCTTAATTTATAATATTGGTTCATTCATTCAATAAAATATAATAAAAATTCATTATTTACGTCAATAATGTCAATGCCAAACAACTGAATGTGCCGCCGCCGCCAGACTCAAAACATTGAGTAATTATATATAGACAGACCAATGCTGTTATATACTTAGAGCATGTACTTCTGGAAGTGGCATGCAAGCGTTGTTATTATTTAGTGGGTAAAGTAATCATTGTATATTATAATTATACAGGGCGATTCCAGATATGTTTGAAATCATTTTTTTCGTGGGTGGCACATAAGCAGTTGCATATATAGACTGTTTAAAATATAGAGAAGAGTGCAATTATAACTAATAAAATAATTATATAGGGAAGCCCATTAGCGGTTGAATTTACAGGGTTCTTGGAATAGAAGGTGCAGTAGAATTACAATTATACAGTGTGGTGCAAAAAATGTTATACATAGATGCATATACAGGGTGGCGGAAATGGAAATGTAACCCATAAGCAATTGTATATATAGTTAAGATGAAATATAGGGTGAGAGGAATTATAGATATACAGGATGGTGATAAAAAATGTTAGAAAAGGAAATGATTTATAGAGTAGACCACGAAGAGTTCCATATATATAATGATTGAAATATAGGTCAGAGTAGAATTATAGTTACAGAAGATAATTAAAAATTTCATAAACAAAAAGAGTAAATATGGTGGGTCATAGGCGGTGGCATATACAGAATGGTTTACCCGGTGGTTCAAAAATGTTAAAAAATATTATGCGTGGTCCATGAGCAGTTGCATATACAGGGTCGTGGAAATATATAATGAGATGGAATTATTATAATGAGGATTTTAATAAATGTTAGAGAATTGAGTGCAATTATAGCTATACAGAGGGGTTAGAAAAAATAAATATGTAGGGTAGCCCATTAGCGGTTGAATTGTTGTCATATTAAATTAAGAATTACGAATTTGAACACAAATAAAGTTCTACGAATTATATCTGAAAAAAACTTGAATTTCGTTACTTATTTGTAGAATTGAGATGTCAGACCGACATCTAGGATTTTCGAGGAAACTATCACACAGAGGTTCCGAATCTGGATCCGTTCTGTGTAATTGCTGTTCTCCCTAAAGTCCTAGGATAGAATGTCACTATAAAATGTTCTTGTTACTTAACCTGCCAGAGATATTGACACAATTGGTCGAATTGGGACCACTGGGCGACAGCTAGTTATAATAATTTAGTCAAGTGCGAGTTGGACTCGCATACTTAGGATTCCGTACAACCTTCAAGATTCTAATATTCCAGTTTCAGACAAGCAAGGAATGAGTGCATTTTCTTATATTTACCCTAATACTTTTTAAAGGAAGCGTTTTAAATTTATAAAAAATATACACTTTCATTTTCCACACATAGACTTTTTATTTTATCTGCTTCAGGATTCGCTTGATTTTTATTAGAATACATATGTATTTAAATTTCTAATTTGGCCCCCAAAAATTAACATTAGAGTTTTGTTTTACTAATAAACTTTCAGAGAAGTCTTATAATCTACTGTCTGAGTTTTGAGGCTCTGTAGATTGGAAGATATAGGACAAAATAGGTCAAGTTTTAAATTATAAATTATTAAATCTGTTATTCAAATTATTAAGAAATACAAATAAAATATATTTTTCAAATTTTAAAGAGTGTAGTTTCTAAAGTGGGAATTAAGTCGATGTTTAATATTTTTGTTAATATCTTTTAAACAAATGATTTAAAATATGATATATTTGTAATTCACATAATGAGCCTTTTATCTGATATTTTACATGATGCTTTTGAAACTTGAAACTTTATTTTCCATTTAATTATATAATTTGTCACTAAAATTACTATGGGGGTTTTCTAATAATTTATTTTCCGTATGCCTTCATATACTTAAATTACTCACTGGACGGTAGATGTCACCGACATCTATTAGGTTCAATACACTGACTGTTGTCTTACTGATGTGTATTATATCCAAGTATTTCACTTTAGAACTTGTCATTCAAGGAAGCGTATCTGACGAGAACTCCTGGTTCGAAACGGCTGTTATACGTTGAATGATATAGTTCTAAATATGTGGATATATATCTGTATATATATTTACTTTTGTGTTTTTATATAAAACACTCGAACCATCTGTCAAGAGTATGGTATATGTTATAGCATAGTATGCCTTAATATACTTAAATTACTCACTGGACGGTAGATGTCACCGACATCTATTAGGTTCAATACATTGACGGTTATCATTTCATACCTCTTTTTAAAGTTCTCTTTTTTGCTAATCTTTTGACCCAAAATTTTTTTAAATCATATTATTTTTTAAAGAGTAATTGCCAATTACCCCAAGTGATTTTTACGATCTCTGTTCACGAACTCGAGGTCAGATTTGCAAAGTTCAAAATGCTGGATCCAAGATGGCGAATGAAAAGTCAAACTTCTTATAAGCTGTTTTTTTTGGGGTTCGCTGATCACGAATCTGATAGACAAAATTCAAGTTGGGGGACCAAATATGGAAGATGAAAATAATCCGCGAGACGAAAATTTCGTCCGCAATCTTGGTCATTACTCTGTAAAAAGTAAGTTTGTCAAAAGATTGGCAAAAAAGAAAGCTTTAAAAAGAAGTATCACAAGATACTTGTATTTAAACTTGTAGAAGTGATATTCACCACCACTTAGGGGTTGAAACTACAGGGTGACCGATACGTGTAAAATGTGTCACCAATAAATATAAATTAACGGTTTTTTTGGTCATTTAAAAGTTATTTTAGGTGGCTAGTTTTGAAATGAAAGCCCTGTATATGAAGCTTATAAAAAATCGAAGGAACTGTATTTATGAAGGCTTTAAGAGTAGGTAATACAAACATGTTAGGGCTCGTTGAAAGGAACATGTATTTTATTCGATACTCGAGTCGAGTGTTTAAGTCTAATAACAGAAAACATACAATTTTCGGAAAAACTCATGGAACATTTTTAAAGGTACTTGAAAAGACCTTCAAAAACCACTCCTGACAAAGTCGATTACATTTTAAGTAACGAAATGACGATGATAAAAATTTGGGGCTTGAATTTTTGAAAAATGAGTGAGAGGTAAAATCAAAGCTGTTTCTGCCAAAATTTAAATTAATTGTATTCTAGTAGTTACTCTAGTACTCTGTACTCTAGATTGAGCGATATAGAATGCTCGATTCTCAAAAAAATCAAATAACTTTACTTTACTAAAAATCTGAAGTCGATACGTAAATCATTCTTCGACAACGATTCCTGACAAGGAGTCAAAAGGTCACTACTCATCAACACATAAGTATATTGAAATATACATTCATCACAGTAAACTGGGAATAGAAACACGAATTTAACTTAAATTACGAGAATATTAAAATTAATAATTTTTATGTGAGAATAATAGAAGTATAACACTTTCAGCACCAAAAATGAGTTGGACAAAACAAGAGATAGCGGATGTTGAGGAAATAAGTGTTACGTCTCATAAAGGCAACAAGGAAACCCAATTCCATTAGCCGTGGTCATTGTGGCACCCGCAAAACATCTCAGCACTTAAAACTAGGCCACAAGAACACTACCCCAGCTCTCATCCTTAACGAGAAAAAACGTTTTATTCCCTCGCATTCTACAACACGTGAATTATTAACCGTTCAATTTGCATGCACATTTCAATTCATAAAACACATTTAATAATTCCCACCAGAGGGCGCTCCGGAGAAATAGAGACACAGAACAAAGAAAACCCACCCACGGAACCGGAGAAAGTGCAAGAGAGGTATCATCGTCCCTGCCAGGCATCAGCTCTGTACGAGTTGAAAACTAAAATAGGTTTATATATAATTCAGGACTTTTAGGTCGGATTCCCCGATGATGTAGCGTGGAGCGCGTAACTTGTACGTCCCTCTTTAACATTTTAAGAATTCACGTTCTGCGTCGTGGAAAAGCGTTGTCAGAGGATCTATGGAGGTGTACGAGAGAATCGTAAGCAGATTCGTTACTGTCACAATTTTCCTCGTCGGTTTGGCGTGAGAAGAATGGAAATAAAGATCAGGTGCTGGATGGAAATAAATGAGGGAATACCGAGAATTTTCTAGTGAAATTTAAAGTGCCTGATTGTAAATGGAGAACAATGAGTACAAGGATATAAATATCCTGTCTTGAGATGCAAAGCAGTGGAAACCTTTTCGTAGTATTTCAGCTTTTGTTGAGTCTCAGGTTTACAGAGTTGGATTTTCGATTTTAGTGTCTGACTCACATAACTGGTTAAATTTAAGTAATCATCAACAGAAAGATATAGACACTAGATTATTCTCATAAAGGATTTAGATGATTAGATATTATACCTCAACAACTATTCAATATAATACTAGAATATACAAGGTGTTACTAAAATAGAGTTCCATTATATTAAGGGATATTACAGAAAGGTATCATATAATTGTCTATAACATGAGGTTTACGATTTTCTGAAAATCGGAAAAATATGTGCAAAAAAAAATTGTTAACATCAATGTAAATCTCAAATTTTCATCATAAATATCTAGTTTAAATGTCAAGATATACCATGAAAGTATATCGTACAGGGTGTTTGTGATGGTTTTCATTTTGATTGATTTAAAGTCAGTTTCTTTTAGAGACGAAGTTAAGTTAAGGGGCTTACAGTCGCGTGAAATGGCAGAAAATATTCCATTAGTTAATCTAAACAAAATTTTGTTATGCCGCCGATCTCTTCTATAGGGTATACGGTTGTAGGTGTGTGCGTGTATGTACGTGATATTAGGTGGTACATAAGCAGTTGCATACAAAGGATGGTTGAAATATAAGGAGGAATTGAATTAGTTATTCAGGGTGGTTAAAAAAAGATTGAATTGGATGGCACATAAGTAGTTGCGTATACAAGGTGGTTGAAATATGAGTGGAGCAAATCTAAAGTTATACAGAGTGGATATTTGCGATATAGAACGGAGTATATAGTTACAGTTATACAGAAGGCTTCAAAAATGTTAGAAGCCGTTGAATACACAGGCTAGGTGAAATATAATGTGGAACATAAGTATACAACATTATTGCAACTGATAAAATGGAGTCATATTCACATATGGAAATGACAGATATTCACTTTATGAACGGCCATGCGGCTGGAAATGCATCAGAAGCGAAGCGTTGTATACGTAAATTTTCCAATCACTACTTTTACTAATTAAACACTACAAAGCTCAATTGACAGTTTATCAATAGCTTATATTGTTAAGCGTTGTGGCAACGTCAGTCTTTTATTTGCATGGTAAACATATTTTTGTAATTTTTCCAAATATTGATTTCAACAAAGATAATATTTTTTGTCAAGATTTTATAATCTAGTGAAAAATGTAAAAAAAATAAATGAAGAAAGTTACGGGCCAAAAACCCACTTCACTAATCTAAAAAGGACGCTTATGATTTGCATGTCCAAAAAAGGAGTCGCACATGTTATTTAACTTAAAAGTTATGTAAAACCCATACATTTTTTTCTATTTATTTCTTTTAAGGGCACATAACTTTCTAAAAGTGTGTTTTAGGGTCCATGTAAATAGGCACTCTTTGGCTTATTTTAATAAGTTCTATACACAGCAGTTTAGAACCCTATTTTTATTTAAAACAGAATAGTTAGCCTATGCATCATTGCTATTGCTTCCTATTCTTGCGGTCTTCATCATTCATGTCTTCTACATTCATAGGTCTCCTTATTTCTTTCCTCTACGTTATTTTTAGTCTCCCACTTTTTCTCTTCTCATGTGGTACCCATTGCATAATTTCATGTTACAATTTTTCCTTCTCATCCGTTGTGCTTGTACATGTCCATACCAACTTAATAATAATTAATAGTTTTTCCTCAATGCTTAGTATATTATTTTTTTCTAATTGCAGTTTTTGTTTACTCTTTACGAGTAACGACGAAAAAATTATTAGTTTTGGATTGTACAATTATACGGCCTTGTCTAAGAACGATACAAGCTAAGACAGGCAACAAGAATAGCGAATCTGGAGCTAAACGTGAATACTCAACAGTCACTTAAAAATAAAGACTGTCGAATCAAATTATGACGTTGGATAACCTATGGTTGTTCGGGCTGTTTTGTCGTGGTGATTGGTATTTCTTTCGTATGTTTCATCTGCACTGATGCAGACATCCTCAGCTGTGCCGACGTAGGTGATAACTCGTAGACTTCACCCGTGGAAAATGACCAATTTACCACTGAGAAGCTAGTATTTATTTCAATCAACTGGACCATGGTGTGTCTTTATTAGCCAGTGGGAATCAAAGGATCGAGGCCGACAAGCCTCATAGTGCGGGATGGCATATTATACACAGTTTTATACCTCTTTCTTTTCTATTAAAGTTGTTTCCTTTTCGCTGAAGGCGAGGGTGGTGGTGGGATGTAGCTAATAGTACATCGATATGTTCGTATTCTATAATTTGGTTGTAACAATCGACAATTTCGTCCACGTGCAGAAATACGAGGATATATACAGCACTACTTGAACAGGGTATCTTGTAAACTTCTGATGTTGACAGTGGGTCAGTGAGATTATTAGAAGGTCAGAGAATGATGAGTGGGTTTGAGTATAATTTGATTTGGATTGTTGTTTTTTAAATATAAGATGTGAATGCTGTCCCTAAAGTTTCAAGTGATTTGTTGATCTTTTATTGGATTAGATTTATTTCTTGATTTCGAAGGCCTTCTTATCTTATGGTTCGAGTATTTGTCTTCTAGATAACGTTGTTTAGAGATTCTGGACTAGGTGAATGGGTTCTCTATATGCAATGTGACCAAGGATTTCGTGAATATTCTATGAAAATAAAATGTCTAAAAACGCCAGTTGTCTGTCTTATTCATTTTCCCTGCTGATTTCAATTTATATATGAATACACTTCAGATGCTGTATAAAACCCATAAATTACATACCAGAAGTGGAATATCAATAATTTAGAAAATTTAATACACACTATTAATATAGTATTATTATGTTTTTTTGGGCAATAACACCACAAATAAAATGACGTATATTGATGGAAAACCAAACGTTTCAAAGTCTATTCTGACTTCGTTGTCAATGGCTTTATATTTATTGATGTAAATTGCAGAATGAAAATTTGATTTATGATATTTAAATTGACATTAGAAAATTTGTTGTTGTTAAATATACAGGTAACACAAAAAATTCTAAAGATCATGTATTATAGTTAAACAGCTTTCAAATTAGAAGCATTTGAAACAGTTGTCTTTAGAATTTATAAGGTTGAATTTATTATTGTCAGAACAGTTGGTCTTTGAAAAAATAATTATAAAAAATGTTCTCACTGGAAACAATTACCCCACAAAATTTATCAACAAAGAGTTAAACAGACTTGAACAGAAAACAAACCCTCCGAATCAACCCAGAATTTCTCTTATTAACACTACTACTACTCAGGACAACTACATTACAGTTACAACTATACCATATATACAGGGTCTGTCAGAAAGATTGAAAAGAGTGGGCAACAGATTTAATGTTAAAATAACATTCCAAACAATAAATACAGTGAAATCTAATATAGTAAACAAAACCAACCAACAAAACCCAGAAGTCAAAAAACTGCACATACAAAATTCCTTGCGAATGCAATAAATTTTATATTGGAGAAACATGGAGACCATTAAACGTACGAATAAATGAACACAAGAATTACATAAAGAAACGACAATTTGAAAATCGAATCATCGATAAGAAATATACCTAACTGACTACAGTTAAAACCGTCCAAATCCTTAGTATTACATAATATTATTAAAAAATTAGGTCTTAAACACAATATGGGCCTTAGTTGACAGACTCTAAGTATTAACGTAAATTTCACGAGTCTAATGAATACTAAACTTTTCACTTCAGAAACTCGAATTTCTTGTCTAAACCTCGTGAAACACAACACACATACAATTTACGACTTCAAACCTTATATGTCCGTTTCGCAATTCCCTTGTCGCACGCAAAGCGGTATAAAATCGGACATTAAAACAGGAGTCTCACTAAGTGTCGAATAAACCCGAACACACTGAAGTAAAAGTCTCCATTAACATTTCAATTACTCGAATTTAACGACAGAGGGAGTTTCGGGGATCCGTGCGGAATGCTACTCGGTTAATGAGATGAATTAAATCGAGAATGATTGCCATTCGTTGTAGCGGAATGTGAGGTAATAGAAAATTGATATGGCATATGGCGCAGTAGCATTTGCAATAGGATCGTCAAATTAATTATGAGTTTAAGTTTGACGATTCTTTATTACCCAATATTTTCACTAATCGTGGTTTTTAATAGAAAAACTTCATACAAATCTTTCAGATTTGGCATTCAAATTATAGAAATATTTTTTTTTGTATTAAATCAAGCAATGTCCTAAACAATGTAGAAATATAACAAAACATGTAGACTGGAAAACTATAATTTATTAATTAAGTGTAAATTCATATTATTTTAATATTCAATGGAATGCTGCAAATCGTGATAAAAACTGCTCAAATCCGATTCAGATTAAGATGAAGGCTAATAGTATAAGATCCCGTCATAAAACGACCTTCACCGAGATGCTTATTTAATGAAACGTATTTTATATTTAATTTAATATGTCAATAAATATAATCCATATGGGTTGCCTAACAAATTTCAGTCCAGAGTATGTTTAATTAATAATTTAAAAAATATATTTTTTTAAACATTTCACCGGTATGATTATTAGATAAATTCTATACCAATCGAAAGTATGAAGCCCATAGAATATGCAAACGTTAGGTTGCCTATTCTTTTCCGGTCACAACTATCGGGTTGCCAGGTATAAACAGGTAAATCTCTACTAGCATTTTGCAAGGGTCTGTTTATTGAATGAAATTTAAATGAAATTAAAGATTATTTTATTCTGAACACGGTGGTATAAGGTTGCCTGCGAAAAATCAGTCCAGAATTGCGGTTGTCGAATTTTAAAAAGTTAAATATTGCTCCGAGTGAATGTGTGCGACTGAGAGGTCCCAACCAACCATCCCATGTGATAGAAGAGGACACAGCATAGCAGCAGTTTAAAGTCCGACCATTTAAAGAAAGAGACTGCCCATGCTATTTGGGCTTGGAAAAGAAAAGGGTAGCGATAGACTCGTATATACTATGCATCATTTTGAAGTAGTTTATTATTAAAATAGAGAAATAGTTATTTAATTTTTTTTCTCAATTAATTATTTATGTGTAAATTTTTTATGTGACACTAAAGTATATATACATCTTTAGTAAAAAAGAAGGTTATAGTAATACATATATAATACTACCCTAATTAAAAATATTGATTCAAAAAATTTAAAAAATTTACTACATGCAAATTATAAATCTATAAATGTAAACAGAGAAATTGAAATCAATTGAAACTATTGGAAAAAATTCAAAACTCATAAAAGTGTTTTTTTTTAATCCGGGTAATCTTGCAAATTTTATTTTTATTATAAGAAGGCACAATAAAAAACAACAATTAAAAAATTACTTCTATTTATTGTAAAAAATTAGAAATACATTTTTTTTAAAAATTATTCAAAATCCGTGTCATCGGACATAAAACTACGATCTTCAACTTCTGAATCTTCTTCATCATCACTCCCTGTTTCACCTTTTTCGACAATGTCTTCTATCTTTAAAGGCGTAAGATCCCCAATGAATGGTACTGGTTTTAAATATTCATCTAAGAACCATCCACAGTTCTCAGGCTGAAGTTTCACGCATATTGGATCCGTTGCATTAAGCCACATGGAATTTACGAAAATAGTTCGTAAAATTTTCTGACACGGATTCTGAATAATTTTAAAAAAAATGTATTTCTAATTTTTTACAATAAATAGAAGTAATTTTTTAATTGTTGTTTTTTATTGTGTCTTCTTATAATAAAAATAAAATTTGCAAGATTACCCGGATTAAAAAAAACACTTTTATGAGTTTTGAATTTTTTCCAATAGTTTCAATTGATTTCAATTTCTCTGTTTACATTTATAGATTTATAATTTGCATGTAGTAAATTTTTTAAATTTTTTGAATCAATATTTTTAATTAGGGTAGTATTATATATGTATTACTATAACCTTCTTTTTTACTAAAGATGTATATATACTTTAGTGTCACATAAAAAATTTACACATAAATAATTAATTGAGAAAAAAAATTAAATAACTATTTCTCTATTTTAATAATAAACTACTTCAAAATGATGCATAGTATATACGAGTCTATCGCTACCCTTTTCTTTTCCAAGCCCAAATAGCATGCACAGTCTCTTTCTTTAAATGGTCGGACTTTAAACTGCTGCTATGCTGTGTCCTCTTCTATCACATGGGATGGTTGGTTGGGACCTCTCAGTCGCACACATTCACTCGGAGCAATATTTAACTTTTTAAAATTCGACAACCGCAATTCTGGACTGATTTTTCGCAGGCAACCTTATACCACCGTGTTCAGAATAAAATAATCTTTAATTTCATTTAAATTTCATTCAATAAACAGACCCTTGCAAAATGCTAGTAGAGATTTACCTGTTTATACCTGGCAACCCGATAGTTGTGACCGGAAAAGAATAGGCAACCTAACGTTTGCATATTCTATGGGCTTCATACTTTCGATTGGTATAGAATTTATCTAATAATCATACAGGTGAAATGTTTAAAAAAATATATTTTTTAAATTATTAATTAAACATACTCTGGACTGAAATTTGCTAGGCAACCCATATGGATTATATTAATTGACATATTAAATTAAATATAAAATACGTTTCATTAAATAAGCATCTCGGTGAAGGTCGTTTTATGACGGGATCTTAGACTATAAATCTTCCTTTAAAGCCCTTTCCTACATCCTTATGGCTCTTTCGAATATGAAATTAAGATTAATAATTGATATTTAAAAAAGAACCGAGTTCAACTGGCTTAAAATACAAACAATTTAGAAACATTATGCAATTCAATAACGATTTTCTGATACATTTTTTTGTCTGATTTAAGGTACAATTATATTGATTATATTAGCGTATTCTTATCTCTCCCTCTCTCTCCAATTTGTATTTTTTATATTATCCAAATACTTTTTAACTTTTTTATTTTTTTTATTATTTGGCCCACTTTCTATATGTGTAAGTATAATTCACCCTATATTGCAACCACCATGTATATGTTTCTGTGCCATGGTCACCTAATATATATTTATTGTCTTTCATTTTCTGAATCACTCTGTACAACTATAATTCAACTCTAGACGATGTTGCAACCGACCTGTATAAGTATTAATCCCCTCCACCCTATTGACTGTTTCTATTTTTCTATTGTTTAAATCGTCCTGTATACATATAATTTTACTTCGCCCAATATGCCATGTATAAGCAACTACTTATGTTCCACATTTCATAACATTTTTTTAACCACCCTTTATAACTTTAATTCCACTCAACCTTACATTTCAATCATCCTGTATATGCAACTGATTCTAATATACTTTGAAACCTATAACTCGAATATCCTTACTCCGTATGCTTATTTAACCATTTTTTTAAGTTTCTTTTACCATTCTGTATAACTATAGTTTTACTTCACTCTCATTTCAATCACCTTGTATACGCAACTACTTATGTGCCACTCAATATAATACTTTTTGAACCACCCTATATAACTTTAATTCTATTCCACCTTTTATTTCAACCATCCTATATATAGAACTGCTTATGTACCACCCAATATCACATTTATTTGTAAGATTTTTTGTATCCACCTGTCTAACTGTAATTTTACTTCGCCCAATATTTTAACTGGCACATTGCTTACTGCTTGAATTTTGATGCACGCGCTCACCTACCACCGTATACCATATAGAAAACATCGTTGAACTAAAAATTTTTCTTTTCGATAATGGAATATTTTGTTGGAATCAAGCTGGAACCTCTTTTTAGAATACAATTCAAAATATTTAAATAGGTTGAGCCGTTTTAGACAAAACAGTGTAGATTTATTGAAAAACCGTAAATCTCACGTTATAGAAAATTATTTGGTACCTTTCTGTAATATTTCTTAATCTAATGCCGTCTAAATCATCAAATTTGCCTAAGCCGTTATTAATTATTCAATAACAGCTGTTATGTATTCAAACATAACAAAAAAACGTGGTGACGAATTGATAAGCTCTTCCTTTCAGTGAAAAATAATCCATCGCTCTTCAGTATTTAAAAATTCTGAAAAAGTACAAATTTCCACACTCTTTGAAAATAGTTTAAATGAAGCATCTAAAATAGGCGATCTGCTGTATTTGTATTAAAGGCATCTGAATCCGAATTCCAGGTTCGTTTGGTTCAATCAGTCGTAACGAACTGTTAATCAAATTCATTTTTACTGAGAATTATTAATTTATTACAACTCCTTGGTAAATTTACTCCAATTATGGTACCTTCACAATATACTATCAATATAAAAATAGTAATTTGTAATGTAACAATGTAAAATAAGCATACATAACCTGACTGCCAAAACGTTAAAACAACTATACTAGCTGTCGCCCAGTGGTCGAAATTCGACCAATTGTGTCAACATCTCTGGCAGGTTAAGTAACCTGAAAATTTTATCGTGACATTCTATCCTAGGACTTTAGGGAGAACAGCAATTACACAGAACGGATCCAGATTCGGAACATCTGTGTGATAGTTTCCTCGAAAATCCTAGATGTCGGTCTTAAATCTCGTTTCTACAAATAACCAACGAAATTCAAGTTTTTTTCAGATATAATTCATAGGACTGTATTTGTGTTCAAATTCGTAATTCTAAATTTAATATGACAACAATTGCATTCAATTCTCTAACATTTATTAAAATCCTCATTATAATAATTCCATCTCATTATATAGATCCACCACCCTGTATATGCAACTACTCATGAACCACGCATAATATTTTTTAACATTTTTGAACCACCCGGTAAACCATTCTGCCTATGAGCCACAATATTTACTCTTTTTTTTATGAAACTATCCTCTGTAAATAGAATTCTACTCCGACCTATATTTCAATCATCATATATACGGAACTCTTGGTCGGCTACTCTAAAAATCATTTCCTTTTTTAACATTTTTTATCAGCATCCTGTATATCTATAATTCCTCCCACCCTATATTTCATCTTCCCAATATATACAACTGCTTATGATTTACGAAATGTTTTCCATTTCCGTCACCCTGAATATGCATCTCTGTATAATATTGTTTGCACCACCCTGTATAACAGTAATTCTATTGCATCTTCTATTCCAAGAACCCTGTAAATTCAACCGCTAATGGGCTTCCCTATATAATTATTTTATTAGTTATAATTGCACTCTACTCTATATTTTAAACACCGTATATATGCAATTCTTTATGTGCCACCCACGAAAAAAATGATTTCAAACATATCTGGAATCGCCCTGTATAATTATAATATACAACGATTACTTTACCACTAAACAATAACAACGCTTGCATGCCACTACCAGAAGTACATGCTCTAAGTATATAACAGCATTGGTCCCTCTATATATAATTACTCAATGTTTTGACTCTGGCGGCGGCGACACATTCAGTTGTTTGGCGTTGACCTTATGGACCTATATAATGAATTTTTATTATACTTTATTTAATGAATGAATCAATATTACAAATTAATATTAACATTCTGCACTGAAGGTCGTCAATAGCTACTAAAGAAAACAAAAATGAAGAACATCGGTTGAGAGACAGAGAAGAAAATGGTATATATATATATATATATATATATATATATATATATATATATATATATATAAAATTTATATATAAATGTCGATTAATAAGTACCTTTCACATCTTACCTACTTTGACTTCTGACTCCAATTATTCGGAACGTGCCAGCCATAAATTGAAGGAAAAAAGTTATAAATGAGTTATATCCTACTGTTTCTAATATTAAATCTAAATTATATCCTAGACTAAAAATTTCATTGTTTCCCTTCTTCCAAAGGTTGGTACTTGTTTTTTAAAACCATTTTTGTAAACAACTCTTCATTTCAGATCCATCCGAGTTACACCAGAGCTATATACAAGGCCTTCGACTCCCATAATTTATCTGAAAAAGAAAGTATCCTGAAGAAGAAGTTAAAAAAGCACCCAAGAGAAACCTGGCGAAAATGGGCTGCAACACTGAGGAAACACAAACAGCTGAGGTGCTTCATACGAGGAGGGCCAAGATTTACACACTGCTAAAAATAAACCTATCCTGTAATTTTTATATCATTTATCGCTAAAAAAATAGAAAAATTCTCGATGGAAAAGTTTGATGTCATTCTCCAATAACAGCATCGCTGTCAGCGACAGCAACTCGTGATCGTCGTGTTTATTTCAGAGTCTTTCCAACTCGGAAAATTACTTTGGGAAAATTGTAACAAATTGCGGAAAAAGACGCGTAATCGACACATGGGTGGATTGAAATGACAGACGCAGGCACACGTATGTTCTGGATTTTCTTAACGAAACGTTCCATCTACCTAAGCGTCAACTCTGTGTGTTAGCTGGAAAATCGGAAATTTATCAGTGGCGTCACTCAGTAAATTTTCAATTCAATTTTAAATAAAAATATTATGCCATTTCGTAACATAAAGTACTTGCTTTTCTACGCATTTTTTTAACCTGTACTTTCTCAGAAGCTAGGTAAATATTGCACATTTGAAATCCCTTAACCAATAATTTCACTTTAACTCTATCACTGGTACTTTATTAACTTTTAGAAATAGTTTTTCGGTTTACCTGGTAGTAAATCTCAACATGCTATAATAGGCAGCTTTATTGTTATTATCTTTATTAAACACATTGGTTTATAATTTCAGGTGGATTTATATAAAAAATGTTTTTCCCTGAACCTTCTCGAATTATGCAGTCTAATAGCTTTCGTTTTTGAATTTTCTGTGATGTCCTAAAGAAGATATTGACTGATTTTCGAAATTCAGTCAGGCAGTCTTCATTATAGCAAATGAACATGTGTCCTTTGGAATAGTTTGTCTCTACCATCGGTAATTTCTATGGGGCGTTGTTTTTTTGTGAAAGTTTTTCTAGCAATGATTATGTCTTGTGTCCTTTGAAGAACTGACAATTTCATTGATCTCCCTTTACATTGTTCTTTCACTACAGTTACTATTTCTTTCTGAGGGATGTCTAAAGGTGTGGTAGTAATGGATATTGCAGATGGATGGTAGACTGATTCCTTTACCTGTTTAGGGTCAATAGATGTATGAAGGCTCAGGATATTCACATTCTCTAGGTTCTGAACTTTTGTCTACCGAATCCAATTTATTACGGAAAACGTCAAATAATCTAGTGTAAGAAAACCTTAACATTCTTCTATACAATTTTCTAAATGTCTAAAATAGTCTGGCTCGTTTAGTAACTGAATTGTCATAAGTTTAATGTGTCAAGCTGATTACAATAAAAAACAACAATCATGCCAGAGTACTTACATGCTTCGTTGGTTGACTCTGCTGACCGCTTCTCAGGATGTGGACTGTATTGTTACGAGAATTCATCCGACAGCTGGTGCAATCGTCCATCAACCAATTCGTGGAAGGGACGTTATTCCGACACTTCTGGGAATGCGAAATGTTTTGTCTCTCAAAAGGCCGACCGCTGACGTTACTGGGAATTCCCTTAAATCTTCAAGAACATGAAAGAGTTTCCCGATGGTTCGTGGTCTCACCAGACAATTCGAAGAGAAATATATAAATATGAACAGCTGGTGATAGGAGACATTCAGTTTTAGACGGTCGTATTGTGTAGTTAAAATAAATTGTAAATAGTAGTTTCTGTGAATATAAATTGTGTTAAACTAGTGGAAATAAATTAGAGTGAGTTGGACTGTGTTTTTAAATAAATCCAAGAACTGAACTGAACCGGAGTGTGAAAATTAAAACATTACAGTACGTTTGAGAGAGACTTGACACGCACTGCACTTTGTACTTTGCGTCTACTTCTCGGCCAGTCGGATTTTCACTAAGACTACAACAACAATGAAGAACTAGAGTATTGTTCTTCCACGAGCGAGTATCTGTTCAACCATCCACTACAGTGGCTTAAGTATGTTTGGTACTAGAGTGAGCGCGTAGAAAAGAAACAAAGAAATACCAAAAATAATGAATTGGATTTACGATACTCACCGAAACTCTTGACCACAATAAATGTACACTAATCTACAACTAAAATGCTAATGAATCCTCAACAGTAATCCTACCTCTTTGCACACTGTGATTCATATCTTTGGTACGGTATTGCAAATAATGCAAATTATTTAGGAGAGATGGTTACTAGCCATTTGCTCAACCTATTGACTGTCAGGGACCCGGTTTTCTGTTTGGGTTGTCTCCCTAGGCCTATCTTCCAGTTGGCACTATCAATTTTGACTTAATCACAGTTTCATTAATTCAGTAGTTAACTCATGTTATATTTTCAGTGCAGTTATAAGATTATTAGCTATTTCGTTTCTTTGTTTCGACAATGGAACAGTTCTTGAAAATGTCTTCATTGGATTTTTAGTTCTTCTTGTTCAAATCTGTCTAATAGTTAAATCATAATTTATGGTTTTACTGTTTATCTGATCATAATTTATGGCTGTTCTTCTTGCGTTTCCTCTATACATATAATTAGATTCTCTAATGCTTTGCCTGAATTGAATCTCAGTTTGTTGTATCTAATCCAGAATAATCGTTTTCTTCATAACAATTTTAAATACCTCTCCATCCTGACTCCGCAGTTCTAGCATATGCAAGATCCACCATCCTGGTACCACTTGCTTTCGATCTACCTACTTGAAAAGGCAGTTTTCACTACCTTTATTTCCAAAAACTACACTACAAATTAATATTACTTGAATACCAAAATGTTAAAATAACTCCTTTCTTCAGAGGTTTTGTTAACTAACTAAAAGTTTCGACTACAATTACATGCACCAAAAAGTTCTTGCTAGAGCCTTCCAATTGTCTCACGATTTCTAGGCACAAGCCAGGGCGATTTCAGTACCATAATCTGTCTGTAGCACCACAATAATATAAAAAAGGTTTCTTCAACATCAACTATTGAATATGAAGTCTATTCTGTGACTAATGTTACTTTAAGTTATGTTAATGATCTCCCCAAGATTGTTCTTATGGTAAACTATCAAAACAAGTGAGAAATCAAGACAGTTAAAATCACGTCAACACAATTGTCGAGTCTAAATGCAAATGGTGGGCCTTATGACATTCAAGGGGGCGCGGGCTGTCGTAGCGTACCTACCTTTTAAATTTAACTTAATTAGTTACTTTGAAAATACATCCATTTTTTTGAGAAATCATTTTTTGTAGCCTTCAAAATTCCTTTAATTCTGTAGCATGTTTGTTATTGCGATAGGCTTATTGGGTTTTTCGCATTGGAAATTGGTATTTGGTATTGATTTGTTTTGATATAAATTTATTTTAGGTTAAGATTGTTGGTTAGATTTGTTTTGACGTTCGAGGAGAGTTGCTAAGGGCGGGATCACACGTTCTAAATGGGTTAAGGACATTTATAGGAACAAGATGTAGAAAAGTTACTTTAATTTATGTTAATGATCTCCCCACGATTGTTCTTATGGTAACCTATCAAAACAAGTGAGAAATCAAGACAGTTAAAATCACGTCAACACAATTGTCGGGTCTAAATGCAAATGGGGGGCCTTATGACATTCAAGGGGGCGCGGGCTGTCGTAGCGTACCTACCTTTTAAATTTAACTTAATTAGTTACTTTGAAAATACATCCATTTTCTTGAGAAATCATTTTATCTAGTCTTCAAAATTTTATCTCTTTTTTATCGCGTAAATAAAACATTAAATAGTTCGGAAAATCCAAAAGTGCACGCCCCACACACAATTTATTAAAAAAAATCACCCGGTGGGGAATTGAACACTAGCCTCCCGTATTATAGTTGGGCATACTGACCACAATACCATTCATGATGTCTAAGTGTTTATTGGGAAATAACACCACACTTTAAAAGAAATTGCTGTATATTCCAAACATTTCGGGGTCTAGATCAGACCCCGTTGTCAATGGCTAAGAAACTACGGATTAAAAAAGTACAATTCCAAGATGTAAATTTAAATATTTGACAATGTTTATTATTTGATTTTTGAGGTCTGATCTAGACCCCGAAATGTTTGGAATATACAGCAATTTCCTTTAAAGGGTGGTGTTATTTCCCAATAAACACTTTGACATTGAAAAAGATGCCACAAGTATTCTTCAGAAAACAACCATTCATGATTTTGTAATAGCAAACTTTGACTTCATACAGTCAAGAATTAAAAATTGCAGGCTTATTTTTAAATAATAACAAATTTATCGATTTTCATTAATATCTTTTTAACGGTTATGAGTTCAACTATGGTACGATATATGGTTCATCGTAATCTTAAAATAAAATTTACTTTAAAATATTAAACAAGTTTTTCCATAGCACAACAACGGTGGATGACGGAATTCAGAATTCTTCTGGATATCCATAACTTCTATTTTCAAGTTTTCCTTTTGATCGAAATATAATCTTACTTTTCTAATACGAACATACTTTGTCAAATGTTATTAGATAATATTAGTAAGCATAACTCATATTCCATAAAAAAAGCAATACTGTTACTGGCGCCTCCGCCACTGTTTCGAATTATATTACCCAAACTGTATTTGACAGCATTTCACAGATTTTTCCATCGACATCCTCGATCGGGACGAAGCAAATGAACACGTCTTAACCTTGCGGGTCTTCTAAAAGATAACGACAGCCAATGCAGATTTAAAATAAGTTCCTGTTGTTTTTATTTGTATTTCTAGCATATTTTTATCTATTATTTTCCTGGCAAATTAATTGAATTTCTTTACTTATAAATCTCTACGAGTAGTTGTCTAGACGAAACCAATTCTATGTTTCCCAGATACTAGTGAAGGGTTTTTCTTTTGCCAACCAGAATCGAGAAAATGAGAAAATACTTTTTGTGGTTAATATTTGTTCGGAGTTATAGATTTATAGCGGAAAGTTCTTTTCATTGCTTTTTAGTAGCAATTCTGTTATTACTGGTTTTTCAGTGACAAATGATTTATTTTTATATTGTTTGTTAATACGAGGGTTAAACTACATTCTTAGTATTAAAATGGCACAAAATTCTGTTTTACTCATGTTTTGCTGCGAATTGTTTTGTCTTTATAGGCAAAATTCTGTTTTAACAAAAAAATCATTGAGAATATTTTGTAGATTTCCTAATGGTAAAATAACAATTGACTGCGGGTCGAACGTAGTTGAAAGCAACTAGTAATGTCTTTTTTAAAACTTATACCTCCTAATATACAAGCAAATACTATTCTGGCAGTTTTCTCATCTACTTAAAATAATACAGTAATAAACTCTTGCACTTATGCACTTGACATACAACGTTCTACGTTCAATAAATATACAGCGGCAATATCTTATTAACAAAAATTATAATTAGTAGTGTGACACACTATATTTCAGGTAAATTATTTCGTGAATTTTATGTTAACGTCTTAATTAGAATATGTAACACTTCTTGTCGAATTATTTCTGTGGTGTTCTTATCTAATTTTGAATCTGTTGTTTCCACGCCACTGTTGGTCTGTGAGGGAGCAATAGCGTAATTAAAGGAAATGTAATTTTAGATACAGCGGATTATTCAAACAAAATACAAACATTGCTATAAGATCCAGCATATAAACAAATTACTACTGACCCAACAACTTATCTACAGAAAACTACCAAGGCCAAAATAAAAGCAAGTGGGATCGACAAAAATCTCCAACTACAACGCATTTCACGTGAAGTCATCGAGATGTCCGAAATTCTATGGGTTGCCAAAAGTACTTAAAGTAGGTGCACTTTTGAGACCAATAGTAAGCTCAATTGGATCCCCAACACTATAGCTAGCCAAATACCTAGCCCAACAACTCCAACCGTTTGTAGAGGGGGCAGACTCATCCGTAAAAAATTCGACAGATTTCATCGAAATACTTACCAAAATGGTCTTACAACCAGAGTGTCTTCTTGTGAGCTTTGACGTACTGTACGATGTTGGTGAACATCCCTATCGACAAAGCCTTGGATATCATAATAGAAAAATACAAACCACCTCAACAACTGGTAGACTTAACAAGGCACTGTCTGATGAACACTTATTTTGTCGAGAACCAACAATACAAACAAGTGAAAGGGGCTCCAACATCCATCACAAATTAAAATTTACCATGGAGGTTGAAGCCAATAATCAACTGCCATTTCTTGATATTCTGATAAATAGGCAAGAAGATGGAACCTTGGCCATACAGTATACAGAAACTCAACTCACATTAATTAATGCTAATTCTCATCACTACTCAGCCCAACTACAAGCCGTATTCAAGACTTTAGTAACCAAATCAAAAAGACTAACTGACCAGGATAACATCAAACAGGAAATGGACAGTTTAAAAACACCTCTGAGACAAAACGAATTTACATACCGAAATATACAAAGAGCCCTAAATTCAAAACCGAAACAAATAGACGAGGAGCATAAGATAGCAATAAACAAGGCTTATTTACAGTATGTCAAGGATACTTCGGACAGTATTACGAGAATTCTACGGAGACACACTATCGATACAATTCTCTATACAGACAGAAACAAGGAGATTTCACGTGCAGACGGTCATAAACCCTATGTGAGGTCAACTAACAGTAGAATTCAAGCTAGACGTGATGAACACCAGAACGCTATAAGAAAGCAAAAAAAAACAGCATCCATTGCGGAACACGCCACTACGACGTGGCACCGAATAGACTTTGAGAATAGCAGAGTATTGGCAAATATAGATAGAAATTGCAATCGCGAAGAGGCCTCACAGTCTAAACGCATGCAATGAAATCCATAACTTATGGAATTCTTGGAAAATTTTATTAAACATCGTGCCGGCCAGGCTCCGCCTTATAACAACTCAACCGTAAATAACCAATTAGCAAGTGAGAGGTGCGGGCACTGAGCACCAAGGGCTCACGGTATTAACCGATATAGCACCGAACCGCGACTGTAACTAGAAGAAGCGGAAGCAGAAGACTACGAGAATTATGTGAACCGACCTGAAGAGGGCAGATGTGATTCTGACGAAACGTTGTCATTTTACAATTGTTCCCGGCACGAATCAGTTGTCAACTACGCGCATGAATTCCCGGAAACCTCCTAACACATATATTCTCCCCTATACGTCCTATATGTCCAGATCATATTGTGTTCTCTTAATTTGATCCATAATTGCTTCAAGCTCACTTTTGGTTTTATTGATTCACTCAATCCTGTCTAACTTTGATGTTCTATTTGCTTTTCTCAAGGTGCCCGTATGTTTCTGTTTTTAGTTGTTCTTTCATTTTCAGATCTACAAAACCAAGTTACCTCGGGGTTTTCCCTCTAGTTCGATTGGCAATACCTTTGTTGTTCAAACTTACCCCTAGATGTGTATAGCTCTCACATCTAGATATTATTTCCTTGTCTACTTTAGACATATGAGTATACTGCGTCTTTTGTATGCCCGAAACTCAATAGTGAATATCCAGATTTTTCCAATTTGTTAAAGCTTTCGCGTCAAATATCTGACACATAGTTCAGGAGATGCATTATCCGTCTAAGATCCTTTTTGACTAATGATGTTTCTTTAATTTCGGTATTGCTTTGTTATCATAAGCTTTTTTGCAGATCTGTCAACATCAACTATACCGCTTTACTTCAGTTTTTCTTTTCTGTTATCAATGATATACTGTTTATTAAAACATGTATCACAATAGATCTTTTTCAAGATATGAAAACTCGACGGAGAGCTTTAGCCTAAAAGTGCCCACTCTACTCCACACATACCGCCTCGGCACTCGAGCATATCCGGCACATGTTTTAACACAATTGAGCCAATTTATCGATGCGACACAATTATTTCAAAGCTTTTAACTCTCGAAAACGAAGCTCGCGACACATAGCTGCTGCATGTGCACACGCCGTTTTCGGAGGGGACTCGCAACTGTAAAAGTGTACCGAAGACACACACATTGAGCTGGCAAACCAGCCGATGGAAATTTTGACGGACGGCCGTCTGTCGTGTGTCTCATTAGGAAATAAAAGAAACGTCAGTCGGGAGATTTTGGACTTTTGCTCCCTGAGGGACTCTTTATGTGTGGGCGGTACGGTTCTCGTATCACGAACACCCAGTCTGTCATTATTGTATTAATATTAGCATGTACAATGTTGGCTAATGATGCCCGATTGGGATTAAATTCATACTAGATTGCAGTATAAATTCGGAATGATTATAAGTTTTATTCGTCAGGGAATATCCTATGTTAATAAATAACTAGAATGATAACGGTATAGTTTATTACACTAGATATCAACTAGGTCTATTTGACGATCGTCATGTATAATCAAGAGCCTCTAAAGATTTGTAAGTAATAATATCGTTACAACTGCAAATATTATAATATTAATAATACATGTTTACTGTGGGTACTCACGACAGAACTTTTGATGGAGCATTTGGCGATATCCAGTCTTATCCTGGCCAAGGTTCGTAATTCTGTAAAACGTGAGCATTATAAATTCAGTCATGGTGCTAGTCTATTTCATGCGGTGTCTTTTTAGTCCCGCTTGAGTGAGCGCTGGCTGTTTATCCTGCACAACACTTTTTGCGGGTGGAGTTCTCGTTTGACTCCGTTGGTGATGGTCACGTTGTTGTTGTGTTTGTATTGGTGAGTGCTGTTGTAGTTCTTCTGGGTCTTGGGCTGTAGCTCTTTGGACGGCAGGGGCCCGCCTCCTCAGCACCCTGCCAACGACGTCCCGCATGCTGTCATGTCCAGCGCCGGCTCCAGATATGCCCTGGAGATCCCCAGGCAGCGGCTCTTTTCCGAGGCATCTACCCTGTAGGTCCATTTTCATGGGTGGTATCACCAATTGACCCTGGTGACCCAAGTAACTCGGACCCGTGGTCACTTCCCAGATGAAATGATTTAAACCAGAACATCCCGTGCGGGTTGTGGGGAAGGAAGGAAAACTAGTCGCCTCATACGACAGGCGGTGGATACCATGGCGCTATTCTAACCCGGCCACCACACAGGCTATGGACGACTTAACGTTAATGGCATCTACTAAACAACAGTTGCATGGTATGCTTAAAATAGTAGAAAGGTTCTCTAGTGACATCCATATGAAATTTGGCCTAGACAAATGCCGAATTATTAATATAGTTAAAGCCAAAATACAGCAGGGGTACTTCGAAATGTGGGAATTGAATCTATGGTGGAAGGTCATACTTATAAATAACTTGGAATAAAGCAGGCTCAACTTATTGATCACTTGACCATGAAAAAGGACCTAAGAGCAGAGTTTTATAGAAGAGTAAGACGACTGTTGAAAACCAAACTAAACAGAAAAAATCTGTTTCAGGCTATTAACACCTATCCATGTTCAGTGCTCAGTTACTCTTTCGGTATAGTTAATTGGTGCAAGACTGACATTGAACAATTACAACGAAAAGTTCGAGTTTTACTAACATAAGCTCAAAATCGCCATCCAAAGAGCTCTGTCGAACGTACAACTTTGCCACGGCATGAAGGAGGAAGAGGATTGGCAGATCTAAGCAAACTATTAGATCAACAAAATTCTATTTTGCGTTGTCATATCCAGAAACTCGCATAATTTTCTGATCTACACAGAGTTACGTGCCAGGTTGATGACTCAACACCACTGCGACTGACACAACAACACGTTCAATCACCCCACCAGACCACTGATCAGAAACTGCTGAAATGGAAAGAGAAGCCCCTTCATGGAAGACATATAAATGACGTGAACCAAGATTATGTCGACAGTGCACCGTCGAACTACTGGTTCATCTCTAGTCCCATGTTTCCTGAAACGGAGGGCTTTATATTGGCAATCCAAGATCGAGTAATTCTAATTAAGACCTATCTAAAGTTCATCGTTAAAGACCCTTCTAATAACAACTACAAATGCAGGTACGGTCGCCAAACATCTGAATCTATCCAGTATATCACAGGAGGTTGTCAAGCGTTCGCTGCAACTGAATACAAAGAACGACACGATGCTGTGGCAAAAATACTGCACCAGGAACTAGCACTGAAACTTGAACAATCACAGTCGGTTAGATTAGGTGAATGATTCATGAATGAATCATTCACCTGATGACGATTGCAGATACACAGCTATTGAAACGTTGTGAGATCGACCACTTCAAGACGATGGAAGTCCAAGGAAACTTCGAGGAATATTAGTCTTGTTTGTTATGCTATTTCCGAACTATTTTCAACATTTCAGACAAATCGATTTACTGGCAAAAATTTTCCAGGGAAATTCCCCAGTTACTCTATTTAGTAAGGAAATTGAAATACCAATTCACTTCCCGAAGACATATGGAGTAATCGATGGTGCTTATGAAATTATAATAATCGACGGCTAAGCTTAAAATCTTACTTAAACAAGATAATTAAGGAACGTAGAAGAATGATGAATATTGCTGATTTCGTGACCCTTCAACACAGCTGGGCAAAGTTTGGAACAAGTTTACTTTAAGATTGTGGAAGCTTAACCCTCAGTAGATTTTTCTCAGAGCCACTTTGATTCTCACGTCCAAAATTTATTTAACAAGCAGAAAACAGCACACAAGGACTCCAGAGTTGGAATTGAACAGACGAGTATACACCATATACTTTACATTTGTTTGTAATTGCAGGAAGTAGGGTGGTTCGTATTGTAAGAATTTCTTTCTCTCAGGAAAAACTTTCAGTAAACAACAATCAGTAAACGAAGCAACCCTATGACAGACAGAATAAATCATATATATGCAATTTTTAGAGTACTCTTTAATGATCCTTGCCTTATTAGGTTACGTATAAGCTTTTACTCACACCGACACATTCCTTAGTAAATGTCTCCTTTGACAATACTTAAAAATCACCATCATCAGTATGAAAATTGGTCCAAATGATATTCCACCCTCTTAATCCGAATAAATCATTACCATTAGAGAATCACCCTCAGGAATACTCAAAGGACGATTTAAATTCCGAACGAATTCTTGTACAATACAATAGCTAACAGGCACAAGTACAATATCTGAATCATCCTCTCGACCAACCGTTCCGTTTTTCGTGACTTCCCCCAACGCAACGGTCCTTCGGTCGTCCCTCCCGAAACCCCTCATATTATTCATATTATACCCGGGCTGTCGGTCTGCCTGTGAAGCAGATCGTAACAGGTGTAACACCACAAAATCCTCTTTTGCTAATACCCTATAATCCCACGAAACAGTCATCACCAGCGAGAATGTATAGTCTGTACGATGCGAAATATGAAAACAAATCTGTTAGGAACTGAAAATGCAGACACTATTGGCAACACAATAAACGACTTTATAATTTTTTTATAACGCACAACCGGTCCTGAAGGCCTAGCACGTGTAATACATTTTTAGCCGACTTCCAAAAAGGAGGAGGTTATCAATTCGTGGCGTATTTTTTCGCTTTTTTTTATATGTTACCTGATTTCTTCTCCTGTGGTGCACCGTTTTGAACGAATATGGGCTTGTTTAATAAAGTATATATCCGGATTAGTGAAACTTCAAATTTTGGAAAAGAATTCTATTGGAAAAGTGATAAAATTTGTGAATGAACACATGCGTGCATGGAAATCGACCAATATCCCTAATATTTTAGTCGATTTTTCGATAACTCCTTATGGATGTATATAGTTTTTTAACATTTAATCTATTAAGGAATATCCTTAGGTGATCACATATACTTTTCTGCGACGTGCAACTTGCAGTTTTGCAGAAAATCGCCGAAAATTCCAAAATGTTTATCAAAAATTTCATCGAAATGACATAACGGACATTTCCTGATAAATATTTTAATTCCAAAGTAATAGTGCGGTAATTTTAGGCACTGGAAGTTTTAATTGCGAATTTAAAAATTTTCTATGTACATCTCAAGCATATATAGTAAAGCATAGTATTTTCGGCTCCTTAAATCAATGAGTACCAAGCTCGTTTTATTTGTATACCAGGCAAATACTTATTTAAATGTAAATTTTTCCATTTTGCGAAGACGGTGCTTTTGGTTTACACATTCTCCCGGCCTAATAGAAAATTCAGTGACAACACATGTCAAACCTTAAACTGCTATTTGGTACGTTTATAGACAGGATGTTTAGTTATAGCAAACAGAATCACAAAGTAAAGTGATAGCAGGAGTTGCATTTATATGAAGATTGAAATATAGGACGGACTAGAATGATAGTGGTCCATAGGCAGCCGTATATACAGGATGGGTGGAATATAGGGTGGACTGGACGTTTGGTGGTATAAAAATGTTGGAAAAAATGTGAAATTAAAATTATATAGGGTGATTAAAAAACTGTTATATGATGTGGACATAAGCAAATCATATACATGGTTGAAATATATGCTGCAGTTGAATTATATTTATACAGTGTGATTAAAAAATGTTTCTTTTATAGACCATAAGAAGTTGCATAAAGTGTGGAGAGGAATTAATTTTACACAGGACGATAATATAAAATGTAAAAAATGAACTAATTTATGAGTTAGCCTGCAAGGAGTTATACTTATGGTTGAAATATAGGACGGATTTGACTCCTAAATACGGGATGGATTCTACTCCGTCCTATAGTTTACAGAAGGCAGCTAACAAATTTATGCTTGTCCGTTGGCAGGTGTATGTACAGGATGGTTGGTACATAGGTTGAAGTGGAATTATCTATAGTTATACAGGGTTGTCAAAAAAAGTTGAAAGAAGGTTACATGGCGTAATATATTTTGGGCTTATTAAGTTAACTTGTACATCTTGTTGGTAAAGATTTACCTGTCAATTTAAATGAGAAAGTATCATTGTGTAATGTTGAGGCTTTCGATGTTAACTGGTTCTGTCTATTAAGGTTATACATACAAAATAAAAAATAAGGAATGAAAACTACCTGAGTTCAAAAATACTAAAAAGTTGAAAATCAAAACAATTTAAAAAAAATATATAACCGACTTCTACCTATAACTAAAAAGCAAAAAATAAATATAACAAAATACAACTCTAGCAAATAAATAACACACTCAATGTTGTTAGGTACCTACCCAGGAAGTAAAAAATGTAAACATTAAAAGGTGCTCATTCGGTACAAATTAATTACCTACAATATAGTATATTTTTGAAGTCGGAGCCAAGCAACAATCAAGTTTGATGAAGTAGTAGATAAGTACGCAATGAAGGATTTTAGATTTGCTTGGCACCGGCTTCAAAATATACTAGATTGGTAGGTAATTAATTTGTATAGAATGGGCACCTTTTAATTTTTACATTTTTTACTTCCTGGGTAGGTACCTAACAACATTGAATGTGTTATTTATTTGCTAGAGTTGTATTTTGTTATAATTATTTTTAGCTTTTTAGTTATAGGTAGAAGTAAATTGCAATTTACATCAATAAATATAAAGCCATTGACAACGAAGTCAGAATAGACTTTGAAACGTTTGGTATTCCTGCAATATACGTAGTTTTATTTCTATTGTGGTGTTATTCCCCAAAGAAACACAAAAATAATCAAGAACATGCCACAAACAACGTTTAGAAGACAACTAACAGAGTTCTGTGGTAACAAGTATTACAAAATACAACCAAATTCCTCCTCCTTCGATAAAGTCTGTTAAAAATCGTCAGTAGTACTCAATAGCAACGAGCTACTAATTGAGTACATTTTTTATGACAAATTTGACAGTGACTATACAGGGAGTCCCACAATAAATGGACCAGACAGCAACTGTTGAAAGGCAATAAAAATGGGCCAATCACCCTGATCATGCATTAGAAAAATAGAGATTATTTACAGCTGCTACTGTGTCAGCTTGAGTACGTTCTAAACTCAAAAATTTATCGATAAACAATAAAAAACTAAATATCTAAGGTATAAAGTTTTTTACAAAAATGGTTCTATTTAATATTAGTGGCCACAATGGAGCTGTGACGTCATCTGTTACGTGAAGTGATTAAAATTAGTAGAAAAGTTTAAATTTACAACCGTTTATTTTCACCCATTAAATTTCATTAACGTAAGTATCACCTTTCAAAAGATACGAGGGGTTTAGAGAACCTTTAATTGGCTTTGTATATTAAAACAGAGCTGCATTGTCATCGTCGAAACTCACTAAGTTATGTAAACTAGTGAAAATTTGCATTTCACTTCAGATGAACTATACTCAAATAATTCCGTAGCACCGTACCGGTTATAGTGTGATTTAATAGGGTCTTGAGACGTTGAGTTGTGTTCAGCTCGAAATTCAGCATTGCCCAATGTAAAGAACCGAAAGGGGGCGCGCTTTGCATTACAATGGCATCGCATTTATTGAGGGTGGCATAAGGTGCTTGAGAATTTCACTTCTTTACGAATGAGGGTCGCGTGGACTCTTTCTGGCTGTTTGAACGCTCAATGGATCGTGATATTGAACCTTCAATGTTTTGCATCTGGGTCACTCTTAGAAATCATCAAGTACTCCGGGTTTCAGGCTGAAACGTGAGCGAGGGCTGAAAATGAAAACGATTGCATACTTATCTATGGAGATATCGCTATACATAGCCTTTAAGTCTATTTGGAACTCAATGAATATACGAGGATAGATTGAAAAATCTTTGAATTGCTTGCGCAGTAAATATAACACCAGATGGAATGATGTTGGGAGATAGGAGACAGAAAGTGCTTCTTGTGGCTGAGACTATACCCGCGATGGGTGCCGTGCTTTCTCACAGTTGACCATAAGCGCAACTACATGAGTACTGCAGAGGAGTGTTTAACGATGTACAGCCGTGACCTTTGACTAAACATAAATCTGTCACAAAACACTAGACACCATTTTTCTTGGTGTTAAGATAGTGAGTTACTATGGTTGCACTTGCTCCAAAGAAGGCCAAGGTTGGTTTGTCTGTTAACTAGGCCATAGTTTTCTGGGATACACGTGGTGTCATTCACATCAAGTGAATTGAACTGAAAAGGTAAAAAGGATCATCAACGTGATTATTCACAACTTTCGGATAGATTTAATACCCATAGGTTAGAAGCAGAAATGACCGCATTTGCCGAAGACAAAAGCGCTGCTCCATCATAACCATGTACGGGTACACAGGTGTGTAATCACCATTGGAAAATCGATAAGTTGGACTACGAACTGCTCTTCTATCCAAGATATTCTCCCAATTTAGCCCCATGTGACTATTTCCTATTTCCAAACCTAAAGAAGTAGCTGAGCTTTAAAAGATTTACGTCAATGGAACAAATTATTACTGATATCAGTAATAATTGGCATTGGAAGGTACAGCTTCAATTTTTTTCAAAACTTTACGTTTTATAGTTTCGGAGATAAAGGGGGGAATGGGTAAATTTTGCTATATTTTCGTTAATATCTTTTAAATTATTTTTTTAATTAAAAAAAAATATATTTGTGTTTCTCAGAATGGGACCTTTCATTTAATATATTACATGATGCGTTTTAAAAAAATTTAATTTTTAAATTTTCATTTAATTCTATAAGTTGCCCCCCAAATGAATGGGTAAATTTTGGTATATTTTCGTTAATATCTTTTTAGTTATTTTTTTAATAGAAAAAAAAATATGTTTGTGTTCCTCAGAATGGGACCTTTCATTTGATATATTACATGATGCATTTGAAAATGTCCTATATTTTTCAAAATTTTAGACTCAGTAGTTTCGGTCGATATTTTTAGTTTTCCCCCCAGAAGTACCCCTAAAATCTAAATTTCTTCATTTACGATATGTAGTCCTGATCGGGTCACCAAATTTCAACCTCTTCCGTCCAGTAGTTTAGGCGAAAATTGCTTCGATGTGACAGAGGCAGCAATCCGGAGTGATATTATAAGGGTATCCGTATAGTGTATATACGGAACCCTAAAAATCATCTTGAATGGGGTAAGGTCTGCACATTTCCATTTTGTGGTATACTGTCTACCAGTTTTGTCCTTGTAATCATACTGAAGCCTTGTACAAGCTTAAGCTTAAGAACAAACCAACATTTACAATTTTAAATAATCCTGTTAAATAATAGCAATGGCTTTGAACTTCAGAATAGACATGACCGAAATTTAACTTTAATTACATAACCTCTAATTGGCCTGAATTTCGAACAAAAAATCTATTAGTTCTCTAATTACAACTCCAAAACTTCTTCTTCAACGAAATAATTGCTTTCTAAATATATCGTGACTGTATCGCCTATTGGGACGATAAATTATTTACGTCACTTTCCCGTGTTCCTTGTAATTTTCTCGATTGAAGCCCGGGAAAAGAAGAGCACGAACAATTTTCCTTCGGTTTTTATTACAGTGTCTGAAAACAATAATTACAATATTCCTACGTCCATTTCCTTTAATAATTTGAATGTTTTATGGCGACAAAAGGCTTTGAAAGTTTTGTTTGTAATCGTGTTATGTTCAGTATGAATAAGGAAATTATCTTTGCAAGGTTTTTCAATGGAAATTGTGAGAAGAATTAGTATTAGTAAAGGGAACAGAATATTTCTTTTTCTTAGGAGGTCGATGCCCTGAGTCTTTTCCATCATATGTTTAGTTTGTCAGTAAATGTTTCCATTTTTTCCGACGTCATAAACTTTCCTTTGGTAAATCATATAAACAACATTATCATCGGTCTAATCTTAATAGTTTCTTCAGGTTGGGACAGCCGGGATTCCATTATATAATTTTTGGTAATTCTAAACTAAACAGGCTAAACCCATTTTTAAAAGTTTCTAGTAATTAAAGTTCAAAATGCACAATCTTTATACCATTAGAAAGTGGAAGTTTCAAAGTTTCGTTGGGCAATGATGGTTCCAGAAACGGCCGGTAGAGGTCGCGCGGTAGTCGGCCGCCATTGGTTTTCCTCTTAGTTGTTGGATTGTTGGCTACTGCGGAGCATAAGGTTTTTAGAGTTCAAATTCTAGTGCAGCGGGCATTGCGTACAATATTCGGTATTGAACCACCAACTAGAAAATGCATTAAGCGTTGGTTTACGCAATTGCAACCGTCTGGAAGTGTGTGTAAAGGGAAAAGCACAGGCCGCCGTCATATGTCAGAAGATGATGTTAGACGTATTGAAGAAAGTTTTGTTCGCTGTCCAAGAAAGACTACTAATAGAGCTAGTAAAGCACTTGGAATACCTCAATTAACTGTCTGGAAAGTTCTGAGACGACGTTCTAATGATAAATAGATGGGTCTCGAGTTTTGTGGTTATGTGATAGGAATGAAAGAGTATGACGCGTTCCTGCAGAGTTTCATATTTAATGATGAAGCGTCGTTCTACCTTAGTGGAAAATTTAATAGACAAATGTTCTCATTTGGTGTTTGCAAAATACACATTTAATATTGCCACACGAAAGAGACCCACCGAAGGTAAATGCTATGTGCCGTATCCCGTACAATGGTTTATGTAACATTTTTTTTGCTGAATGGACTGTAACTGGAAAACCTACCTGGATATGTTGGAACAATAGCTGTTCTGTCAAGTTATGGAAGACGAAGTTCCACCCCATTGTCACCTTCATGTACGAGGATCTTAGAATGCAACCCTTCCTAGGCGCTGCATCGGTCGCAGGGGAAATTAAGACCTGGCCACCGAGATCTCCGGATCTAACCCCATGTGACTACTTCTTATTGAGTTATGTTTACGTCCCACCGCTCCGGAAAACTCTGGATGATCTACGGAACCTTATCACCGTTGCCGTGTCTCAGCAGCAGTAGATACACTTGCTCGTGTGTGGGACGAGTTCGACTACCGCATAGATGTTTGCCATGCAGCAGATGGTGGACACATTGAATATTTACAATGTATTGCAGAAAAATTATGAAACTTCCACTTTTCATTGTTATAAAGATGGGCGCATCATTTATAATAACGCTATATATCATAATTAGTGTCTTAAAGAACACATGCCAGAGTTATAAATGGGTAATTCCATGTCAAATCGACTAATAGTTCGACGCGACCCCCAACGATTCGGATGAATTTTGGTGGAGAGTTTTGTCTCATCATAAAACGAAGTTCTGCCAAAGGAAAAAATTAAAAATAAATTTTCCTAAGAGATAGTCAAAATTAAAAATTTCACTGTTTTTCCGATTTTATGAGCTTAGTTATTTAATATTTTTGAAACTACTGAATATGAAAAAAAATTCTGGTACATTTTTAGAAGGAGGAAAAATTTCTCAAAAAAAAAATTGAAAATTATCAAAATTAAAATAATTTTAATTTTTCAAAATCGTGGAAAGTAACCATCGCGGAAAAATTCTGGCCTTAAAATTTTTTATATTATACCTTTAACATGTCTAAAGAAATTCTGAAATTTTCAGAGGGGTGTTCATTTTCGTTTCAAAGATATGAATTTTTGAATTTTGGCAAAATAGTTGATTGATTACCTAAATTTGAAGTGTAAAATATTTTTCTTATGTTAATGGGATGTAAAAACAATAAATATCTCAAAATTGTATGTAATTATCTGTTCATTTGGAAATTAATGATAGCTTACCTACAGGGCGGATAAAGGTATTGTTTTGCAGGGTGGTTAAAAATTAACAGAATGTTATATTCATAGGGTAGCACATTAGCAATTGCATTTACAGGTTGGTTAGAATATAGGATGTACTGAAACTGTGATTTTTTCGTGATTGTATCAATTATCGATAAATAGTTATATAATCGCTAACGTTGAACTCCAATTTGTTTCTAGTAATACGGACACTAAAGATAATCACATTACAACAACAGTCATTGCATACGTAGAAAAAAACTAAATATGAAATTTACTAAAATTAGGTATATTAAAAACGAAACCATAATTAAAGACTCAAAATATTGCCTTTATAAATTTTCTTGCGTTGCGAATGTGATAAATTTTATATTGGCCAAATTTCTATGTATCTAAACAAACGAATAAATGAACACAAAAAATAAATAAAGAACCGACATTTGAAAAATGAAACATTTCTGAAACAATGCTTAATTAATAAAAAAATAGTATTAACCGCTGAGAAACCACTTAACGTCTCAATCAGTCGTAATAATTAAAAAATAGTCTAGAATCTCTTTCTAACTGGAAAACTGACCACCGTCCACCGGGAGAGGGGGGAGAAATCACCCCTAAATCCTTGAATTCAAATTTCTAGAGAAAAAGAAGAAGAAAACATTATTAATATTTTATTATGTAACATCAACTTTATTGAAAACAGCTTTTTACAGGCTATATTGGGTTTCAATGTTTTCACCCATATCTTATCTGAAGGTCAAAGAATTTTTTTAGATTTAGTGTTTTTTTCCTGTTTTCTCTAAAATTTGACTTTAGGGGTGGTGTTACCACCCTCGGGGTAATTTCCAATTAAGGAAAAACTCTACAGTAATATTTTATTATTCTTTCACTGAGCGAGACATTAAGTATGGGGTAGGCTGCATTTCAGATAAGAATAGACGTTAGAGTTTACCAAAAATCAATTGTAATTCGACTAGGTTCCAGAAACTGAACTTTTTAGCTTCAGCTTATTTTTGATAAGTGTACTGTCGGTTTTGATATCAGATTTGGTTTTCTGATCAAAAAATACACAAGAATATCATGGTTTCATCGAATTTTACAAATTTTGAGTTCTGTGGGGTTGTATAGTCAGTGATGAAATAAATAATAGTAATGTCCTTTTGAACTACTCAATATCGGAGTAGTTCATAAGATTTTTCCCAGGTTTTGCTAATGACTTTAGTGGGATCTCTAAAATGTTCGTTGATCGCATTTTTGTTGCACCCCTTTTGTTGCACCCTATAGATCTTTCTAAACAAACTTTGAATACATACAATAGCTTAGGTCGTTTACAGAGAAAAAGCCGTTTTGGTGACAAAATTAATAGTTGAACAAATTCAACATCAATGTGTTCTAATGATAAAACATGATTAATTGACATAAAATTCAACATTTCTTATTGTTGCGTTTTTTAACAAAAAAACCTCAAAAAATCGGGAACAATTTAGTTTTTTACCTTTTACACAAAATCCACCTATGGAACCGTTTTTGCTACTATAGGCAATGTTAAAGAGAAATGAAAAACCTACAAAAAGAGCTACTATACGCTCAGTTTTGTTAATTGTTTTCTTAGATAATGAAATCTTTACCCGAAATTTAAAAAAATATATAATTTTTTTATTTTATAGCTGAAATATTCTTATTAACTGAAAGGGTAGACCTTCTCATACCCAATTCATGTTCTAAAAATAAATACTGTAGCCCCGATGGTTTTTGCAAAATTTCCGTCAATCCTATGAAAGACATACTTTTTTTGAAAGGTCATATTACCTCACCGGATGACCCTATCATTATGAAGAAACCACTGACGGACAGTAGAAGAGTTGATCTCTAGACCTCTCATCTCACTTTTTCAAAATTGAAAGTATAAATACATATAAATACTGACAGTATTTGGCCATTTTCTATAATTTTTGTGGACGAGTTCATTCGAAAAATTGTTAAGAGGTGGTACATGTGTAACTACATCATAATAATAAATAATCTTGATGCAAATTTTTAATTTTAAGCGGACAAATTTATATTTCTAGCATAATATGGATTTATGTAATAAATTTAACAAAATGGACTACCTAAACTCCATTTATATAGACACTGATGATAATGATGGAGCAGTAATTGTTAATATGCAAAAGACATACCTAGTTATTTTAAGTTTAAATAAAAAATGGAAATTTGCCTTCTCTATTCACTAATTTTTTAAAACATAAGTAAATAATAGTAGGTACCTTTGCTTACACACAGTACATTTTATATTTTATTATTATATAGAAATGAAACGCTGATACAAATTGATAATCGTTAATATTAGAAAAAAAAGGTATTCTTCAATTAGTTAACAACGCAATTTTTATGTTGTTCAATTCAGATTCCTGTTAAGAAATTTTTATTAAGAAATACTAATTAATGAGAAGCCAAATTACCTTAGAGATATATGCTTTGATCTTTTATTGAAACATTCAAATGGAACAATCGCTTACAACAGCATTCGCATTTTGCATATTGTTATATACTCCGTGGGTTCAATTAAAATTAAAAAAAACTAATATTCACTACCACTTTCTAGAATTTTTACTTACATCAAATATACACAACAGCTGATTCGAATATCACAATAATAATCCAACATAAGTTCTTCGCAGCGTTAACTCCTGCGATGATGGCTGTTCCTTTTAAAATCAGCATCGAAAACTCTCGTACAATCCAATATCAATTCTACAGCTGCCGAGCCATTTCGAGATCAATGTTTTTGTCCTAAAAGCGATCAATGTCGTACTCGAATGAAACTGGGCCGGCTTAGGGAAATTTCGTTACACTATTATGATTGCTCTGTCATTATTATTTGCGGCTAAATGGAGGTTAAGTATTCTATTTTGCTGAATTTATTACATAAATCCATATTATCCAAGAAATATAAATATGTGTCTGCTTAAAATTAAAAATTTGCATCAAGATTATTTATTATAAGGATGTAGTTACACAGATACCACCCCTTAGCAATTTTTCGAATGGACTGAATGAAAATTATGGAGAATGACTAAATATTGTCAGTATTTATATGTATATCTATACTTTAAATTTAAAAAAGTGAGATGAGAAATCTCGAGATCAATTCTTCTACTTTCCATCCGTGTTCTCTTCATAATGATAGGATCATGCGGTGAGGTAATATGGCCTCTTAAAAAATATGTCTTCTATAGGATTGACTGAAATTTTGCAAAAACTACCGGGGCTACAGTATTTATTTTTAGAACATGAATTGGATATGAGAAGATCTATCGCTTCAGTTAATAACAATGTTTTAGCTATATGATAAAAGAATATATAAGGTATTATTTTTTTTTGAATTTTGGATAAAGATCCCATTATCTAAGAAAATAATTAACGAAGTTGAGCTTATAGTACCTCGTTTTGTACGTTTTTCATTTCTCATTAACATTGCCCCTAGTAGCAAACACGGTTTCAAAGGTGGATATTGTGTAAAAAGTAAAAAAATAAATTGTTGCCGATTTTTTGAGGTTTTTTGTAAAAAAAAAAACAAAAACGCATAAATAAAAAATGTCAGTTAGTCATGTTTTATCATTAGAATAAGTTGATGTTTGTTTTTAACCGACTTCAAAAAGAAGGAGGTTCTCAATTCGTCTGTATCTATGTTTTTTTTTGTTTGTTCATCGATTACTCGGAAACGGCTCAAGGAATTTCGACCTTTTTTACTGGATCCTGTTTGGGGGGATAGCGAACTGGTGGAGTCGCCGGTTTTATGAAAAAATTGTTATTCGGAACGTGAGACAGATTGAAAAGAAATTGGATTAGTTCCGGGATATTCCAAAGTGGTCAGATATATTTTTGTTTTGTTCTACTATTAATTTGGTCACGTATTTTCGTAAATGATCTGGGTTATAAATGATTTTTGTGAGTTATTTGAGGTACTGAAGTCTGTTGGCAATTTGACCTACACTGTACACACAACTTATCATAAATGAATTAACATTCGAAGTCACTGAACCGTAAGCGAAATGTTTGCGACAACATTTCACCTTTTAATTCCCACACACACCATCATTTCGCGATTTTGATTTTTCAAATCGTGCCTCGTTCGTCGACAGATATGAACGTCAAATCGAAAATGACAGTCAGCGCATAAATCAAGTAGAAATTCATATTTGTCAACAAGCCTTTAATTTTGCCACGCCACCGTATCCATTTGTCAAACTCGATTCTCACACCACGTTGGACTGCATCCAGAATATCATCCAGCGTCAGCCATTTTTGCATTTCGCGTCAATTAGAATTTCCTATTTGGCAAAACGCTTTCATCTTTCTGCGTCGTCATTTGTCATTCAGATTGGTGAGTTATCACGTGTTTTGAAGATGTTTAGTCTTTCTCCGTTATGGCGTGCATATATTTTTACTGAGAGTGTCAAAAGAATTTATAAATGGTTTTGCAGTTAATGGTAATGACCGAAGGTGGTGAAATATCTGTACGACAATTGTATACCGTATGTTATAAAAATATGTTAACCCGTATGCAGTATCTAATTGAATGTATGTTACAAAATATATCGAAGAAAGAATTAGTTGCAGATATGTTTAAAATTGTTTACCAAAACTATTTAAATGCAAAATGATAACACTTTTATGATTGGGTGAACTACTGACAAGGCTTCTGCGACCCATCTTGAATCGGCTGTCTATATTTTCAATGACTAGCTGTCGCCCAGTGGTCGAAATTCGACCAATTGTGTCAATATCACTGGCAGGTTAAGTAACCTGAAAATTTTATCTTGACAGTCTATCCTAGGACTTTAGAGAGAACAGCAATTACACGGAACAGATCCAGAATCGGAACCTCTGTGTGATATTTTCCTCGAAAATCCTAGATGTTGGTCTTACATCTCGCTTCAACAAATAAGTAACGAAATTCATTTTTTTTGCAGATATAATTCATAGGCCTTTATTAGTGTTCAAATTCGTAATTGTTAATTTAATATGACAACAATTCAACCGCTAATGGGCTACCCTACATATTTAATTTTTCTAACCTCCCTGTATAGCTATAATTGCACTCACATCTCTAACATATATTAAAATTATAATAATTCCATCTCAGTATATATTTCCACCACCCTGTATATGCAACTGCTCATAGACAACACATAATATTTTTTAACATTTTTTAACCACCCGGTAAAACATTCTGTATATGCCACTGCGTATGAGCCACCGTATTTTCTCTTCATGTGCTACTCTATAAATCATTTCCTTTTCTAACATTGTATCATCATCCTGTATATCTGTAATTCCTCTCACCCTATATTTCATCTTCCCTATATATACAACTGCTTATGGGTTACGAAATGTTGCATTTCCATTTCCGCCACCCTGTATATGCATGTCTGTAATATAATATTTTTTGCACCACCCTGTATAACTGTAATTCTACTGCATCTTCTATTCCAAGAACACTGTAAATTCAACCGCTAATGGGCTTCCCTATATAACTATTTTATTAGTTATAATTGCACTCTACTCTATATTTTAAACACCCTATATATGCAACTGCTTATGTGCAATCCACGAAAAAATGATTTCTAACATATCTGTAATCGCCCTGTATAATTATAAATTCAACGATTACTTTACCACTAAACAATAACAACGCACGCCACTTCCAGAAGTACATGCTCTAAGTATATAACATAATTGGTCCCTCTATGTATAATTACTCAATGTTTTGAGTCTGGCGGCGGTGGCACATTCAGTTGTTTGGCGTTGACATTATGGACGTAAATAATGAATTTGTATTATATTTTATTTAATGAATGAACCAATATTATATATTAATATTAGCATTCTCGCTGAAGGTTGTCAGTAGCTACTAAACAAAACAAAAATGAAGAAAATCGGTTGAGAGACAGAGGAGAAAATGGTACCTAATCATTTTGTCTTTACCTATTTATATATAGATGCTGAGGTATAATTGAGGTTCAATATTCAGTTGTTAATGTGCCGAATTATCACATCCTTTAGCACTTGAACTGTTTTAGGCTTATGGTCGTATACCTTTTCATTCAAACAAACCCCAAAAAAAGAAGTCCAAGTGTTAAATCGCATGATCTTGGCGTTGAATTAACGTCACTATTCAGCGAGATAGCACGGCCATTGAATGTTTCGCACAAAAGAGCCTTTTTTTTCGTTAGCTGTGTTGTAAGTGTCACTTTTTTGTCCTCACCACATGTCGCCCAGATCTTCCAATTCCGGAAATAAAAAACTTCTTATCATCTTGCAATGGTGAAAACCATTCACGATAGCTGCTTTCCGAGGAAGCACGGCTAGATAATGCCCCCAGGTCATAAACTGCACCAAACAGTCACTGTTTGCGAGTGTACAGGTTTTTTTGCACAAGTACTCTTGGATTCTCGTTTTATTGTTGACATATCTACTGCGATTCGGCATATTGACCAGGCTTCAACTGGTTCGTAGGCTTCACCTCTTGATATAATTGATCCTTAAGAGAGGGTAAATTTAAGTTTGTTCGCAAAATTCCCGTCAGTGAAGGCTGTGTGATGTTTAATAGATAAGCACGACGGCGAGTCAACTTTGACGGTCTTCTCAGTACAAATTCTATGAAGACTTACAGGTGTTTTCATATTTCCTAAATACACAGTGTGCTAAAATTTCAGCACAATTTTCCCGCTTATATGCATATTTGGTCGATTATGCTCTCTAAAAAATAACAAGTACACAATATGTATTTTGATTTTGAAAGCCCATCTATATAAAAATAGGCAAAGACAAAACGATTAGGTACCATTTTCTCCTCTGTCTCTCATCCGATTTTCTTCATTTTTGTTTTGTTTCGTAGCTACTGACGACCTTCAGTGCAGAATGCTAATATTAATTTATAATTTGGGTTCATTCATTAAATAAAATATAATAAAAATTCTTTATTTACGTCCATAATGTCAACGCCAAACAACTGAATGTGCCGCCGCCAGAGTCAAAACATTGAGTAATTATATATGGAGGGACCAATGCTGTTATATACTTAGAGCATGTACTTCTGGAAGCAGCATACAAGCGTTGTTATTGTTTAGTTGTAAAGTAATCGTTGTATATTATAATTATACAGGGCGATTCCAGATATGTTAGAAATCATTTTTTTCGTGGGTGGCACATAAGCAGTTGCATATATAGGGTGTTAAAAATATAGAGTAGAGTGCAATTATAAATAATAAAATAATTATATAGGGAAGCCCATTAGCGGTTGAATTTAAAGGGTTCTTGGAATAGAAGGCGCAGTAGAATTACATTTATACAGGGTGGTGCAAAAAATATTATATTGAGATGTATATACAGGGTGGAGGAAATGGAAATGCAACATTTCGTAACCCATAAGCAGTTGGATATATAGGGATATATAGTTACAGAAGATAGTTAAAAATTTCATAAACACAAAGAGTAAATACGGTGGCTCATAGTCAGTGGCATATACAGAATGGTTTACCGGGTGGTTCAAAAACGTTAAAAAATATTATGCGTGGTTCATGAGCAGTTGCATATACAGGGTGGTGGAAATATAGAATGAGATGGAATTATTATAATGAGGATTTTAATAAATGTTAGAGAATTAAGTGCAATTATAGCTATACAAGAAGGTTAGAAAAAATAAATATGTAGGGTAGCCCATTAGCAGTTGACTTGTTGTCATATTAAATTAAGAATTACGAATTTGAACACAAATAAAGTCCCATGAGTTAAATCTGAAAAAAATTGAATTTCGTTACTTATTTGTAGAAGCGAGATGTAAGGCCGACATCTAGGATTTTCGAGGAAACTATCACACAGAGGTTCCGAATCTGGATCCGTTTCGTGTAATTGCTGTTCTCCCTAAAGTCCTAGGATAAAATGTCACGATAAAATTTTCAGGTTACTTAACCTGCCAGAGATATTGACACAATTGGTTGAATTTCGACCACTGGGCGACAGCTAGTTTTCATAAAAGGACTTAACCACCTTAACGCGCTACAAGTTTCTTTCGTTTCTTTGCATTTTCTGAGAATATTTACCATACTAATGTATAGATTTTAACGAACAAAAAAGTCCACCGACTTTTTAAAAAAGCACAGATTTTGACGTGAGGATTTTCGATGTTAAGTCAAAATAAGGTGAAAAATTAATATTTTAAATAAAAAAAAATTACAGTGTGTTAGGGACAGAAAAATGTAAGTTTTCACCACATTTAGTGAAAAAAGTAAAAAAATAAAAATCTAAAAACTTGGTTTTTTGAAATTTTCACATAAACTTTGAGGTGATGTGAAAAAAACTTTTTTCCATAGGACTTGTAGTTTTGTTGTAAATCGAGATAAACCGTTTTTACTCTTAAAACCCCACCCTGTTCCAATTCCCGACCTAAGATGGTCCGTAAATTCTCATTACTTTTATAGTTACTTAGTCTTCCAATGGGTTTCATACAACTATTATTTTTTTGGTTTTAAATATTATCCACCCTGGTCTATTAGAAGTTTTATTTAATTACAAAATTTGACAAAATAAATTTTCTAAACGATTCAGTCACTCCTATGGATATGTAAATCAAGCCACTACATTGTGTGTCTGTATATTTTCCCAATTACGCCAGTCATTATTCACGTTGCAACGATTCTCCTTGCACGTATCGAATTATAGTATTAAGTCGCGAAGAACAGTGCAGAAACTTCTCTCATACCTTATGCTTATACTCGTAAACCTATTAAACCGACTAATATAATAATATCAAATCTCCTCTTAGCTAAGGCACGAGATCATTTGATTGCGGAAACTGGGACTTAAAAGCTTTAACAATGTCGGGATTACTGTCGAGATTTAGCTATTCGACTACGTTGCAAAGATTGCACAGGAAGTGCTGTTGTTGATTTTAGGTAACTACTTAAGGGAATTTGACGTTCTTTAAATTATCCTTTCATTATACGTGCATGGACTCACCGTCCTGGCTCGTGATTAATACGCCATTACAGTGAAACGCTCCACTCTATCCACCCCAAAATTTCCGCTACCTTACTGAAATGTACTTTTGCATCTCTGTATGTCAGTATGCAAATGCAACTTGATATATGCAGGCACTTTCTAAAATTTGATTACAGCTTCTTGGTGACTGCTAACCAGTCTTGAGATATAAAGTATTACTAAGTCAAAGCACAGGTTAATTTTATGTTTTTCAAAATTAATAGGAAGAGTATACTAGATTACACAAAGTGATAGGAGGGGAAAGTGGAGATGTAAGTAAGTTGAAGAACTTGAAGCTGATTATGTAGACAATCTATGCTGAAATTCTTGGTTTCTCAATTACAAAGCAATACAATGTAATAGTGATGAAGTCTTATTGACAGGGAGAAGTTAAGGGGATAGATCTAAAAAATTAAGCACAATCCACAAAACTGCTTATATCTGCTCCAGTACTGTTTTGTAAATTTGATTTTTCGCAGTTACCCCAGGATCTTTTTGGGGTGATCTACATTGAAATATATATCCGGAAACCAAATTGGCTAAAGGATCAGTAAGACAGTTTTTCAACCATGTAGTAGATTTTCATTTACCAAATAGGAAACGGGGATAGTTCAGAGCCAACCACTTTATAAACCAAGAATTCCTGTATTTCTTTTTCGATTCAGCTAGTCGGTAATGGCATGATACATTACCTATCTATTTGTCTTACTACCTACACCTTAGATTTATAAGTGTATCTGTTAATTAATATGCTCCATTATTTTAACATGTTTTTTCACTTTATTCTTTATAATTGCTTGTTCATCATGGATACCTGTCACCACTCTTTTGATATAATTTCTTTTCTCTTAGACTAATAATTTAAAACTCAGTTTGAGCTATTAAAAAACGTTTTTGTTTTACTGTTATAGCTTTCGTTATCTCTTCCTTCCAGATTATTTAAATCTAAGCGACTCAGTTTGAAATTTATGATTCAGTATCTGTGTCTGTGTGTATTTGCCTCATTATCTAATTTGTTATAATGTTACGTAGACAATTGATACTATCATCATTCAACAGATGTGCCTTGTATTCATGTTCTTCGTCTTTTGTTTCATATGGTCTCGACCGTTTCCACCTTTGATGGTTTCTACACCGAACCGGCTACTTTGTTATTTACTATTATAGTTTGATGATCCATCTGTAACCTCTTGTTTTCTGTGTGTATTTGTATTGTTACGAGAATTCATCCAATAATTCGTGGAAGGGACATTCCTCCGATATTTCTGGGAATCCGAAGTGTTTTGTCTCCTGACCCGAGGCGGGCGGCTGCCATTACTGGGAATTCGCGGAATTCCCTTGAAGCTTCCAGATACATAAAAGAAGTTTCCCGATGGTTCATTAACTTACCAGAGAATTCCGAGAGAAATATATAAATACGGAAATCGGGTTATGGGATTCATTCAGTATTCGACGGTCGTATTGTTAAGTTAAGATAAATTGTAAATAGTTCTGTGAATATAAATTGTGTTAAAGTAGTGGAAATAAATTAGAGTGAGGTGGACGGTATCTTTAAATAAATCTAAGAACTGAACTGAACCCGAGTGTGAAAATAAAAACATTAATGTGGTGTCAGGTGTGGGGTGTATTTGTGAAACTGGTGGAAAATAAATAGACTAACGATGTGTAAAGCAGTGAATTTGCACCAATTGAAAGTGACTGATTTAAAAAAAGAACTGGAGGAAAGAGATTTAGAAATTAATGGGAAGAAAAGTGAATTAATACAACGACTATGAAATGCTCTAATAAATGAAGTTAACGATCCCGATTATTTGTTTGAAGTTTCTACTAATGGAGACATGAGTATTCTTCTTCTTATCCTTCTTATTAAAGCAAATGGAAAATTTAAAAGAAACCTTTCAAGGCAATTCTAAGTCGTTAGAGGATAAATTGCTAGAAAATCCTAAGACCCTAAAAACATTACAATATGTATTGATTTCTCTGAAGATGTTGTTCGAAATTTCAACATTATTATAGCTAAAAACATCTCTTAGGTTCACGCCTTTATCACTGCATGTTTCTTTCCAAAAAATAATAACTATTTTAATCGCGTTATCATGAATGATTTGGGCAATTTGTTGAATACTGCTGCTACATTTAAGTTTTATGAGGGCTGATAGTAACTATCTACTCTACCCATTGAGTTGATCCAGGAAGGTTCAGAGAAGTAAAAGGAGTCAGAAGAGTGGGAATTGTAAGAACTAATTCTAATTTTCAGTATACTTTCTGCCTATTCTTACATGTTGTAGTCAAGTGCACCCATTAAAGGGCCAGGAAATGGCATTTGTTTTAATACTTTTACTATTAACATAGCTGGAGCATTTCCAGAATTTGAGAGGGGCTTTAATACTTTCTTGTTCTTACTATTTTGTAGGGTTTTGTCAAACCTAAAAGGAAACAACCATTATTGCAGTAGTATTAGTAACACAGTGGCTCAGCCGATTTTCGTGATAGTAGAATTCCATTACAAACAATGTTGAAACTTTGAATCTAAAGATTACTGGTCATTAAGGAAAATAGAAGTACTCCTTTGCGCTTACAATCAGACGACAAGATTACCATAATTCTTCAGCAATACTAGGGGATTGACACCAGCCAGCATTTTGTTTAGATAAGAATTCCGGACTCAATGTATTCTTTTGATTCACATGATTGAACTTCTAACGAAATTTTAAAATATATTTTGACCAGCTATTATAAAGTATATTGTTAATTCGTGAACTGGCTATAATGCGTTTACTAGCTACCAGAGAGAGAACGCTTAAAAGTAAATAAATTCTACTAAATTCCAACAATGAACAATTCCAAAGAATTAAGAAAAAATTAGCAAAATGGACCACTCAAAATCATGATATGAAGTTAAAAATGAAAATTGTCTATTGGCCGCATAATTAGGTGAACAAATGATCAGCAGTTAATGGAGGGAGGCTCAGTCTTACTGTTTTGATTTGGTTCAGTCCTGTCCTGACCAACAATGTAATACGGAACACACAAAATTCTTCACAAATCGGGAAAAGCAGTGAAAATCTTTTGGAAGGTCAGAAAGTGAACGGTCAAAGAGTTTTGGGGCCATTGTAAACTTCGAGATTATTCTAGACGACCAATAACTGGTAGATCAATAAGTATCTATGCATACTGAGTTACTTGACTTAGGACTTGAATTAATTCGAGACTATGCAAATTTATTGTAAAAAATTTCTTTAGGAAAAACAATATATACTCACTCACAAAGAAATCGCAACATTCAGAAGGAGATTTTTAAATTTAATATTGTTTTGGTAAAACATAGATACTATAGAAAGTTGTAAATGATTAAAATTTGGTAAAGTTTAGTCGATGTTTTTTCATGTAAAGTTTTTTTATCAATTAATACTCTAGTCGTTTTTGCATTTTTTAAATTTACCAAAAAAAGCGAAATGTTTGATCGCATCTAATATCGATGTTTATATACCAATACCTAGTTAGGTTTAGTAGAGCTGGAGAGGTTCGGTTGAAACAGAGAGCTATAAGTTGTTGTGGGTTCGATATTGAATTTTTGAATGCAGAGGAATTTATCACTAGTCTTGTGTACTTCTTCAACAGTCCGTATTGAGTGATAACTAATAAAATCATTACAGCATTTATTTCTATACTTTCCTATTAAGTTGTTTAACTGTTAATCCTTTTAAAACGTGTCAATTTTGTTTGTGTCACTTGTTCACTATTTAGTTCTTCCATACACCACACATTTGGGCAAACAAGTTTTGTGTATAATAATTTGTTCATTGTATAATTTATATTTTAAAAAAAATTGACTTCAGCTGACTTAAAATAAAAAACGTTTAGAAACTGTATGCAGTCAATCACTATTTTCTTTTTTATCTGATTTAAGGTAAAATTCAACTGAAAATTTAACCGTATTCTTATCTCTCTCTCTATCTCTTACTTCCTCTCTAATTTGTATTCTTTGTCTATATTTTCCAAATGTATTTTAACTTTATAAATATATATATATATATATATATATATATATATATATATGTATATGTTTAAGGTGGTTTCCGCGAATTCATCCGCGTAGTTGATAACTGATCCCCGCCGGGATCGATTGTAAAAAGACAACGTTTCGGCAGAGTCACATCTGCCCTCTTCAGGTCGTTTCGCATAATTCTCGTAGCTTTCTGCTTTCGCTTCGAGTTATTATACTATATAACATATTGGTATACCATTTTCTGAATCACAACTATAATTCAACTCAATACAATATCATAATGGTCCTGAAATCTTTATAAGTATAAATCCTCTCCACACTTGACTCTATTTTTCTATTGTTTAAATTATTCCTGTATACCAATGATTTTATTTCGCCCCATATGTCTAGCATTCCATTTATGCAAGTGTTTATGGTCGACCCTATATAACAAAATTAACCTTTTTGAGACACACTTTATGACCATAATTTTACTCTACCATTTATTTCAACCACCCGGTATATGAACTGCTTCTAAAATTTTTTGAACCCATGTCTATAATTGTACTCCAGCCTACGTTCTATAACCGAAATATCCTAACTGCTTATGCTTATATAACAAATTTTTGATACACACTGAATAACAATAAAATTGTTACCCCTTACTTGAAACACCTTGTATAAGCAACTACTTATGTTATAAACTATATAGCTATTTTAAACCGCCCGTATAAGTGTAATTTTACTCTAATTTATATTTCAACCATCCTGTATATTCAACTATTTCTGACAATTTTTAAAGCCTTTTGTATAACTGTAATTATTTTCCGTCCTATAATGCAAATATCCGCTCTGTACAACTCTAGTTTTGCCCCACTCTTATTTCAACCACCTTGTATACGCAACTACTTATGTACCACCACATACAATATTTTTAGAGAAAGCAGTGAAGATTTATTGGAAAACGCTAAAATCTAGTCCTTTATTTACTTTTTTTCTGATTTTCTAGAAAACCGTAAATCGCATGTTATAGACATTATATGGGATCTTTCTATCATGTTCCTTAATATAATGCAGTTTAAATCATCAAAATTGCCCAAGCCGTTTTTGAATAATAGTCGGTTAAAAATAGGATATACACTAAAGTTGACAGAAATGCACGCAGAGTATTACAAACTCTTACATTACATTAAAATATATAAAAAAAGAATAATTCAAATTTCTAAATGTTAAAATCATTCAACTGTCGTCAGATAATTTATATTTCATAAGAGCGAAATTTTATGCCGTCCAGATATTTTAAAATGGTAAAGCTTCCTGTTTCAATAGTGTTGGTTTCCATTCGTTGGTATCGACTGGCGTTACGTACATTCAGAGAAAACCGTTTTGCCCGACTCTATCAATGGCAGCCATCAAACATTTAAATCAATCATTCCCCAGGGAATTCCAATCAGTTAACACTTCAGGACCTTCGCTATGTGACACAAAGTGTTAGAATACATTAGAATTGTCAGAATGTTTCCCTGTCTGTGGATTTGTATGGGAACAAATTCGGGCGATGCGTTGAAAGTTTTGCATATTCAGAGTTTAGGAATGGCCGGGAGTAAGAATTGTAGATGGGGGCAAACATTTTAGTTTTTTTTTGTTTTCTTTTATAAAGGCTTTTATTTTTGAAACGACATATAGGAGATTCCTTGAAGAAAAATCTGAAAAGGCAAAAGATATATATCACGAAGTTAGAAATAGAACAAGATGAATAGTGATACAGCCACATATGACATCGTGGGATACTTTTATAAGTCGTGTGGATAATGATTTGCATGGAAGACAGTTTGCGTACAAAATGCTAAAACATCTAAACAAATAGAAATAGATAAAGCGCAACTAAACAGAATATCACAAGGAAGAATGGATTGAACTGTGGTATGACGAAAAAATGAAGATATATAAGTATTTGAAAAAAGGAATTCCACTGGTATAGATGCAACAGATATGACAGAAATGCAAAATTCACAAAAAAAAACAGAAACAGTGCCTGGTCTAGATGGTATCAACCAAGAACCACCCTACGGTACATTGAGGGAACAACAGACAAAATTGGCCGAATCCTCCAAAATCACACCATAACTAACGCGTATAAATCACATCAAACCATAGGAACAACATTTAAAAATCCAAAACTGAATATCTAATTAGAAAATCAGAGTGTTTACAGCGTTGCCTGTGAAACCTGTGACAAAAGATATGTCGGCCAAACAAACAGGAGAATCTCTGCCAGGTTAGAAGAGCACAACCTATCTGTCAGAAACAAACATCGTCTGCTCTATTTCAACAAAATGGCAAAATAGCAAACTTTCTTAAGGATGTGCTAACGAAAGCTCACAATTTCAACAATCAATAGTATGTTAAAAACTCATTTGAATTAGCAGCCTTTATTAATAATATATCCATTCCCAACAACTATATTTTGGTGAACTTTGATTAGTTTCCTTATTCACGAACATCACTATAGAATTAGCATTTTTGTGTGTTAAAACATATTGGACTGATATTGCTCCACATTTTCTTTTAACGACACTTTCTATTTACAAAAGGATGGTAGCCCAATGGACAGCACACTGTCTCCAATATTAGCTCAATTCTGTATAGATCATGCTTTGAACAGTTTCTGGCATAATTTTCCTTGTAGAGCCCCTTTTTATAAAAAGTTTATACATCACTTGCTTCTGCCTATAGCTGAAGAAGAAGCTGACAAATGTCTTAACATATTGAACCAGTTCCATCCTAAGTTACAATTCACAATTGAAAAAGAGCCGATTTGCGATTTGGACACTTAGTTATACGCCAACTTATCACTGATTGGCACCCAAGGAACTGTGCGTCACGTAGATACATACACTTTTTGTCATATCACCCTTTCAAGGTAAAAATGAATATTATCCAGTGAAGATCTCCCATGAAACATTTAAAAAAATCGTAGAGAAGTTGTTAGTCCAGAATGGATTCACAATACCATTAATACGCAACATCTTACATAATTATCCTAATACACTAACGGGTCTTGACAATAGTAATACAACCCAAACAGGTGGGGCATCAACAGAACAGAACAGGTTCATAGTTTCATTGCATTACTAAAATGCAGGATCTCTAACCAAAAAACTCAAGGAAATGATACCAAAGGACCTAATACGATAACAACCTCAAACGTATTGTGTCAAATATGGAATGCAGATAAGCAAACAAACATCATAGATTAGATTTAAGTTTATTTTGTGAAGATACAGTGAAAAATATAAGTTTCAACAGTATATATGAAAAAATCTGGGACTTAAGAAAAAATACATTAAAATAAAAACAAACCGTACGCTATCTAGATGTTATATGTGCTACATAATATATAGCACATGAGCCCACCTATCTGCCCTCCATTGCAACCTTCTACAAAACACCCTGTATATATATGATAAGTCACATAAAACCATAAAGATAATCACACATCGACACTTTGAATAAGGTCACCAATAAACCACGAAACAATGACTAACATTACAACGTGTATTAAGCCACGACCTTTGCGTACTTTCCCAAATAACTCTATCGAAGAAATTAATACTTTCCGGACACCTAAACAAATTTATAATGTAATAATGTTGAAATAATTCGCTTTTCGTGTTCACTAAGCCGTCTGATGGACGGTCTCATAACGTAATTGAGAATAAATAATAGAAGAACACCAATATGAAGAAGAGCTGTTGGATCAGAAAGTGATTTAGAACGCTGATGACCTTAAATACATAAAAAGACATAATAGAATATAAATTATAGGTGGAAAGATGAAATATGGGTTTTTCGTGGTTAAGATAATGTGAGAAGATTCTGAGTTAAAAGAAAGTTTTTTTTACTGTGATCTTGTGTTCTTGATGATACTGTTAACATATAAGTTAGTTGTATTAATCTTGTTAATAGTGGTTTCGTTATGTATATTTCGTCTATGTAGTCATTAATATAATGATATATGTCAATACTTTGTGATTTTGACCTCAGAATATTGCAAATGGACACACTTGTGCTGGCCTTATATACAAGGTAATTCCAATTCGACACTCACTTTTGGGGATACGATGAAATATAAAAGAAGACAAATTTGGGTAATGTAAAGCTTGAAGAAATGTCTTTTTTTAACTTAAATTTTCCGAATATTTTCGAAGATATTGGAAAAAAACCTTTTTGTTGCGTTTGTCAAGGAAATGCAAAATTAAAAACACATTTTTAATGTCACTTTATTCCGCTATACGATAATTTTTTGATTTACCAATCAACGTTTTGTTTTTCTACTGGCATCATCAGCTTTATGTTGTATATTTGGCTGAGTTTGGTACTTTTCAAAACCCCAAGGTAAATGATGGAAGCAGAATACAAGAAGGTACTAGAAACAAGTGAGGTAAAACTTGAATCCTTAAACTTATTGATTTTTAAAAGTAACATTTTCTTGCTAATAGTCCGGGAGCCAGTGACATTTTGAGGTCAATCATTTCCTCTTGGTCAATACTTTGTGAAAAGCTTTATTTAGTTATCCCATGAAGCGCCGTGAACATCAGTCGGCCTATGGTGGGTGAGTTGAGGCAGGGGAGCGCTTCAATTCTGTAAAAAAATATTTTAAATGATTTCCTTCCGGTTGAAAATATGTCAAAAAACAGTTGAAATAATACGAAAAAAAGTCAGCTAGCTGCAACATGGAGGATTACACGTCATCTGCTAATAAGAACATCATGAAAAAAAATCTGTCATTTCCTCTCACTTAAAAAATTTTTTGCTGATTTTTTATCTTATTATTTAAATAACAAAAAAAAAGCGTCAGCTGGCTGTATGTCGGGTGCAAGGTCGTCAGCGGAATTGGGCTTCTCCCATGCCCCAGTTCACCCAAGGTGCTGATGCTGATGTTCACGGTGCTCATGGGATAGCTAAAGAAGTGCATTCTACAAAGTATTAAACGAGAGGAAATTGGTCGTTCTATTCTGTCACTGGCTCCCGGACTATAAAGTTTTTAGATAAATCCCTCAAAATCAACTTATCGTCAGATATGGAAGTGAGTAAAACTGTTACAATATTCCTCCACATTTCCCAGAAACTATATGCAGGTGACCCTGATAGACGAATGGGGCTATGCAGTTAACTCTCAAATAGAGATGATACTCCAGATTTTTTGAAAACCATTATTTGGACTGATAAAAAAACTTTTACAAATTGTCGCGTCTTCAATAGAAATAAGAAATATATTTGCAGTCAATATAACATAATTCTTTGATCTAAATAGTCACAAATTGAGATCAAAGATGTCCAAATAGGTGGATAGGAAATTCGGGTTCGGTATGGTGGCTATCGAGAATGCTGTTCTTAACTAGAATAATTTCAACTGTGACTTGCGTGAATTGATAGTTGCTGCTATATAGGAATGGGAAAATTTTTCTCCAGATATGACTAATAACTTGATTAAAGTGATGACCAGACTTGTGGATGCTTTTATAAGAAGCAGAGGTTCCAATACCCAATATTAATTTGCTTTCTTTAGTTTTTTATTTAAAATGATTTATTAATTTTTGCAGAATCGTTTAAATTTAATTATTATATATTTATTAACACTGAAATAAAATTTATTCAAAGGATTAAACAGTGACATTTAAAATTATTTGGAAACAATAACGATATATCTCATATATAGGGGGTTCAAAAGTCAGTATTCTTGCCTTTTTTCAAAAATAAGAAACTCATAAGAAAATAAAGCTTAACCACAAAATATGAACGTATTATATTTTATTATTATTATTATTGCTAGCTTAAAGATCTATTTTAGTAATTCCAACAATATTGATAATGAAAGAAAAATTGATCTTTTGATTTCAAATATTGTTATCTGATCAAAAAATATTTCACGAATCAATTTTCAGTTTCACACCCCCACAAATACAAACAATTCACTTGGTTCTGGCAAGATTGCAATCAAATTGTCACTATACGAGTGCAGCTGTTGCGTGTGACATTTTTCTAATCTGTCACTAAATCAAGAAAACGGGAACGAGATTTGAACGAATTTCGCTGGCACATTCTCCTTTTTGCTGTCATTTACGCCGGCGATGCATTTAATGGTTTCTATGGTCCAGTTTTAATGAAAAATGCAACAACATCGAGATTGCCGGAGGATAAGGGGACAGTAGCTGACGAAATAACAATAAAGAGTCTCTCTCTTGCCACCCTATGCCTGTACGTGCTTCTTTTTTGGATTAGTGTCAACGGTGTTGATGGATATTAATAAAAAGTAGAAAATCCGTTTGGAATTTGATTTAAATTGATTGAGGTTTAAATTATATTGTTGGAAAAAATTGTAAAACACTACGATAGTCGACTGCGTAGAAGTAATCATCCAATCAACAACTACAATATGTTTGGTGTTGATTTGTTTTGTTCTTGTCAACTACTGCAATTTTATTCATTTTATATTATACAGGGGGCGTAAAAAACTTCCAACAAGATTTAGCTCTACAAGGTCATCAATATGCAGAGATAATGTATGGGTGTGAATAAAAATAGAGTTGAAATGAATGTTTCAGAAAAAAAAAACATACGAATTGCTCTTTATTATTATTATTACCGAAAATTGTCTTAAAGAAATCTTATGTAGAAGGCCATATTTAACAAACCGATTCCCTAAAACTAGTTAAATTGTTTCGGAAGAGAGCAATGACATGAGCAATAATTGAGCCTTTAGATTATTACAAAAGGTAAAAAACTATTTTGCCTACGGAATTTATTTCCAGGAAAGAACTTTGCCAATTATTTTTAAGGCACGAATTTACCGAATTTATTGATATTAGTCAGATTACAATACCAACTTTTCATCAGCTTATGAACTGACATTATTTGTTGATTATGAAATTGTTGACCCTTACAGGGGTAATTATGAACTCTTGTTATAAGCCAGGGAATATATAATTAAAAAATAAATATATTCTAATGTAGGTCTAGCTAGGAAACAGTTCAGCAACAGAATAGAATCTGTATTTTTAAACTCTTTGATAATTCTTTTTATGAAGCCCAGTGAACAAATGATAAATTTGAGTCAATTAAAACTCCAAAATCTCTAACTTCTGCAACTGAAGACAAGGTGTTGTTGTACAACTCATAATAAAATAGGATTGGGTTGAGATTTTGGGAAGTGCATAAGCTATTACATTTTGATGTTCCATATCGTCAGTGGATGTCCAAACATCAAGTTTATCTAAGTCTTCTACAGAGCAGATGGCTAGATCTGCAAAACATAAGTAATTAGCAATCTGAAATATATCGTTTATACATATGTTAAATAAAAGAGGTCCGAGATGAGATCCCTGAGGTACTACAGAGGGAACAGTTATTTCAAGGTACTTAAAACTAATAAACCAACTCCACAGTGTTCTGTTTATTTCTTAGAAAAGTCTGTGTATATTGCCATTGTCCAACACACTTGTCAAATACTTCTGACATCTTTTGTTACAATACCCAAACTGTTGGTTGGCAATGGTTTTACCAAGTTGTGAATTTTTGTTAATGATGTTTTCAAACAACTGCGGATTTGTTGTTGACACTGCATTTTTCTCTGTAGTTTTTAATATCTTTTTTATTCCCAGATTGATAGATAGGGCTTACATAACTAATTTTCCAACAATCAAGAAAATAACCGGATTTTAATGGCATCAAATATGATGTAAAGATATCCAGATACTAGGAAGCTACTAGATTTTTGGATACATGGTCGAATATCGTCAGTTATCCAATAGTTATGACTCAGATAATTTTATTGGTTAAACTTTATTTTCTACAATGGGTAATTTTGAGACATAATCTAATTCCTCAACTTTCTTGTTTAAACAAAAAGTGGAAGTTTTTTAAAACAGTTGTCGCTGCTATGATATATATACAACAAATCTCTTATACGAATCTTAATGATTTGACGTTTTTTTTTTCTATAAAACTTAGTTACGAAACAAAATACAGGCTTATATTACAAACAAAATAAGCTGTACAGAAAAACAGCCACGTAAACTAATACTTTTAAAACTTGAGATCAAAACGACACTAGGCAACCCTTGATACTAAAGGTAAAAAAATTAAAAGACCTTGAAAACTCTAAATCAACAGACAAGGGAGATATTAAATATGTATTATATTTAAATGCCTACTGTTAGTGGATGCTCATACTATAAATACCAGGATAATTTTAATTCCTTATACATTTATCACCATTTCTTTGTATAATAAGGTAAATCTTGTCCCAAACTACTAATTCTTTCCAATTGACCTCCCGGAGATTAAAAACTACATGAACTTCTTGTTCTCAACCGCCTTGAATTCAGAAAGTGATGTATGCATCTTGTGAACGGTTTGTGGTATATTAGGATGATTTATGATGCATTTGGTACTTGTAATTCTACCTGTAGTCTGTGTTATTTCACCATTACATCGTCGAAATTTACAACTGGACAAATAAATCATTTCGAATATGGGAATGTGGAGGCTGTAAGCCCTGATGATAAGTGTAAGGGGCGCAAGGCCTCCGATCATGTAAGATATTATCAACTATGAAAAATCTTATTTAAACATAGTGTAGCAATCTAATTAGTTTAAACAAAAATAACACACATTTTTCGGAATAATAAGCAATATATAATAAAACTTGGAAATCTGATTATACAGGGTGGAAACAGTTTGTATGCAAAGATTTTGAAGAACAATACTTCACTCAAAAACAAATCAAAAAGCTTTATAACATTTTTTAAAATAAACTATAGTTTTGCCAAAAAGAACACATAAAGTTAGATTTTATGTAGCCCTTGCTACAATGAATAATACAATAATTTCGATTTCAAAATGTCGGTAAATCTAAATATGCAAATACTCAATAGCTTTTACATCTTTAATAGCCACATTAAAAATGAAAATTGATTATTTAAACTCCACATATGCTTTAATAATTTAGTGTAAGTTTCTCCGAATAGATATGGCAACGTGGCATACAGACCAACTTATTTACTACATTTTTTACTTTAACGACGACTGAGAGTTACGATTGTTTTTTGCGATTTCGATTCTTGTAAATAAGAATAGATGATTTGAATGATATCTATTTGATGTAGATTTCGTGGTTTGCTTTCCATTTAATATATTTTTTAAATAAATAAAATCGGTTGTGATTAGTGTGTAAGTTCGAAAATTAAGAATAGTGCGACAGTATTTATTTGTGATAAATAATGGCCGATTATACAATTAGGGAAAGACATGACATGCTCTTAATTTATGGGGAAAGCAGACGTAATTGCAAAATAGCAAGAATGTTATACAGGGAAAGGTTTCCAAACAGACGCCTGCCCGATGCTAGGACATTCGTAGCTGTTTCGCAGAGGCTTCTGGAAACAGGTAGTGTAATACCACAAATAAACAATCGCGGACCACAGCGACATAATCGTATCTTAGCTGCTGAGGATCAAATACTAGACCTTATCGACATCAACCCATATCGTAGCACACGGAGTATTGGAAGTGAGCTGCAAATTTCTCACACTATTGTTCATAGAACATTATGGGAACAATTGCTCTATCCATATCACATGCAGCGGGTCCAAGGGCTTTCAATTGATGATTTTCAACCAAGACTCAATTTCTGTCGTTGGTTCCTTAGAAAACATCGACAATTTCCTAATTTTGTGAACAATATTTTAACAACAGATGAAGCAAATTTTAATAGGAATGGTATAATAAATTTTCATAATACGCATTCGTGGTCTGAGGTAAATCCGCACGAAATACGCCAGTCAGTATTTCAACACCAATTCTCAGTTAACGTGTGGGCTGGAATAGTTGGTGAATACTTGGTTGGGCCATTTATACTGCCTGCACGTTTGATAGGTGAGAATTACCTTTATTTTTTGAACAACACGCTACCAGATTTATTAGATGAAGTGAACCTACAAACACGTTCCAATATGTGGTACTTACATGACGGAGCACCTGCCCACGCAAGTCATCTAGTTGTCGACTTCTTAAATAGAACATTTCCCCGTCGTTGGATTGGTCGAAACGGACATATACGTTGGCCAGCAAGATCTCCTGATCTCAATCCTTTAGATTTCTACTTATGGGGACACATGAAAAGTAAGGTTTACACGACTCCAATTATTGACGAGAATGACCTTAGACAACGCATTTTTGACGCTGCTGACGAAATCCGAAATATTCCAGGATTTTTTTCTCGCATACGTGAAAATTGGATTAAACGGTGTCGTGTTTGTGTCGATAGTAATGGTGGGCATTTTGAACATTTGCTGTGAATAATCCGTTGTTTCAACTCAGTTCTATCAATATAATAAATTCGGTAAGTAGGATTACATATTTACTTGTCTAATATAAATAATATTAATTAAATCAATAATAATGACTCTTCGAATAATTTAACTGGTAAAAAACTACATATACAGATCTCTTGAGTTGAATATCATATTTACCCAAGTTTGTATAATTGCATAAAAGAAACCGCCAAATACAAATTCTAATTGCAATACCTTGTATTCTGAATCTGCTTCGAACGCGAGCGACGTTGCCGGATTGACAATAATTTGCTTAATATGTTTTAGGGATTTCCTTGGTTATTAAGGCCTACTGACCATAGTGGTATAAGAGTTTTTTGTTTAATTTGGTGTATACTACCTCCACCTAAAATATATGCACTCAAACTATTTACACCCTGTATATAGTCACAAAAAATTCTATATAGTAGTAATTATTTATTAAAATAATTGTTTGTATAAAATTGGTAGAGGTGAGTATGGTCTTATCTGGATTTGTAAATAGAAACTTTCGTAACCAAAAAATGGTGAAAGCAGAACAAGAAACATCAGTCGTTTAATATTATTTATTTTATCTTAAGGATCCCATATAGAATATTGAGAAAATTCTACCCAGATGTGGTAATATCCAATTTGTAACATGGACAAATCAGCACTGTAGAAAATAAAGATCCCCTTAGACCAGCAAGTAGTGTGCAAACTTCCTTACTAAAAAAAAATATAAAGGACAAACCAACAGGAGGATTAAAGCTAGACAAGATAAGCATGAGAACGCTGTAAGAAAAAACACAAGAATATAGAATACTTTAAACAAAGACTTGTCAGAGAAGCAACTGTGACCACGAAAAGGCTCCACATCTAAACGCAAGCGATGAAACCTATACGTTATCAATTTGTGGAAAATTGTACAGCCTCTCTCCGTCTATCTAACAGGTCAATCTGCGAAACCACTCAGTGAAAGGTGAACGGGCTAATTGAACAAAAAAAGACCAACTATACGTAGCTGTTTCCTAACATTTATTGTTGTGTAACCAGAAGCATAAGCAGACAGGTACGAGAACAATGCTAACAAACCTGAAGAGGTTAATATGCTTCTGTCAAAGCGTCGCAATTTTAAAATTTTCCAACACTGAAATTACACACCTTTATATTACCTCCTAATTCCAGGAAGTACCTTAAAAATCTTAAATGGTGAGAAGTATCTATAGATAGCTCGTTTGAAAACTTTTATTGACACCTCCATTTTGGCGTTTGACTTAAAATTTTGTATTTTGTTTAAAAAAATGGGGAAATTTTTGTTCTATGAAACTTACCTCTTAAATGTTAAATTCTTATTGCACTGTTAACCGTACCAAGAAAATAATTGTCATAGGAACCTACTAACATATAGACTACATATGAATTAAATCGATTACAATAACTTGCCTACTATATAACCTAGCTACTAGTCCTTATTTTTGTTACAAAACCAAAATATGGTTTAAATGTAAATAATTTTTGTTACAAATGTACAATTTTTTAAATACTTAACATCCAAACTGCGTTTTGGATCTTAAGATGCCTATTATCATAGAGTATATGTAGTTACAAAGTTATCTTTTACGCCGCCACTTCAATATAGGGGTCCAAACTGTGTTAAATAATATTTCTACAACATGCCACTTCAATTCTGCAAAAATTCGCGAAATCACTACATTTTTATTACCCAAAGCATGGGAATCGATTCATTTTTCTGGAAGAAGCCAGGACCATAGAGAAAGGAGTGATCTAGTAAGAAATATTGTCGAGATATTTTTGAAAGTCAATTAAATCAGTAATACGGAAGTATTGTGAGTTATGATTAGTTATATTCATCGAGCTACTTCTGTAAATTGTAATGCACTTTTAGTTGTTAGGTTTGTGAATAATACAAGCAAGAACTTTGATAGTCATGTTTTGAGTATTTAATAGTTTGTGAACTTGGTTTGATTTGATTCTATATCTAGGAAAATATTTTCTTTCATGATTCTATTCTCGATTGCATCGCGATAGTATTACGTGCTCCCCCCATTTCAATTGTCGGTGCATTTCTTTGGATCTCCCTCGAACATCGCAACTGTCAGTTTCGATGTCAAACTAAAGTATTCATCAGATTGAGGTTATGTTATGGAAGTGGAAAGGCGCAAAATATGGATGATTTAGAAATGGGGTGAAAGCGATGCGAAGTTCGTACCCCTCTTATCTAGTCGGACTCAGAAGCACGCTTGGATTGAGTTTCATTAGGCTAATGGGGTGTGCGTTTTAGCAGTTTATAGTGGCAGATATCAGCGGATAAACTTTGTTGAGAAATAAATTTTAGAAGTTCCAAATCTAGGTTATATTAAAATAATGACTTATTTTTTAACCATATATATATGGCATTTTTTAAAGCATCTTAAAAGTCAGTAGTCTGTTTTTCTTGAATTCATCTCAAGAATAATTCAAGAACAGTGCTGCTCTTTTGTTTTCAAGTTAACTTGGAAGTTTCCTACATTATTTAGCAACACAGAGACTTTGTAGAACTTTTTTTGTGCGTCTTTCTTTTTAAAAGTTTGTGTCTAAGTACGTCGCTAAGCAAATGCTAGTAGTTTGCAACAGAGTATACAGTTTTATATAAATTAAATAGGATGCATCGCTGTATTCACTATACGGCTGACCAAGTAGTAATTAAACTGGAAAAAGAATAACTAGAATATATCTTTATAAGAATAGGAATGCCGAAAGTGAAGTTTACAAATCAACACGGAAAAGTCGCTGAATATTTACACAGGGAGAGAAAATTTACCTGAGGACTCTCAAGGAAAAAGATAATAGGAGAACGTATCTCAATGTTATTGTTGAAAAATATCAGAAAATAAAGTACAACATTATTATTGTAGGCGGGTTATTATGAAAAAAAACTTGCTTTTGAAATGGAGAACATCTATGCGAAGATCTAGACTAGAAACGAAAAAATACGAAGACACATGAAAATAGACAAAACGATAGTAGACGAAATAGGTATCTGATATGGTATGGACATATGAGACTACTGTTAGAACAACTTCTTAAAATAATCTTAGCATGGACCACCCGGAAAAAAGTCAAGGGGTAGACTATCTACAATATTGAAGACGCGAGATGTAAAGACCGACATCTAGGATTTTCAGGGAAACTAGCACACAGAGGTTCCGAATCTGGAGCAGTTCCATGTAATTGCTGTTACCCGTAATTCCTAGGTTAGAATGTCACTATGAAATTTTCACTTCACCTGTTAGAGATATTGAATACTCTCTCCGATGTGTCATTCTTTTATACGCAAGACAAAATAATATATATATATATATATATATATATATATATATATATAATATATTGTTTCTGCTTAGGGAACCTTCATCAGTTGTCGGTCTTTACATCTCGCGTCTTCAAATTTAACGAAATGTATCAAATACATAAAGAAGTGTTCGAGAGGACATTCAATTGTGGGAAGCGCAACTGATGAAGGTTGCCTCACCAAAAACAATATATATATATATATATATATATATATATATATATATATATATTTATATATACAATATATATTGTCTTGCGTACAAAAGAATGCAACCTAGAAGAGAGTATCTACAATATTGTTTCAGGAGATTACCTACTCAATATCAACAACCAAAAAGTGTGTAATGCTTTAAATGGTATTTATAAAAAACTATCGAGATTACTTGTTACCTTCCCCACGGTGAATTCACGAGTGTGGTTACTGAATGCCTTTTCGGTAATTTTACTTAAACATGTTATTTGATTTTATTTCATTTATTAACTAAATACCCTTTTAATATTTAACAAAAGAATGAAACCGGGTTTCCGCCACTGGAACAACGATCGAAAGTCCACGACTGTACATTTTAAAGCAGGATTAAAAAAAACAATAGAGTCAGACAATGTCCGTCGGTGGTTGATTCGGGCGACAAGTGTCTGGCTGAAAAAACAAGATTTTCCATAGCTTGCAGAAAATTTGCATTTTAGATTGAAAATTATCCGAAAGTTCTGTCTTTTCATTACAGTAAATTTAGTCGTGTTACTGGCTGCATAGCAGAACAATTGCACATGCATTTTTTCGTTTTACTTTTTATCGACATTTAAGTAAAATGTTTTTGACCTGAAACGTTTTTGGATACGCATTGAACATGTTGGTCTACATAAATTTGTTAACGTGAAATGTGATGATATCTAAATGCTTCCATGCTTAGAAAACATGGAATGTCCAGAAAAGAGTAGTGGCAAGTGAAGTTAAGAAATTTGTCTTGCAGATGTAAAGCAGTTAAACCAGACGAAATCTATGGTAGAGATCAAACAAAACGCAAAGGTATATTCTGGCTTACCAATCCAAATAACGATATTCAGCTTAACATCAGACTATAAAAATTCGGAGACAGTCTAAATAAGTGCTGTGAAGATACTTTTAGAATAAAATGTGTAACTCAAAAAATATCGTTATTAGAACTCTGAAAATTTGGTAGCATAGGCAAGCCGGTAGGTCCTATGTGACTAAAATATATTCAGAATTATGGCATTTCCAGTTATACCGGAAGTCGATCACAACTTTCTTATATAAAATAGAACACCCTGTATGTTATTGGAGTATTTGGTTGCTACGTTAAATTCTACATAATTTTTTTAACAAGCGCTAAAAAAATCACCGCTTTTTCTACAAGGAGTTCTTAAAAAAATCCTTAAAACTCAAAATTTTCAAATGGATACTTCCAATTTTTTGTCGGCATCTTATTCAGCACAAAAAATTAAGGTAAATTTGTATTACGTTCCCTATATCTAAACCTCATTACTTTCGATTAAATTACGTAAAACCGTTTTCAGCCCATTCAAATATGTTGTCGACTTTGCTTGGAAAAATCAAGTTAGCCCTGTCCGCTAGAAGAACAATTGGCGGCTACGAAATATCTTTCAGTTTTTCAAAATCGTTTACATGAAGCGTAATAGGAGTAATTATTCCAACTAACAATTATTATGAAATATCAAAAATTCTTAAATGTTGTTTTCCTAGAAAATAACAAATGCAAAATAACAAACAACACATAAACCTACAGTATATTGACATTTTAAACAATATTTTTTGAGTTATAGGTAACCGCGCACCTTCGTTGGACACCCTGTTTACCAACTAGAATTACTAATAACTTGTGTAAGAAAAGATGTAAAGTCTAACATTTCAAAACAATAGCAGTAGGCTTCATTTTTCTTTTAACATTGAGATCTGTTCGGGATTTACAATTTAAGGGGCATCAGTAATGATGTGAACTCCACTTGTAGAGAGTGATTTGAAAAAACCTCACCAAAATATGATCAATAACAAATGTTATCCTGCTCAACAAATATTTATTTACTCATATTTTCTACATCATCAGTAGCAGAAAAATGTAGTAAAAGGAGTGTGGACTAAGTATTATATTCACTGGTTTATTTAGTATTTAGTTTTGTGCAATAAAATATGTAAACGTATAAAATGAATTTAATTATTTAAAAATTGTGACAAATCATCTTATGCGATGTGGGAAGAGATTCTCAAGTCATTTCAGGGAATTTCATTTAGCCTATTCCCAAATTTACAAAAATAATTAATGAATATGATCCTTTATCTACAATTGATATCTGATTTTGTGAATTTTAAACATTTTAATTGTCATTAATTGCATCTCTATCCTCAATATATCAATTGATGTATTGAATTATCCTCTCCTAGCTGTATTGCAAACAATTCTTCTTTATTAAATTTGAGTTGAGTTGTATTTGATTTGTTACGCATGCTGTTTCTTTAAGTCTAATATTTCTAGTGACAAATACAAGGAGACGTCCTGGTGGGCCTGAAAATATCAGAAAGACAAGGAGCAATTGTCTGTAAGTGTTATTTGTGGCATATTCTTGATTATTTTATGTTTTCTTGGGAATAACACTACAATTGAAATAAAAAGCTGTATATTGAACGAAAAAAAAAAAATCAGAATCTACTTTGAAATGTAAAAATATATAAGGAACAATGTTGTCAAGAAATACATTGCATAGGCTGCTATAGGAATTGTACTCCCGTCATACTAAATTCATACATCCTCCAAATCGGTTCTAGTCTTCCAAAATGCCAGAATTTAGAGCAGTCCTCGATGATTTTCATATAAGGAAGCCCTTTGGACAATTACCACTTCACAAGATGACTCTGCGCCAATAGATAGGCCTTCATATCATGAAGAGTTTGTATATCACCAAGTGGTGCGAATATTTTTTGATTTTTTGTAGATTTTTACGAACTTTCACTTCTAACAAGTTGACGTTTCGCCGCTAACTGAAGCATTTCATTGATACTCGATGTATTGTTTTGACGTAAATAGTGTCAAAGTTCAAATCACACTACTTTCATAGTATATTTTACCTGTTATGACACTTTGTTGAAAAACTATTAAGTTCTGTTGTTAGCTAGCAATATGTGCCCTGTATAAGTGTTAAATACCGCGTACCGTAAAATAGTGTTAAAAATATCGGCAAATTCTAGTCTGTCATGTGTCACACAACATGAGTTATGCTTTTTACAATTTCTCTAGCTGTCTCTAAATAAACTTTTATATTGAGATACATTAAATGTATAACAGCTTCTTTTGATTAGCATTCGTATTTTTTTCTATCCAACAAAATATATAGAACAGAAATTAATTTCCAATGTGATTACTCATTGGAAACGCACAAAAACCACTCATATTAAAGGTCACCCTGACATTTCGATTCTTATGGTTAGCTCCTAAGCTAAACGCTTCTTTCATGGATCACTTCCTTACGGAAGGTTACGGGTTTTTTATGCTGTCTCTTCATTGTGAATACCCATTGAAGTGAGTATATCACTTTTATGCCAGTTAATAAGCTAGTATCCTGATGAACAATTTTTTGCTTTGATCGTATAAATTTAACAAACGCTTTGTGTTTAAATCAGTTGACAAAAATGTGCTTAATTAATATATTTATTCAAATAATTTATATTTTATTAATGATAAATTTGTACAGTTCCCCAAAACTTTATTATGTTGGGTAGGAAACTTCGTGAAATACCTGTCCAGACTTTCGATCTAGATCTAGAAATGTTGCGCTAAGCTAATCTGTCAGAGGGACGTTTATCAATAAGGTAAAAACAAATTGTCAAAGTGAAGTTAAGGTGACAAAACGGTATTATTTTTAACCGACTTCCAAAAAGGAGGAGGTTATCAATTCGTCGCGTATTTTTTCGCTTTTTTTTTGTATGTATGTTACCTGATTTCTTCTCCTGTGGTGCACCGTTTTGAACGAATATGGTCTTGTTTAATAGAGAATATATCCGGATTGGTGAAACTTCAAATTTTGGAAAAGAAATCTATTGGTAAAGTGATAAAATTTGTGAATGAACACATGCGTGCATGGAAATCGACCAATATCCCTATATCCCTAATATTTTAAGTAATTTCGAAAAGATTTTAGTCGATTTTTCGATAACTCCTTATGGATGTGTATAGTTTTTTAACGTTTAATCTGTTAAGGAAGATCCTTAGGTGATCTCATATACTTTTCTGCGACGTGCAACTTGCAGTTTTGCAGAAAATCGCCGAAAATTCCAAAATTCTTATCAAAAATTTCATCGAAATGACATAACGGACATTTCCTCATAAATATTTTAATTCCAACGTAATAGTGCGGTAACTTTAGGCACTGGAAGTTTTAATTACAAATTTGAAAATTTTCTATGTACATCTCAAGCATATAGGTAGTAAAGCATAGTATTTTCGGCTCCTTAAATCAATGAGTACCAAGCTCGTTTTGTTTGTATGCAAATTTTTCCATTGTGCGAAGACGGTACTTTTGGTTGTCACATTCTCCCGGCCTAATAGAAAATTCAGTGACAACACATGTCAAACTTTAAACTGGTACTTCATGGCTTATAGACAGGGTGTTTAGTTATAGCAAACTAAATCACAAAGTAAAGTGGTAGAAGGAGTTGCATTTTTATGAAGATTGAAATATAGGACGGGCTAGAATGATAGTGGTCCGTAGACAGCCGTATACACAGGATGGTTGGAATATAGGGTGGACTGGACGTAAAAAACGTATAAAAATGTTGAAAAAAATGTGAAATTAAAATTATATAGGGTGATTAAAAAACTGTTATATGATGTGGACATAAGCAATCATATACAGGATGGTTGAAATATATTTATACATTGTGATTAAAAAATTATTTCTTTTATAGCCCATAAGAAGTTGCATAAAGTGTGGAGAGGAATTAATGTTACACAGGGCGATAACTTAAAATGTTAAAAAGTAAATAATTTATGGGGTAGCAACAATCAAGTTTTGATGAATTAGTAGATAAGTACGCAATGAAGGATTTTAGATTTTCTTGCACCGACTTCAATAATATACTAGATTGTTAGGTCTTAATTTGTACAGAATGAGCACCTTTTAATGTTTACATTTTTTAA
>CM067223.1:10543214-10589570 GCA_034190945.1 Octodonta nipae
TATAAAAATATCATAGCAAGGTTAAAAGTGTTACTATTGAAGTTGATGCATAGTGAGTATCTACGAAAATTTAGGACCTGGTAATTGAAAAAAGTAGTCGCATGTGATTTCTGGTACCAAAATGCACCACTCGAAAATTTGCCAATTATTTATTTGTTTTTTATTGTTAAAGTTTTGATTACAATATTTTGCTCATATACTTATACATCTTACGTTGCGAGCCCAAAATATATACTTTAGTGTTAATGCAAAATTTTGGCTGCTTCTTAAAAGAGAATTTCTATTTCACAAAAATAGCTACTCTTCCATTACCTGCTTTCTATTTGTTAGGGAATTCCAAATCCCAAAAATTTGTTATTTCGATGATAAGGCGGTCACCATATTTTTCGTCTAGATCAATCTGAATGTGTCCAAGTAAATCAGTTATTGTCATTGCTGTAAATTTAATTCCAATGAACTTCTTATTTTATTCCGAAATCAAAAAACAATCATCACAGTGAAACTAAATTTACACTGTCTTTACTTCGAGAGGTCAATGACCTTCAACCCTTTCTAACAAACTACGGTAAGTCCCGCTTACATACAATGTATCCTGCTTCTTGATTACTTTCGAATATTATTTCGGGTTTAGTAGCGGAAAAAATTAGATGTTACAATTTTTTATTTGTGCTTGTCGTTTTTATTCGCAAATTGCTAATTTTGACGTCCATCGTTGTCATTCAGCTAATAAGAAAATAGATTTGAAATGATTCCCCAGTAGATGATTCCCCACTTCTATCTCACAAAATATACCAGTTGTCTTGTCACAATGCAGGTATTCCAGTAGTCCTCGGAGTGAAACACTTGACATAGGCAAGTTTTTACCCACATTGATGTGGAAAAACTATGATTTCACTTCAGTAAAGAGATACTTCAGGAGTTCGGTTACATTGTCATTTAAAAGTTCATGTTCGGCCTATCAAGGCAATTTCCAAACTTTTCTGAGCTTACCAGTTGGTATAAATTCGAATCTTCTGTCTGGTTCGCGCTATATGGATTTCACGATTTATAAAAAAAGCCTTAAATCATTGACCTGAGAAGATAGTTTGTTGTCCAACGGTTGGATTATTGGTGAAAGGTATTTTGACAGTTTTGCTGCTGGTCATATTGGCCGGAGAGGTAGTTGATAGAAATGTGGTGGTTTTCTATGATGTGGTGTCAATTTTCTGTGTAATATATTCTGCATCATTCTTGAGAGTCTTGCAGAATCATCGTGACAATTAAGTCGCCTGGCAGTGGCTTGCATTCCCTATTGCGAGTGTAGAGAATGATGGCATTGACTTTGTCAGCTGACAGAATGATGAAGGATTCATTATCCTGGAGCGTTTTAAGTTGTTCCTCTTTTCGAATTCCTAGTCTTGCGAGAGGGTCATTCATCCTCATTTAGTTTCTCCACTAACTGAATTTCGTGTGGGGGCAATAACTTTCTTGATGAAGCACACGTTGTAAACGAATGTTGAATTGCTCCACATTCGTCTACAATTTGTAGAGAAGTGCTGTAAAAATTATCTTCCATAGTTAATAAAACATTCAATTTTACGTTTTTTTTAATCTTACAGCGCCCAGCATTTCTATTTAGAACCAACCTGTAGAAAATCAAATACTTGAGAGCTCATTGTATGTATCCATCGAGTCTGCATTATACGGTAACAATCCACCCTGTAGCCACAAATACCAAACATATATTGACTGGTTTTCCAATAAATTGCTGTTACAGGTTACGATGACGATTATGACAACAATTTTAAAATGAAATACATTAGTAACAAGTGGCATTTAGTTATTGATAGACCTCTAGATAAAAAAATACTTTCCAATAAAGCAGAGTTGATATTTACTTTAGTAGCCACAGAGCAAGCTAAAAAGGGTATCGGCTATTCAGCTTTGGTAGTACTTTTGCCAGAAATAAAGTTCACTGAAACAGTTTACACTGTTGAGTATCCAAAAGATGGCAAAGGTCCTATACCCTTTAAATCTGAACTGAAATTTGATGGAAATCTTGAAGTGGAATCGGTAGATCTCAGCGGTAAGTACAGAAAGACTGGAATAGGTGAACTCTATTTTCTAATTGTTACCAAACCTTATAGATGTAACCAATTTCGGAATACGGAAAAACAAAGACGAAAAATGGGAAATTACAATTAAAAAACCATTGGAAAATACTAACGATAAAACTGAAATAGTACTAACAATGAATGCTAAAGTAAAGGATGGCAAAAAAACGGCAACAGCGACGTTGATTATAACATTACAAAAGTAACTAGCGATGGATTGAAATTTAAAGATGTTTTTTACGAAGCTACTTACAGTAAAGATGCAAAAATTGGTGATAATATTGCTTTAGATAAACTTGAACTCGAAAATGTAAAGATATAAACAAAGTATCTATTAAAGTAGACACTGGTAAGTTGATATTTTTCGTGACGTGTTACTACGTCCACTAACGTAAACTTAACTACTTAACTAACTGACAAGAAATTAACAACAAAAACTACATAGACAGGATAAAGTCGTACTTAACTAATTCAGACAATTACTAATATTGTACCACTTATGATTCAAGAAAACTGAATGATCTTTGGCGGATTATCCTTCTGGTAGTCAATTAATTTGCAATGGAGATATTACTTCAGATCTGTACGTAAAGTGAAATAGCGAAATTTCAAGAAATATTTTCAGATTTCTAGTTATCATTTGCATAGGGCGCCGTAGGGATTATAGTTCACTTACTGAGGATTAGAGTTTTTTTAAACCGCATCGATGTTGCTAAAATTTTAGGATTAGGTTTATCTTAGTTTTAATCAGGCAAAAGTAGTGTTGGTTTTTTTGCTACTGTTACAAATATTCAAGCAACCCACTCTGTTTTTGAGCCAAGTCACTTAGTGTAAAAGCGAATGACCTTAAGATAACAGTTTTTCAGTTATTCCTAAAAATATGTTAACATTTAATTCCCTATAGATTCCCGGGGTTATTTTGAGTAACAATGACAACCCCCGAATTAGGGTGGCAATCAACCCCAGGATTGAAGCTCACATGGATACTATGTAATTACTGTGTTTTAAGTATTTCCTCTCCAATTGTCACAATTTCAGACAAAACCGTTCAGTTAAAACAAATGTAGAGGTAAAATCCTCAGTTTCTTAATGTGCGGTATAGATTTGAAGACGCGAGATGTAAAGACCGACATCTAAGATTTTCGGGGAAACTAGCACATAGCGGTTCCGAATCTGGAGCCGTTCCATGTAATTGCTGTTACCCGTTAGATTGTCACGATAAAATTTTCAGGTTACTTCACCTGTCAGAGATATTAAATACTCTATTCGAGGTGTCACTCTTTTGAACGCAAGACAATATATATATATATATATATATATATATATATATATATATATATATAATATATTGTTTCTGTTAGGGAACCACTTCTCTCGAACACTTCTTTATGTATTTGATACAGTTCGTTAAATTTGAAGACGCGAGATGTAAAGACCGACATCTAGGATTTTCGGGGAAACTAGCACATAGGGGTTTCGAATCGGAAGCCGTTCCATGTAGTTACTGTTAGAATGTCACGATGAAATTTTTAGGTTGACTTCACCTGTATGAGATATTGATATTCTGTGCAATATAGATGTTGAACTTAATTAATCTTAAAATCATAAAATATTATTTTTACCGAAGTTTGCATTGCAACAATATTATTAGTTGAAAATGAAGATTTCCTGATAATTTACCACTTTTTGATTGAAGCTATTGCAATCCATCCTCACTTTTTATAATATAAGCGGAAGACAAAAAATACATATTTTTAGGGGTTTATAATGTTTAAATAATTTACTTCGAACTTGGTGTTAAAATCATGTCGAGTAAGAACTATTATTGAAATGAAGACTTTTGCTCTATTGTGTATTAGAATTAGTTCATTTTGCCCAATATTACACTGCCTGGGTATATGGACGATACTATCCTGATGAGACTTACATATGCTTTAAATGACATGCTGATAAGTGCCAAGCAGTGTGTTTGGCTCAGTGACGTAGGACGTTGACAAAAACTACCAAACTACAAGCTCATTTTTAACCAAAAACATCACAATACTCGGAAAACATATATTACGACTGTAACAAAACTTAACAAATACTGCAAAACCCTACTTTATTTTTTGACATCGATACAAATAACTGAATATTAAATTGTGTAGCCTACAGCAGCTATTTCGCAATCGAAAGAGATTCCACAGGCAAAAAATGGCAAATAAATATAGTTAAAGTGCTAGAAAATGATGATTTAAAAAAAGATGAATTGCACATTGTTATGGTAGCCGATGAGGAAGGACGCACAGGCACAAGTTCTGCACTATTAATCCTAAAAATACCTACATCTAGTGAAACAGAACTAATCTTTACTACACCATTTTACAAGGCTACATACCCCAAAAGCATACCATCCATAGTAAAATTTGACAATCCTATTGAATTCACAAACTGTAAAGATCTCAGTATAGTCTCCATTATATTGTCAGGTAAAGGACTCAGTCATGTAGCAGTGATCTTTAAATGTTTACTATATGTTTATTTCAGACTACAGAAACAATTTTCGCATTGATTATAACAAATCAGAAAACCTAATGACTTTGAATGTTAAGGATCCCTTAAATGTCACTGAAATTAATAAAAGAGAATTACTTATAACGTTAACAGCTTCTGCCAAAGGATTTAAGCCTGCTACTGCCAACCTAGTAGTTGATATCGAAAAAGATGTCGGCAGTTCTATCAAATTTAAAGAGCCGCTTTATACCGTTGATTACCCTGAACAAGTATCAGATGAAATACCGTTAGACAAACTCGATTTTATTAATGTTGATGACAAAAGTGAAGTTGATATTACTCTCAACGGTAGGTAACAATTCCAATTATGTAGGGAACTTAGCATTATTTTAATACTATTTTTGCAAAAAAAATCCATAAGTGTTTCAATGGTTTTCCTTGAAGAAGATACAACGCATAACACAAAAAAAGTTTTGTTAACACATTTTTGTTTTTTAGTGAATTACAAGTCTTTAAAAAACAAAAACGTAATTTTGACAGTTTTTGTGATTTCTCACTAACAGAGTAACAACTTGTAATTAAAATGTACTATTGAGATGTTGATTAAAGGAATTGTTTAATTAAGTGACTTATTAGCAAAAATGTGAAAAAATGTGCATTTTTCAATCATTCGTAGCTTTTATCTTAAACAATTTAGAATGATGAGGCTTGTATAACATAAATAACTATTGAAATTTCAACTTCATGGCTTTGAAGATTTTTTCACAAAAGTAATTTTTACATCAATTATAAATTAGAATGAAACATGGAATTATCAAATGTACTGACATTCTTTTGGGTTTGTTATATTGTCTTTAAATTTAATTTGAAATCCTGCATTCTGGTATTCGGCAACGCATAGATATTAGTGGAGGGAGAACAACGTTTCCCCTAATGGTAGAATAAGAACAGCATCTCATCGAATTGACATTATATAAGAGGGTAAATCAAATATAAAGGGTAATTTTGCTATTGTGCAGTATCAAGATGATTTTGTGTGGAGTAGCTGTTTGGTTTATTAGGAGTGAAGAAACGAGCCGGGTTCGCGCGAATGTTTGGCTTTGTTGTCAGGACCTACTGTATCATCTGTGGTCAGTACAAAGAACAGCCATGATCGAGCAAGAGGTGCATTCATCTGTTGCGCAACAGATTATCATAAGTTTTTAACCAGTGAAGGCTTTCCACCCTGAGAAATTTTAACTCATTTGTAGACACAGTTTAGGGATAGTACTTTGTCTCAGAATCGTGTGTATATGTGGATGAGAAAATTTTATGGTGTATTAGAACGATAATCATGATCTAGGCTCAAGCACAAGCCTTACAGCTGACAATACCAGTACAGTTCGAGAGCTTATTGAACGTGAACGCCGATTAACCGTGGAACAATTTCCTCAGAATTGGGTGTCAGCTATGAAAGTGTTCAATCAGTTATCATTGATCAACTTAGTTTTAGAAAATGTAGTGCTCGATGGATTTCGAGGTTGTTGACTGAAAACCATATGCAGTTGAGATCGGAGATCACTGAAGGGCTTTTGTATCGATTTCAGTGAGAAGAGAAGCGCATTGTCTCAAATGGCCAAGTAAGAGATGGCCAAGAAAGAATAAAGTCGAAAATCGTCTCTCACCTGTAAAAGTTCTTTAAATGATTTTTTTTCTCTCTAAGGTAATTACTGATTGATTTTCTATATGACAACGTAGAGTGAATGCGGATTACTACTGCCAGTTGGTACGACTAGCAAAAGTCGCGTATTCGAAACAAAAAACAAGAAATACACTGCAAGAAAAAGGCTAGGAAACCTTACAGACCTGACTTGTCCTTTTTTGACTATTTTTTGTTCATGCCTCTGAAGGAATCACTGGAAGGAAAACGATTTGGAAGAAATGAAGAAGTCGAGGAGCACAGGCGCAGTGGGCTTGAAACTTTCATGGATCTTTAATCCTACAGCCAAAACGATGATATGACCTAAGTTTAATTAGTAAATGAATCTTATACTGTACTAAATTAGGAACTTTAGGAAACAGCAAACATAAAACAAACTCAAATGTTTACTTCTCTACATAATTTACATAATAAAAAAATAAACTGAATAATTACATAAAAATATAATAACAGTAAAAGTACAAAAACGAAAAAAAAAAATCTTCTCATGAAATTCGAACATGGGTCAATATCATAAACAGAATATGATAGCGATCGTTTCTCGTCTCTGGGCTATTAGCAGACAGTTTGACTGTTGAAATTTATATTAAAGAAAGAATCAAAACCTGTAAAAATTTCAACATTGATATTATACATGAATTATTATTATCAGTTCCTCATAAAAATCGTATAATTAAAAATAATGTGTACATTAAATACATATATAAAAAAACAACTCATATTTTTTAAAATATGAAAAAAATTCTGAAATATATCTGAGTTGGAACGCAATAGTAAAATCAGGGGAAGGCACTTCTCCCCACCGGTAAATTTTACTTAATTCCGAATACCGAAATGCAGGTTTTTAAACTGAATTTACATACAATAAAACAAAAGCAAAAGAAAATTAATTTACACGGGATTGTACTGAAAAATTTGATTATTAATATTTTCCTTTCGAATAGTTGAAAAATTGATTTAGCGCAAAATGGGAGCCTTGTAAACTTCACGTAAAATCAAAAGCCTTGGACAAAAATTAGATTTGCGAGAAAACCTTCGACGTAAACTTATTTACCTCGTAAAATTGAAACTTGACAAGTTTCAAAAGTTTTAACGTTTTTTTAACAATAACTATGAAAAATGCGCATTGTATACAATTTTTTCCAAATAACTCAATAACTAAAAATCCAATCGGCTAGATGAACCTATCATTTAATAGCTATTAAAAATACGTATAAAACAAACTTACTGTGACACTAGAACTTTTCATTCAGTTGGTGAAAAGTGATAAAAACTCCCAAATTTGTGATCTTTGCAACTTTAAACAGACCCCATAATTAATTAAGGAATAAAATTTGTCAACAACAGTTTGTATGTGTTATGCTACATAAATCCTGCAAGAAAAGCTAATCAGACACCTGTGGATTTTTTGCAATTAAAAATACTAAGTTCCCTAGAGTAAAGAGTCTATTTGAAAATTAATAGCACAGTTTTTATGCGAGAGAAGGTAATTCTCTACCAACTGGTGTCAGTTATGTAGAAGTTCTAAACTAAAATGTTTGGCTTTTATGTAAAATTTAGAAAAAAATAATTTCTTTTCAAAATATTTTAATTTAATATAGGTACCTCGTAGTAAATAGTCTCAAAATATATACAGTTCGGTTCATATTTATGAAATAAATTCATTTTGAGCGTTATTATGAATTTGTTGGAAATAAACTAAAACAGGTCAACAATAACTGAAAAAGCTTTGAAAATGTACTATACATAGGATGAAGGAAACAATGTTACAGGATTTTTAGGAATTAATTTTCAGTATATTTTACAATTAAATTAAATATTCAAAATAACGACCATTCACTTCTTAACAATAAGCAAGGTGATATTGGAATTCTCGTACAACATTTTGTAGGACCGCAGGGGTAATGCTGTCAATTTCTACAGTTATCATAACTTCCAACTCTGCAATATTGCCTGATTTATTGATATACAGTAAATGTGTGGAACCAAGTAAATATCTTTGGATTTATTAGCGATATCAAAATGAAATTTGGGAAGTGTATACTGCAGTAGATTGCCTATTTGCTTTCAATTTTTTTTACAATTTTGAACTTCCTGTTTTACCAGAAGTAATGTCGATTTTAAAATTTGCAATGAAACACCATGTATAGTATTTTAGTTTCTAATGAACGATTTTATTGCGAATACAAAAATATCGGGTTTGATATTGTTTACTTAAATACCTACCGAGATATTAACAGAAAAGTAAGTAAGGAAAGGAAAAATCCGATGGTAGCTAAACTCGGTTCAGATTTCATTTACGCCCGATATAAACAAACCGCTCGGTAAGGATTTGTATTTCTATTGGCCAATCGGTGACATTATACCGTCACAGCCAACACCACTGCTTGTTCCATAGTCGAATACACGTGCGTTTGTTTAAATCAGGCGCAAATTAAATTTGAATCAAGTTTAGTAGTTCATGAAATTCAGTGCAGACGTGACAGTAGTCCAAATAGGTTATTAGTTTAGTTTTTTTTATTTGAACGTAAAAAGATTGTATTGTTTTAATTTGATGGTAAAATGGCCGAATTAAGTGAAAGAGAAAGAATAGAAATATTAATGATGATTGGGTATGGGGAGAGGAAAAGGACGCATCAAGAAGTGTGTGACCTTGTTAACATTGTTCATCCGAATACACAAATATCCCGTTCAGTAGTGACGAAAATTTTGCGAAGGTATGGCACAAGTGGAACAGTTAGCAATTTACCAAAAAGTGGACGGTTAAAAAGTGCAAGTAATGAAGGTGTAGCTCAAAATATTGCTAAATCTTTGGAAGAAAATTCTCACTTATCCACTACAGACCTCGCCAATATGCATGGAATTAGCCGTCGTTCAGTAGGAAGGATATTAAGGCGAGAAAAATATCATCCATACAAAATTCGCCTCGTTCAAGAACTCTCCGAAGACGATTTCGTCAGACGTTTGCAATTTTGTGAAACGATGATGGATATTTGTAACCGTGATAATAATTTTATAAGAAATGTGGTGTTTTCAGACGAGGCTACATGTTGCTTAAATGGTACGGTTGATCGACATAACTGCCGCTACTGGTCACAAAGTAATCCTAATTGGGTACAAGAGGCTCATACACAACATTCCTAAAAATTGAACGTTTGGGTCGGCATTTATAACAACAGAATCGTGGCACCCTTCTTCCTACAAGAAGCTTTAAACGGAGATAGGTATTTACAGCTCTTGGAGACACAAGTTATCCCGGCATTGGAGGTAAATGAACAATTACCAAATAATATCTGGTTTTAGCAGGATGGAGCACCACCCCATTACGCTCACATTGTTCGAGATCATTTAGAAAGGACATTTCATCACAGATGGATTGGAAGAAGGGGTACTTATGAATGGCCTGCACGAAGTCCCAACCTTAATCCACTAGACTATTTTCTGTGGGGTTACTTGAAGTCTAAGGTTTATGTTGATAGATCAAATAATTTGCAAGAATTAGCTGCAAGAATAACTCAAGACATCCAGGGAATTACACCAGAAGTAATAGCTAATATTACTAGAGAATTTAAAAACCGACTTGCTTATTCTCAAGAAGTAAACGGTGCTCAGTTTGAACATCTAATACATTAAGTTTAGTTAAGTTAAGTTTCAATGTTTTGAAAATCACTTAGATTTAGTTAATAATTATGATTATGTATTTCTTTAATGGATATTAGATTTTTCCTTTCCTTAATTACTTTTCTGTTAATATCTCGGTAGGTATTGAAGTAAACAATATCAAACCCGATATTCGCAATAAAATGTTTCATCAGAAACTAAAATACTATACAGGGTGTTTCAATGCAAAATCGACATTACTTCCGGTAAAACGGTAAAAAAGTTCAAAATTGTAAAAAAAATGGAACAAATAGGCAATTTACTGCAGTATCCACCTTCCAAATTTCATTTTGATATCTCTAATAATTCCAGAGATATTTGCTTGGTTCCACACATTTGCCCATCACTGTATATTCACTGGTAACGCCCAGAATATCTTTGAATTTAAGATAGGGATGTTCCGATACGGTCTCAAGTATCGATATTTCGTATCGATACCTATCGGATTTTAAAAAATCGATCCAAACCGAAATCGGAGGATTTGTATCGATATTTGTAGTATCGATACCTAAACCGGATCTTTTTTTGAGATTAGGGTTAGATCTTGGGAACATATACTTATTAATATTGTATATGCTTAGGAAGGAAGGAGGAAGGGCTTTTGGTTTAAAGCTAGACAGAAAGAAAGAGTTGAAATGTTTATAGATTTATTATTTCATGTAAGCGTAAATATAAAATGAAATAATATAACAGGAAAATGAAAAATGAACATTCAAAATATTTACACTTCTCATTTTTCTAATGACCGTGACTTAAGAAATAAGAGTTTTAATAATCTTTTGTCAAGTATTACGATTTTCAATTTTTTCTGCTGTGAAAAATAGCCTCACTGGAGGTATCAGCAATTGATAAATATTTAAAAGCTAATCTCTTAAGTATGTTCCTGTTAGGGATTTAACTCTAAAATGCTATTACATCTGTATTAATTTGTAATGGAGCGTCTGTATTAATTTGTACTCATGGAGCTACTTTTTATTTATATCAGACGTTAATATACAAAACTACAGAGAAAATCATCATTGAAAGTGTGAGGCTGGTATAATTAACAATAAAATTATTGAGGTTTATCTAGATTTTTCTAATCAACTTTTTACTACCTAAATTATAAAAACTTTTTTCTGATGCTAATGACACAAATACAATTAATAGAACAATTTGGTACCAAAAGATGGAGCGCTATAGCATTAACACATATTGTAAGAGATTATTTGAACAAATAGGTGGATATGAAGACATGCAACGATTTAATGGGCGCCCTGTTCCCCCGATTTGAGTCCTTTCGACTACTTCTTATGGACTTATTCAAAAACAAAAGTATATTTCAATAGAGCATAATAGTAGAAATTGACAAAATAACCCCTGTGGTCCTACAAAATATTGAATGAGAATTGCAAGATCGCCTTACTTATGGTCAAAAAGTGAATGCTGGACATTTTGAACATCTAATTTAAATCTAAAATAAACTGAAACTATTCCCTAAACCTCATTTTCATCCTACGAGAATTATCAATATTTTACATTTTTAAAACAAATTTTCTCTTATTACTGCACCAAAGGACCCCGTACATTCCTAATGGAAAGTGGTCCCCCGTGGGTTTGACTGAAATTTTACTATTTTGTAGATTTCGACGAAATGAAGAAATGTCTTCATGGCCGCAAAGTCCGATGACCGATAATTTTCAAGTTATGGTTAATTTCATATTTAATGTCTAAAGGGTATACCACGATGAGTCGATATGTATATCAGAAACTACTAGGACTATTTATCTGAAAATTAGTTTACAGGGGTTTTCGAGGAGATGGTTTCAGTTATCTAGGACTTCCGGTTCTACCAGAAGTGGACCCCAAACTTTGTTTTTATAAATGGAACACCCTGTTTCTTAATGTTTTTTTAGAATCTACGATCAATTTCAATATAACTTTATTAAATATATCATATGTCTGAAGGGCTCCAGTAGAAAGTTATTTAAACTTTTTGAAAATTTTAACAGATGCAGCTTTCTAAAAAATATATTTTTTTTGGAAACAACAAACAAAAGAGGACCAGCTCAAAAATTAAAAATTTGCCTAAATAAGACGTGAAGCTTTCTAAATTTTTGGAAACTTTTCAAAAGAATATACGGAGTGTTCAGAAATTGTCCCATCATTTTTTGTAAATGAATTTTATGTTTGAATCCCCATACGTAAATTAAAGAATTTTTTTGGTTATGAGAGATATCTGAATTATTACTAGACAAGTAACAAATGCTGAATTGTCATCAAACAATATTTGCTAATAATTTGGTGTTAAAGCACAATTATATGGAAAGCATTTATCATGTCCCGTTTAGGATTTAGTAACTAAGTTCCGTTCGCGATACTCGGATGGACCAACACCCACTCATGACACGCTGACGGGGCTCATTCACAATTGCAAAACAGATTGTAAAGAGCAAGAAAAAGAGAAACTTGTCGTAGATAATAAACAGAATTAAGTTACAGTCTTCGCATGATTAAGAGCTTATCCAGAAAATTCCTCAGTAGATGCAGAAAGAGATGTGGGAATATCTATGACTAGTTTTCAGAGGATCCTAAAAAAATATCTACATTCTCATTAGTCAGGAATTTAAGAGCAGGTGACGCTCAAAGACAGAATGATCTTTCGAATTCATATTAATCAGAATTCAGGAAGACGAACATTTTCTACACATAATGATTTGGACGGATGAGGCAAAATTTATGGAATAGTCAACCACATTACTGGAGTGATACTAGTCCACACATTATTTTTAGGTGAGAGATATCTGGAAATTTTAGAAAATGATTTACATCCATTAGAGTTGACATACAATCAACTGTGGTCTCAACACGACCTCATAATATTGCACCTGTGAATAACTTTTTAGATAATCATTTTGAAGATCGTTGGATAGAGAATAATGGACCTCATCGACGGCCCCCTCGTTCTCCCGATATCACTCCTTAGCTGTTTTTATTTGGGGTCGAATAATAAATATTGTCAATGTTGCAATGCTAACAACAAAGGTAGAATGCCAGGTCATAATCTGCCTCATAGTGTTATGAGTATGCTTTGGTCTATACGGAGATCGTAATGGAAAGGTTTCACATACTTTTTTATAACCATATCAAATTCTGCATAAATGGTTAAGAAAGTAAAGTAATATATATATACGTCTCTTGATGGTTCCTTCAAAAAAGCATACTAATAATTCATATATCTCTAATAGCTACAAGGAAATTTTAATTTTTCCAAGTCTATACAAAAACTGTTTTATTTAGTCTTATAATAAACTCCTACATTTTGGCCTAGATTCCAATGGTTTTGAGGAAAAATGGAGCTGCCATTTGAAAAAAATTACTTATACGATTTTCGGATTCAGTACCAATTTCTGAGCTCTCTGTTTTTTTTTAACAATTTTCAAAGATTTAGGAAGCTTTAAGTTTTATTTAGGCAAATTCTGGTAACTTTTGAACTGGCCCAATTTGCTTCCACAAAAATAACCCCTTCAGACATATGATGTTTCCAATAAAGTTATCTTAAAATTCATCATAGATTTTAAATATGCTACAAAAAAAACAGGATGTTGTATTTATAAGAACAAAGTTTGGATACACTTCCGGTAGAACCAGAAGTCGTAGAGAATTGTAAATATTTTAACTAAAACCGGCTCCTCGAAAACCCCCTTTATACTAATTTTCACATTAATACTCCCACTAGTTCCTCATATACATATCGACTCAGTTCTTCGTGGTATAATCTGACCATAAATATAAAATGAACGATAACTTGAAAACCATCAGTCATCGGACTTTGCGGCCACGAAGACATTTTGTTGAGATCTACAAAATATCAAAATTTGAGTCAAATTCACCGGGAGCCACTTTTCATAAGAAATATGCGGGGTCCTTTGGGAAACGTGATATTGCTGAAAAGTGAATGAAAATCTTTTTCGAACAAGATGATACACGAGCCACTTTCTTATTTAAAGTTCCTGGGGTTCAGTACCACCTTTGAGATTTGCTATAATTTAAATAAGTCATAAGGTACATTTTTTTTTTAAATTTTCTAGTGGTTTCTTGATTTTTTTAAAATTTTTATATTTTCCTAATTATTTTTTAAACTAGGAGTCCTAAAATTATAAAAATATACACTTTTATTTGCTACGAGCCTTTTTAGTTGAGGTGATACATCAAATTAATATTTTCTGTAAAGTTTTCGTGTGGCCCTAAATGTTTATTTTTGACAAATTTTAAGCTCACTTGTTTTGGGGATTTTTCAATTTTCGAATGTTTTTCCTTTCTTTTGAAGAAATTATTTATTATAACTATAATTATTATAACGAGCCCATCATTTCATATATGATATTATATTTTTCATTTAATTTACCTCCTAAAAATAATATTAGAACTTTCTTTCTTCTACACTGTCTTAAAAAATTTTTGACTCTATAGTTTAGAAAGTACCTCTAAAATCAGAAACAATCCTCTTTAACAAAAGTTTTACAGCTCCTGCTATATAAACTGTGTCATCATATATTTCCAAATAGACTTCATGAACATGTCCAGCTTTACAATATTATATATTTACTAGATTTCGAGAAATATTTCAAAATTATTCTAAACTCGACAACCTCCAAATGGTATATCAATATCAGTCAGTCTCTGGATAATGACGTTCTGAATAACAAAACTGATCTTGATATAATAATGACTGCGACACTAAACGGTTCAACTACCCAAAGTGTTTTGGCCTTACATCTACCCAAGATTTCCGGTGAAATCGCCCCTAAATTCAACAATGATTTCTACACAGTTGCTTATCCAAAGAACTCGAGTCCTGGTAAAGTAGTTGATATTAAAAATGCTATAAGTTTCGTAAACACTAATAACAGTCAATTGGATATAACATTAAACAGTAAGTAAATTTGGAAGTAAAGCTACTTTGCCCCATAATGGAGACAACAAAAAGTTATTAAAGACATTTATTCATGCTACAATTTTATTTAAAGTTCATTAAAACAATACTGGCAATTTTGCTTGTTGGCAGTTCCATGTAGGGTAAACATTATCTCATTGGAGAAAAGAATATTTTTGGAATAATTTTGGGAAACATCGGATTCCCTTACAATCTATTCGTAACCACTTCACAAAATTCTAATCTAGAATCAGGATCATCGTCATTTAGTTCTTGTACCAGCCCAATTTTAGCTGGATGATATTTCTCTGATTTTAAAATTCTCAATAGAGATGTTTACTTACATCATTATGACTACTTTTCTTGTAGGCTTCTCTGGTCTGGTCAGGTTTTATTCGTTGTTAAGTTTTGATCTCCTATGTTTGGGAAGATGTTTGACAGAATTTTTATCCTAATTCTAGTCACCGTAGACTAGGAAATGTGATAGTCAGAATACTTTTCATTGTATATTCAGCATATCTCATCATGGGTTTTTTTGGTATTAACATAAATATCTGAATTAATTGGGTCACAGAAAGACTCATTTAAAAAATAATAATATCAACAAAATTCAGCTTTAGTTTTTTTTACAAATTTAAGTAAAAATTGATGAAATCGGGAAAATCTAAGTTTCCCGTTGATGACTTCTATATATATATATATATATATATATATATATATATATATATATATTTGTTTTTAAGTTTTCGCGGGCACTTAATGTTTTAAGTAGTTTCCGGGAATTCGTCCGCGTAGTTGATAACTGATCCCTGCCGGGATCGATGGTAAAATGACGACGTTTCGGCCGAGTCACATCTGACCTCTTCAAGTCGGTTCGCATAATTCTCGTAGTATTCGAGTAACTAGAAGCGAAAGCAGAAGGCTACGATTTATATCACCATTTTGATATAAATCTAGTATTAACCCGGATATTTAATCATCATCACTTCAATATTTACCGTTATATATTGAGAGTAGATCTAAACCAAATCTAAACTATTTGAAAAAAAAAATAGAAAACTATAAAGTCGGATTCGGCCTGACTGAGGTTTACCTCCGAAATTAATTAATTCATAAAATTTTTCCATTGTTTATCTTAAAAACCTTACCACACAATAAGTTTTGGGTAAACGATGTTTCCATATGAACAATTAAAATCTTATTCGAACTTTTTGTTGCCTCTTTTTCATTGCCTTTATCAGAAAATCTTACAAAATGTATTTTAGAATTCAAAGATAATTTCGACATTAAGCTTAAAGACGAAAAATGGGTTCTCATAATTACCAAGGTATTAGACCCCAAAATACTTGAGATAAAATCAGAACTTGCAGACAGTATGAACGCTAAAAAGACTGATGGAACCCTGACGGGTACTGGTAAGGCCGTGCTGATCATTGAGTTACCTCAGAAAACAAGCGACGAAGAGCTACACTTCTCACAGTCACATTATACTGGCCAGTATCTAGGAGACAAAACATCAGCGGAAGTAAATATGTCCGAATTAATTGTTGTTTCAAGCACAGCTAATAAGGATAAAATTAAATTGACTTTATTGAAAGGTACGTTATGAGAATTTTATTCACTTAAATACATTTTTGAAACTGTATTGAAGAAAATCTTTGCATGTTCTAACGTTAATTTGTACCCAGTTATCTGGAATTTTAATACTAATACTTAAAGATACTATGCATAGTACTTAATACACCTTAGTAGGTTTTAACTATAAAATTTTGTTGATAGTGTTAGCAAATTTTAATAGTGTACTGAGGAATGTTGAGGAAATAGAGTTGAAGAAAGATGTAACATTTTCATGAATTTTAAAGAATTTTTAAATTATTTTTATCCCGACATGACCATACAATGTATGGTATCACACTCCTTCTAAGGCACACTATGAGTGCCTTTAGGGGAAAATTCACTAAACCCCAGATATCCTAGATATCAAAAGGGTTTAGCTCTGTGGAAGCCCTCGCCAGATTTTCAGGCCCTTGTTTGGAGTCGTGACTGCAGTTTCCCACGAATTTCCTGACCGTCCGGGCCGTTCCTAACAGGACGGCTTTTTGCATTTGTTTGTAAAGATGTTCGTCCAGACCGAGGTATTTTAAATTGTTTAATAGATGTTTTGGGACTAGTCCCGTCGTTGACATAACAACTGGTACAGTTCGTGTGTTGTTCATGTCCCACTGAGTCTTTATTTGAAATTCCAAATCTCTATATTTGGTTATTTTCTCAGCTTGCTTGATATTTATATTGGTCTTATATCTGGTCTATTGTGAGCAACAGTCCGATCGGTCAGTATCGTGCGGTCCCAAAACAGATTCTGGTTTGTATTTATAGTATGGTAATCTTACCGACTGTGATAATTCAAGTTCCGTGCTAGTTCCTGGTGAAGTATTTTTGCCATAGCATTGTGTCGTTCTGTGTATTCAGTTGCAGCGAACGCTTGACAACCTCCTGTGATATGCTGGATAGATTCAGATGTTTGGCAACCGTACCTGCATCTGTCGTTGTTAATAGAAGGGCCTTTAACGATGTACTTTAGGTAGTTCTTAGTTGGAATTACTTGATCTTGGATTGCCAATATAAAGCCTTCCGTTTCAGGAAACATATGACCAGAAATCAACCAGTAGTTCGACGCTGCACTGTCGACATAATCTTGGTTGACGTCATTCATATTTCTTCCATGAAGGGGCTTCTCTTTCCATTTCAGTAGTTTCTGATCTGTGGGCTGGTGGTGTAATTGGACATGTTGTTGTGTCAGTCGCAGTGGTGTTGAGTCATCAACCGGGCACATGACTCTGTGTAGATCAGAAAATTCTGCGAATTTCTGGAAATGACTACGCAAAATAGAAATTTGTTGACCTAATAGTTTGCTTAGATCTGTCAATCCAATTAACAATACCGAAAGAGTATCTGAGCACTGAACACGCATAGGTGTTAATAGCCTGAAACAGATTTTTACTGTTTAATAGTAGTTTTCAACAGTCGTCTTACCCTTCTATAAAACTCTGCTGTTAGGTCCTTTTTCATAGTCATCTGATCAATACGTTGAGCCTGCTTTATTGCAAGGTATTTATAAGTATGACCTTCCTCCATAGATTCAATTGAGGTGCCATCTCCCATTTCGAAGTGCCCCTGCTGTATTTTGCCTTTAACTATATTAATAATTCGGAATTTGTCTAAGTCAAATTGCATATGGATGTCACTAGAGAACCCTTCTACTATTTTAAGCATATCATGCAGCTGTTGTTTCGTAGCTGCCATCAACTTTAAGTCGTCCATGTATAACAAATGGTTTATCTTTAATGCTTTTACGTTGTTGGGTTTGAGACTGAACCCAAAATTAGTCGAGTTCAGTTTGTTTGAGAGAGGGTTCATGGCAAGGCAGAACCACAGCGGGCTAAGAGAGTCTCCCTGGAATATATCCCTTTTGATTGGAATGGGGTCAGTTTGTATCGAACAGTTGGTTTCATTCAGTGAGATTTATTTTTATTATTATTATTATTATTCCGAATACTTAAGAGTGATGAAATGATTCTTTGGAGAACGTACCTAGATCATAATTTTGTAAGCGCATTATTTTGTGGTACCCCTTCTTGAACACTAGAGTAATGTAACTGTTCTTCTGGTCTCCTTTCATAGTTTTCACCTGCACAGTTTAGTTGAACAGTGTTAATAATATTACGATTTCTTGGCCATATTTTAAAAAATCTTTAGGAACTTACCTTTTTTGAGCTATCATTATCGATTCTATTGTTATTATTTGCTTAAAATGTTGATTCGAAAAATTATTTGTAAATTTCTAACATATGACTTGAGACCAATACCAAGAAGAAATAATTTTTGGGAAATACAAAATGATACATAGGAGGTTCAAAAAAGGAAAAGGGCGTGAGTTTTTTCTTTAAACAGGAAATATATAAATCTATAAGAAAAATAATACCGAAAAGTGTCGACACTCTAATAATTCAGGTTTTTATGACCGTCCGATGCAACTCATGAAGATGTAGACGAAGTACCAATAAGGACAATTATCATGGGAAAATTTAATAGTGTAGTTAGATAAGGAAGTGAAAGCAGCTTAGTTGGAAATTTTGGATAAGGCAAAAGAAAGGAAAGAGGCGACAAGTTGGTGGAATTGTGTAAACAATATGGCTTTTGTATTTCTAATACCTAGTTCAACCAACACGAACGATGACTGTATACGTGGAAAAATCCAGGGGACTCAAAAAGGTATCATATTGACTGCATTTTAGCCAATGCACGATTTAAGCGCAACATCAAAATTACAGAAACTTAAGCGGAGAATATATTGACTCCGATCACAATCTTTTACTGTCCATAATTGGAACTAGGATGAAGCATATCAAGAAACAAAATATCCAAAAGAAATGGCAAACATAAAAGCTAAGATCATTCAAATCCAATTCTTTCACGAGAAAAATTTGAAAATGGAGAACCACCGAAACAGAACATCAAGGAATAATGGAACTATCTAAGAGAAACATTTCTTGGTGCGCCAGAGAATATCGTTGGATGAAAATCAACGAAAACTAAGGAGAAAAACAGAGGAAATATGCAAAACAATAAAATATTTAACCAAAACTGGTATGATGAAGAGACATGGTATTATAACAGCTATGGAGGACGAAATCAAAGACGTATGGGTGAAATATATAGAAGATCTATAAAACAGTAATGCAAACGAAAATAGGAATAATATAAGACCAGAAAATTAGTGTGACACATATAAACTTAGATCTGGAATAGAAGTACATGAAGTTGAAATGGCAATTAAAGAATTAAAATACAACAAAGCAGTGGGTAGTGATAAGACACCATCTGAAGCACTAAAGGTACTATGGCCTTGAACTACTGAAGACCTTTTAAATGAATTCTATTTCCTTTACCCAAGAAAACAATACCAACTCAATGCAAAGATTATAGAATAGAATAAAACCTAGGAGAACATCAATTTGGATTTCGGAATGAAAAGGGAGTCTGCGATGCTACAGGGTTTGTCAGAATGTTAGCAGAGAGACCGATGGAGACGAACAAAGGAAGGTATGTGTGTTTTATTGGTTGGGAGGAAGCTTTTGACCGAACAGATTGGAGTATACTATCGAAAATACTGGATATTGAACTGGATTCGAAAGACCGGCCGCATATTCGACAGTTTTACCAACGACAAAAAGTAGTGGTAAAGGTAGAAAATGAAGAAGTAAAAGATATAAGCATAGGACTAGGATGGAGACAAGGTTGTTGTATCAATTTATCTACTGGGATTGAGAAATTGAAAAGTAGTAAACTGAGAAAAAGATTGGAAAACCCATGTGGAATCCATGGCATAGCCTACACACAGCCCGGGGAATTTTTGAAGTAAGCAACGCTCAGAAATCATTTGAATGATCAGCATTTAGCAAGTCAATAAGATGCATCTTCGAATTAGATCATAACAACTGGGTTCTCTTAAATGTTTTTGTTCTTGGAAGAGGAAATATAGATTTAATTGCTTCCTTTTACAGCTTGATAAATATGAATATCATAAAATTGAATCAAGAACAACGAATACTTTGTGTAACTTCTTTAACCTTGTGTCCATTGTCTTTTCTATGTTGATGATTTCAAGACCAGAAGGGCTTTGTTGGTATTGCTCCTTGTAACTTCTTACCATATTGGGACACAATAGGTATTGTTCTTCCACTTTGGTTGTTCTGAGCACTCTTTCATGTTGAACTTGGTATAACACATAATTTAATAAAAATCAATAATCCTCAGAACCAGTAAAACTTTTTAAATTAAAACGAAAACACTTCAAGTAGGCCTATGCTGTATGAGAGGTAAGTAAAAGCGTTATTAATTTTCCTCCAATTGTGCACCAAGCCTGTTTATAATTAGGACTAGTTCGACTAAACTCACTGAATTGAATTCTTTCATAATACGATTCTAAATATTTGTAGATGGCGCTTTTGATGTTAACTCCTTCTTCAGCCTAACGAAAGAGGCAGACGGTTACAGTGTCAATGTTATAAGTCCTTTAACAGAAGCTCTTCTTAAATCAAAATACCTAACGGCAACAATAGAAGCAGAATTGGAAGGCAAAACTACAACAGCAACCCTACTGATCAATGTGGAAACACCGGCTATTCAGTTCGATAAAATTTTATACAAAGCTTCTTCTGATGGAAAGAACTTCGAATTGACAAATACGATTACTATGGTTACCAGTTTACCCGACAACGAGTACAAAATTCAAATTTCAGATGGTAAGTTTCACAGTTCACGTAGGCCTGTTCAGAATTGATAGCTACTGCTCCAAATCTACAAAAGTTGCTAATACTTTCACAAACAATCTATCAAATTAAAATTAACAAAAATCATTTAGTTTCTTAAAAAAATATTTTGTACTTATCAAATCTTGGATATTTTTATTTTGAATAGCTTGCATTACTTGAAATTTAAAATTTTTCAATTTTTTTAAGTTGTTTTTGAATTTTATATTTTTTAAGCTTTTTGATTTTTTTGAAATCTTACTTGTTTAATCACATATTAGAATTTTTGAACAGTTCAACTATTTTAATTTTCTTGATTTGTCTTCGATGATATTTTTTTAAATATTGATTTTTTTTTACTTTTTCAAACATTGAATTGTAGTTTATTTAAATTATGTAATTGTCTTAAAATTTTTGAGTAATTTGAAAAATGAATTTCTATCAACTTTGAAGTTATAAAACACATTCTTAAAAGTAGTAGAAATGCCCCAGAATTATATCTCTAATTATAATTATTTATAGAAGTACCTGCTTGACCGAGATTCACCCGTTAATTCAAGGATCATAAAAAGTGTGGGTACATGTATCCAACTAATCAGACACTTGCCACCTAATAAACAAATTTTTCCTAAGATGAAATAAATCAGCTTATTTTCAATTCTTCTGTATTTGCAGTTGCTTACGGACAACCCATTATAAGTAGTTCTCACTTTTTCTAACCACCCTGCACAGCTATAATTCCACTCCACTCCACTATATATGCGACTGCATACGGTCCACCCTATAAACACTTTTTGCTCTACACTTTTTATTCACCTTACAATTACATATATCCAATCACACATCATCAAATTGCTCATATTATATAATAAGAGTAATTAGATTAACTAGATCTGTATCTCAAGTAAAAGTCATAGAGCTTTGGGGAAAAATATTTCAGGAAAGTGGTCTACAGAAATTGCTGGTTTGTCACTGTGTCGCTAGGGAGCGTAACTCCCATGTTTTCACAATTTTAATCATAAGAGGTAAAATAAAGGCAGAAGAGCCTGGATCGATTGATTAAAATTCCTACTGATTGACAATTTTAGAACTCTGGTTGATTTAAGTTATGAAAAAGACTTTTTCTAGAAGTCCGGTTGCTTATGACTCCTTCCTTATATGGATTTTTTCTCAGAAAACTGTTATTTTCCATTTCATCATAGGAGATAAGCTCCCTACCCGTAGAGTGTGAATCTTAGAAAGATTTTCATAAATTTTTGTTATCACTTTCCCTAAATAATGGCTCTACGAGTTTTGTTTCTTAACTTGTAGTACCTGGCCACCCTTAAACAAACACCCGGTAAATATCGGATATAAAAACTTTCAAAAAGTAAAATATGATTTTGCTTTGCAAGTAAGACTCGAATAAATTTAACATATGTACGTAATTTTCTTACTGGTTAATATAAATTATTTCTTTCAGCAACTTATCGTAACCTTTTTACAATTGAAAAAGTAGGGGAGCACATTAATATAACTTTACAAGGCGTATTACCAACTGGTTCTTCGACCATATCTCTTATCCTTGAAGCTGTGGTAAATGGTAAAACACAGTCTTCAGCAGTATTAGAAATTCACATAACAGGTAGGTACTAGACTTATACAACATTGTCTTTATCATGACCAAAGTAAGTCAGTCATACATCCAAAGTGACAGTTGTTAATCAGGCAGGTATAAGTTGTATTTACAATCATAATATACAGTTTTTGTGAATATCTTATAAGTATATAAGAAATATATATATATATAGACAACACAATAAATTAAAATAAAAGTTCATCTAAAGCTTGGCGGACATGTGTTAATAATATCAGCAACCAATCTGATATCTGATAATAAACTGCCAATACTTATGTGGAGTAAATAGGCTAGTAAAAGAAACTCATCTCCTTATTTCAAAGAGATTACCATATAGATACAAAATTCTGTATTTGAAACACATGAATTAGAAATTATTAATGATATCAGAAATGATGATCAAACACAAAAACTCGAGTTTCGACACCAACTGTGTCGAAACTATAGTCACAGTCTGTGTCGAAACTATAGTCACGTTTATACGTATCTAATCAAGTGAGTGATGAAATTAAGTGCTGGGTCAAAAAAATACCGTTAGTGAAAAATATTTTAATTGAAAATAATATTTTATTCTGTTGAAAAATATCTTGAAACTTTTAGTATTTAACTGTTTAATTGAAGTGTTTATTTTTTCTTTTATGTAATAACATAACGAAACTTTTCACAGCCTAGGCTCTAGAATTTGCGATGTTTGACAAAAAATCAGTGAAATAAAATGTTTGACAATATTCTTAACCATTGAGGGTGGGGGGAATTGGACTCCAAAACGTTTGTCAACTTTAAAATATAGATACTTTTGCTCAAGGGTAGTACTACTCCCAGGAAATAAATAAACGCAACGTCAAAGGTCTTGTAAAGATCCACAAAGATACATATTGTTGGAAATCGGACGTTCATTGCTTCATGTACCGGGTGAGGCATTTATCTTGAGACAAGGTGATATCTCGAGTGAATTTCATTATTCCGAAAAAGTTACTGATAAAAGTTGTGATAGAAAACAAAGTCAGTTTTTGAGTTTGATCATCAAGATTGACTATCACAAAGTAACGGCTACCACCATCGAATATCAGAAATCTAAAATTTAGGCAATTTTTTGAAATTTGTGGCAAATAGACTTATCGGCTAAGTACTCTTATCTCAACATTGGCAAATTTGGAAAAAAAGTTGTAGAGCTGAATTCTTTAATAAACGGAAGAACCTATTTGTGCTTTAACTCAAATGTATACCGAGTGAAGCATTTATCTTGACACAAAGTAATTTCAGATAAGTGTTGTAGGGTTTCTAGTAAGCCCATCTTACGACTTCTGGGCTGAACAGAAAAATGCCTTTTCCGTCTCTATGTACTATTTTAAATAGAAATACCTAATTTTTACCGTTGATTTCATTATAAAAGTGAAAAAAGTCTTTTATTTTTACTTGTTTTTCGGGTCGATCCATTTTTTGGCAAGAAATTAGCCATAAATAGTTTACGAGTGATTTATTGTGAGAATAGTTGTGGAGTTTCAAGCGAGCCATAAAATGGCCTATATTACGACAGAAACCTTTTCCGACCGGCAGTGATATTTTGGTTTTTTTAATAGAAATACTAATTTTTAAGGTTCAATTCTAAGGAAATGTGAAAAACTGTTTTTGTTCGGCCAGTTTTTCGATTTAAATTTTTTGTTGTTTTTATTAATTTCTCGTAATGCACAGTAAAATCTAAAAACCACTTCCGGTTATTTCCTGTCCAAACCCAAGATTATCTAATGGGCCATTTCATAGCCCACTTGAAACCCTATAACTTTTTCGTGAAACTTTTTTCGAAATATGCTCGAGATATTTCCTTGACTCAAAATAAAACATTCCTAATCTTTTATGGCTAATATTTGACCAAAATATGAATCAAGTCAAAAAGTCGTAATATAGACCACGTAATGTTGAGACAGCACAACTTTTATCTGGACCTTTTTTTTCGGAATAATGAAAGCCAATATTTTATCTCGAAATGAATTCTGACATCCAAGAGTTCAGGAAAATCCAACTTACAGAAACTCCAACCCTTCATCAGTTGTTCTCGATTAGAAACAATATATTGTCTTGCGTTCAGTGGATTGAAAAATCTCGAAAAGCTAGTATTGTAATTTCTTTGACAGGTTTTAGTAAACCTACGAATTTTTTCGTGGGATTTCTAGCCTAGGAATTCCAGGGAAACGGCGTTACACACAGTACGACTCCCCATTTGTCGTAAAAATTTTCCTGAAACTCCTGGATATCGGAATTCATTTCGCGATAAAATATTAAATTCAGTTATGTACTATATACATAAATAATTATTCGATAATTCAATCAGTTGAGGGAAGCGCAACTGATGAAGGTTCTCGACTAGAAACAATATATTGTCTTGCGCTCAATGGATTGAAAAATCTCGAAAAGTTAGTAATGAAAGCCACTCGAGACATCACCTTGTCTGAAGATAAATAAATGGCCAACCCGATATATGAAGTATATGAAGCCATGAACGTGAAACACAGTATGTATCTTTCTGGATCACCATAACGCCTTTGATACTGTATTTATTTACATCCTGGGAACACTACAATCCTTGAGCAAAAAACTGTATATTTGAAAGCTGACAAACGTTTTGGAGTCTATTTTAGACCCATTTCTTAATGGCAGTAAAATTATCATATCATACACGTTAAATTATTATATAAAAAAAATAAACAGTCCAGTTAAACAGTCAAATGAATCAAGTTTGAAGATATTCTTCAACAGGATATTTCCAAGTAACATATTTTTAATAAGGGTATATTCTTAACTAACACTTAATTTAACAAAAATAATTTTACCTATGTGAAAAGGATCAGCTTTATATAATCCAAGTCTATGTGTGCCATATTGTAAATTATAACGATATCTAGGTGAAAAATTATGGACAGAATTATGTGTGTGAAAATGCATAGCCTGGGTAATGTTATTTCTGAACGAAGCTTTGCAAGACTCTGTATTTTAGACAAACAAGCAATGTACTGCACGTTTTTGAATAATGTAGAATTTGCTCAGTATATCATCGAATTCTTAAGTAACATTCAAATTTTGAAAAATAAAACATTTTTGCTGTGATAACACTCGTCATAATGTGCAGTCTCTTTAAGGCGAAAAACAAATAAAACAACATTTATTAACATGTCTCTAACAATTTAGACATAAATCAATGTGAACACCGAAAAGCTTTAATAAACTGTTAAAATGTATGGATTTACCGTCAGTTTAAAAGAGAAAACTTAATTTATATTTCGAAGACATTGTGTGATATTGCACAAGAATGTTTTGTTTGGTTAAAAACTAACATTTGGTATTTAAGCTATATTAGAATATCAATAAAATTGTTCTTTAGAGCTGACAATGCAGTTGTCTCATATCTATAGGATAAGCTAGTAATAGAATCTACAGAAACTGTAAGAAAGCCGAATACAGCGGATGTCAGATCATTAATATACAATAAGAATAGAAGATGTTCCACACTGCCTTGTGGAACACCCAAAGTAGTTTATAGTTCCGGAGATACAGTACCATGAAACGCTACTAATTGTTTTCTGTCAGTCAAAGATGACCTTATTATTATTGAAGTTACCAGGTGTACCATATTATTCAATGATAATTAAAAAGATTACCGTTCGTGATTCACGCAGTCAAACCCAGTCAAATATACAGATTTTTCGTCGTCTCATTTCTAATAAATCCATATATACAGACTAAAGATCTCACAATTATCATTCCGAAAATAGGTTTGATACTATTCGAGAAATTATATGCTTCAGAGACCCTATACATAAACTGATGAAAAGATACTCAACGGATCATCGGCAAATAGGGTGACAAGAGAAATTAGACGTCTCTTCTAGATGTCGTTATTCGAGTTTAAATATCACATCATACCAATTACTTGTTTGAAGTACATACATATTTGGTGCTTTTTAGGGGTGGCCTACTGATGAAGGTTCCCTACTAGACACAAATCTTACATTCAAAAGTCGAGAAAGTTATAACACTTTTAACCAAGACCAATATTTTAGTTGTTATGTTATTCTTTCTGAAGTATTCTTTTTTTTTTGTTTATGGAAAATGATTTAGGCCCCTAGCCAATTTTGCCAAGACTGCAATTGATTATGACTTTCTAAGATTTTCCCTAAATCAATGCTATAATGTATTCACAAATACTGATTGTTGTAATCTCTATGTCGCAGATTATCTTTACAATTTGTTATTCATAGGTTCGACGAAGAGTTCTATAAAATTCGACAAACTCATATATAACGGAGAATATTCGGAGGAAAAGAACGAACTGAGTTTCACTGATACTGTTAAATATACAACTGATGCAGACGATAGCAAAATTATCCTTACAATTACAAATGGTAGGTATGATTATATAGTGCTTTTATTATTGTTTTTTTATTATTTGTTTAAAAAAATATACCAGAATGTCTTTATAGCTTCAGATTTGCAAAAATATATGTAGCTTCTGTAAGTTATTTGGGACACATTTATAAATACACGAAGCATTTTTTAAAAGGCAGTGGTAGTGATATCAATTTTTGCTATCATTTGAAAGAAAGAAAGTTCTACACATTTATATTCGCCACAATAAAATATTAATATTGTTTAGTGATTTAACAAATAATTAATTAAACTTCTGTTTAGATATGGATCTTGGTGAGCATTTTAGCGTTACTCATGACAGTAAAGTTGTTACTATAAAACAAGAATCAGCACTGCCCGAGGACAAGCTCAAAGACAAAAGCTATGTTTCATTTACTATTAAAGCAAGTATTGATGGTACAACGGAATCCGACTCAACAGTACTCAATATTAAGTTAATCAAAAGTAAGTACAAAATATGGAAATATATCAAGGTTTATTTTCAAATTTAGTTCCGGTACCAACCAATAATTCGAGTATTAATTAGTCTTCATGCAGTAAGGACATTTATTGTCCCTCCCACTTTTTTAACTGAACAAGATGTCGATCTCGAATATTGCCCAATGCTAAATGAAAACTACCAACTTTTTTCCAAATGGAAAGGGTAGTTTTGTGATACTTTATTGGAATGATATTTTTATTCTCTATTCAACACATTTTTGTTAACCAAACTCCGATGAATCTGCCCAAAGTTAGTCATTTAATGTGTGCATTTTTACTTATTTCTTATTAAAAGAAAAAAAACGTAAGGCGTGAAATCTGGTGAACACGCTGGCCGTACAGTAGGCAAGCGTCTACCAATCTATGAATAAAATAATGTGCCGGCACTTCATCTTGTTGAAATACGACTTGCATCTTAAACTCGTCAGGTTTGGTATTTATTGTTTCCCCAGTTATCGGAAGAACGTAATTCTGTTCAGATACAAGAGTCCTGTTAAATTTTTATACAGTAATACATTTTCCCGAGTTCTGATAAAAAACTACACAAGACCACTGTATCGGTAGATTACGTTTTGTTTAATTGTGTTCAAAGTGATTACTGAAAAACATTTTGTGATTTTTAGGTGCAACAAAGAGCTCTATAAAATTCGAAAAACTTATATATGATGGAGAATATACTGAGGAAACCATGCTACTGAATATCACTGAAGTTGTTAAATATGACACTGATGCAGACGATAGCAAAATCAAACTTACAATTGAAAATGGTAGGTACAAATATAAAATTCGTTTAATTATTTTTCTTTTTTTTGGTTTTCGTCGAAACAATTGCTATAAACAAAAACTCTCTTATAAATTGTTTCTGGTTTTTGACAACTAACTCACAAATTACATAATATTATGTAATTTAATTTAATTTTTACACGTAACTCGTTTTCAAAAAACTATAATCTTGATATATAAATATAAAGAATACATAAAAATTTAAACCGCATCCCAAGTGTAATAGCCGAGGAAATACTTATCAAAATGAGGTGAGTAGGAAAAGCATTTAAAAAACTAAACTACTAACTAAAGGCCATACAAATCTAACAAGCGCTTGTGCCAAATACAATTTACTCTGTACTCAGTTGTCATGGAGATGACAACAGTCTGTCGCCTTTCACGCATTGTGGCTCTTCTTATCGTACCCTGTCAGGTCCCCCTGATGTTGGCAATCACTATGCCGATTTGATCCCTGTTTTCAGCCACTCTAAACAGTTGTTCGGCGCTATGTATGCCTTTACATTCCCGGATTTTCTTCAACCAAGAGATTTGTTTTCTTGCTACAATTGTGGTTACAAGAATTAATTATCCTTCTCATCAAAAATTGTATTAACGTTTCTTGAAATTCTTCCCTATATGCGCCTCTCTTTTGTCTAGAATTTCCAGAGTTTTGGTTAACTTTTCATAAAGGTTATGAGTGACACTTTTATATAGCAGTTAGTTAACTACATTTATTTTCCACTAAACACAAATACTATGTCGACATCAACTGTTTCTCAGAACCTCGAACCCATTCATATATAACTGCTTCTTCTTCTTCTAACAAGTGTCGTTTGTGAGCACAAAGCTTGTACTTCCGGAGGTAGTCTGCAATGCACAAACAACGTGTCAGGACTAAAAAGAGAGTCCAATAAAATACGTCCAAAGTGTAGTTCATTTGCTGCTTCCACCCATAAAGTGAAATAGCCTGTTACACTCTCTATTGCCCGCTCTTTCCAGTCTTGGCAGGACATTAGTGCATTGCAAGCTATTTCCAGAAGGTATGTGCTCTAAGTTTGTGAGTAAATCTAGTACCTTTAATATTCAGTTTGTTTCGAGCAATCTTATGGCGGTACCTTATACACTTGTATAACGTTATCTTGGCACAGCTTGGCCCTCTTTTTGAAGTAGCGTCGGGTTTTAGATTTACTTTGTAACAACATTAAAACAATAGAGAAATTTTTAAGTTCACTTAAGTGACCCAAAAATAAAAATTACATATTCCTGTACGTACTTTATGGAGTAATATTATAAATGAAGATAATGTTTTCAAAAGGAAGCCATAATATAATAATTAGTTGTCAATTGAAACATATTTGTGAAAGTGCTTTTTAACCGACTTCCAAAAAGGAGGAGGTTAGCAATTTTATTGTTTTATGGAACATTACAGAAAGGTAACATAAAACATGAGACTTACAGTTTTCCAGAAAATCAGAAAAAAGTAAATAAGGTAGTAGATTTCAGTGAATTTCAATAAATCTTCATTTTGTTTTCTAAAACAGCTCAACCAATTTGAATATTATAAATTGTATTGTACGAACATATGTTCCGGCTTGCGTTTATATATTTTTCTATAACGTAAAACACCATTTTTTTTCTGAAAATTGGAAAAATTTCTGCAAAAAAACTGTAAAAATCAATGTAAATGTCAATTTTTCATTATAAATATCCAGTTTAAATGTCAAGATATGCCAAGAAAGTATATTGTACAGGGCGTTTGTAATGGTTTTCATTTTCATTCATTTGAAGTAGGTTTCGGTTAGTGACGAAGTTAGGTTACGGGTCGCGTGAAATGGCACAAAATAATTTATCGAAAAGAAAATTTGTTATATGCGTGCGTGCATGTGATATTAGGTGGTACATAAGCATTTGCATACATAGTATGGTTGAAATATAAGGTGCAATTGATTTAGTTATACAGGGTGGTTCAAAAAACATTGTATTTGGTGGCATATAACTAGTTGCATATACATGGTGGTTGAAATAAGATTAAAGCAAAGATATAGTTATACTGAGTGGATATTTACGTTATAGGACGGAGAATAATTACAGTTATACAGATGGCTTCAAAAAAGCAGTTGAATATAAAGGATGGTTGAAATATAAGGTGGAGTAGAATTAGAGTAATATAGGGCGGTTAAAAAGTTATATATTCTGGAATTATTGTTATTCAGGGTGTATCAAAAACTTATTATACAAACATAAGCAGTTAGGATATTTGAATTATAGGACAAGGTATTATATAATTTCAGACATGGGTTCAAAATTGTTTAAAAACAGTTACATATACCGGGTGGTTTAAATAAATGGTAGAGTGGAATTATAGACATAAAATGTAGTTCAAAAATATGAATTTTGTTATATAGGATAGACCATGAGCAGTTGAATAAATGGAATACTAGAAATATGCGTCAAATCATAAGTATACTGTGGAGAGATATATACTTATACAGGGTGGTCTGAAAGATATCAGGACCGTTGCAATATTTTGTGAAGTTGAATTATAGTTGTACAGGATGTTTCAGAAAATGATAGACAATTAAGTTATATAGGGGTGACCAATACACAGAAGCATATACAGTGTGGATGCAATATAGAGTGAATTAGAGATACATTTATAGAAAATGGTTCAAATAATAAAACAAATAAAGTTAAAGAATATTTGGAAAATATAGACAAAGAATAAAAATTAGAGAGGGAGAAAGAGAGGGAAAAAAAGAGATATATGTCTGAAAATAGTGACTGATTGCACACTGTTTCTAAACGGTTTTTATTTTTTTAAGTCAGCTAAAGTCAGTTCTTTTTTAAATATAAATTATGAAGATAATAAGATAACATAAAAATTACTAGTTAATACAAAATGTTTGTAGAATTGGAACTTGGTTCATGTTTTACGGTTACACATGACAGCAATGTTGTGACGATCAAACTAGAGTCAGCATTTCCTGCCGATAAGATCAAAGACAGAAGTTATCTTTTGTTCACTATTAAAGCAAGTATTGACGGTACATCAGAATCCAGTTCAACAGTATTCAATCTTAAGTTAATCAAACGTAAGTATAATGTATAGTTAAAAATATCAGTGACTACTTTACAACTTAATTTCAGCATCTGTCAAGACTGTAGTATTCAAAAATTCCTTATACGAAGGCAGCCTTAATTTAACCGATAACAAACCAGAACTTACGTTAGCTGAACCAATTAAATTGACGATCAATCCTGCAACAGAAAAAGTAGAAGTATCCGTTTTAGATGGTAAGCAATTGGTCTTGTATGTACACTCAAAATATTCTTCTGCCATCTTTTAGGTTACGATGGCATATTCAATTTAAACAACACTGGCGAAGAAATCGAAGTTAAAATTAAAAGTACTGCAGATATTGAAGGTCTCAAGAACATGACCAACATGGTTGTACGACTTCAAGCAAAACTTGCCAGTAGTGGGGTATCAACAGTTACCGTACTACATATTCGTGTGATAGGTAGGTACATAACAATCTTACATCAGCCTTCACGATTGCTTCATTTTTAACCATGTACCTTCCTCAATCCTTGAAAATTTTCTCTATCTTTTACCTGTAGAAGCAACAACAGGTCGACAGATCTCTGGTTATCACATGGAGGGAGCTACTAGTTCATATTTTTCCCAATTGTTCCACAAGAAGGGTTATCCGTAACTAAAATAAACTTAATTTACATTTTAGGTGAAACATCTGAAACTGATAACATTGCCTTTACATCTCTAATATACAACGGAGTATACTCAAAAGAAAAAGGATTAACTATGGGAGGCGAAATAAAACTTCTCACTAACAAAGAAGACAATGAACTTTCGACTGATTTATCAGGAGGTAAGCGTTTATTGAAACTATCACAGCTGTTTGAAAAAATAATTGGTTATTTTTTATATATGTAGATAACAAAGAGTATTTTACGGCGAAAATCGAAGGTGGTAAATTCATACTGGCAACGCCAAAGACTATTCCTGATGATGTTTTGCGAAAATCACCAGTCATAACGCTAACACTAACTGCTGTTATAGAAGCTACCAATCATAGAGCTTCAGCAATTGCTAACATCAAAACTAGTAAGTACTATTCCCATCTCAACAAAATTCGATCACATTTAGATTAAAAATAGCCGAAGCCATTTAACGAAAAAACGCGTTCTCTGGAGAGAACTAAACCAACATCAACGGGTTATTAGGATGAATCATGAGCCATAGGGACAAACTTCAATAATTTTTAACACAATCACCCTAAATATATCTGTGTATGCTATTCAGGCTATTTTAAAGAAAATTGATAAATCTACAAAATGGAGTCTTATACACTCAATTTCATTAGTTTGTGGCTAAAGGTAAAGTTTGTAATTTGTTTAATTTCATGTATAAAAGTTCCTTATTATCTGAAAAGGTAGATCTTCTCGTAACTATTCAGTGTACTTATAGATACTGAAAAATTATGGACAACCAAAACGACGTTAAAGAAACTAATGGCTTTTTGATAACAATAAAGTCAGATCGGGCTATAATAATCGTCGAGAACCGTCGCTTCAGGAGGTTTACGTAACTAACAGCATCGTTCTCTTGATGAGTTTCAGTGACAAAGATCGTGCCTGGCAGTAGACCAAAGAAGTCACCTACAAAGTGAGCAGCTTCCAGCGATAAGCTCAACAACATAAAGAACCCGTCGCCTATGCCAGCAGCAAAAAACGGCCAAAAAGACTACACCTGCGAGCACCTGAGAAGAAGACTTCAACTCCGAAATTCACCCCATCGACCACACCATCATCATCTCTTTCGCGCATCTAAAGCAAAGTCTTCATCCAAAGCCAAAAGGAACAATAAGGCTACCCCTACCAACAAACGAGGAAAGTTTCAAAACCAAAAACAGTAAAACCTGCGGCATCTCCTGAGATAAAAAAAAATGGTGCATTGGTCGACTAGATGCTGCAGTGGGATAAGTACCTTTTTAACCACCAAAAACTGCCAATAGGCTTTCGATGTTCTCAGATGCTTAGTAAAAGACATTAACAGAGAAAACTAAGCTGGAAGAAAACTGAGGACATCTTGGTGTGCGTGCGTATTATTTCTTTAATAAAGTTAATAAATATGTTATTTGGGAAAGGATTTCTACACCATACAACACCAAAATCGTTAAAACTTCCTGTTGTATTCTTTCAGTTTACTGCTCACTTTATACAGGGTGTTTCTAAAATAGTACTCCAAACTTCTGCTGTGTATAGAACTCACTAAAATAAGCCAATAAATTCCTATTAACAACCTTAAGAAGTTATATGCCCTTAATAAGGCTCAGACAAAACTGTTTTTTCTTCTGTTATTGACAAAAAGGTTGAAAATAAACATTTGGGTCTTACATAACGTTATACGTTAAATAGCATGTACTACTCCGTTTTTCGACATGCATCATGAGCGTTCTGTTTAGGTTTTTGTTCAAATGCCAGTATGATTATCTTTACAAATATTCAAAAACATTGTATTATTTTTAGGTGGGACAAAGGATTCTTTAAGATTCGAGAAACTTATATATGATGGGGAATATACTGAGGAAACGAAAGAAATGAATGTCAATGAAACTATTAAATTAGTGACTGATGTAGAGGATAGCAAAATCAATCTTACGATTGAAAGTGGTAGGTATAAATATGAAATGGTTTAATTTTTTTTTCTTGTGCCAATAGCAATGATTTACAAAATAATTCTTAGAAATTATCTTTGACACTTAATGTATTTAATTGAATTCTTGTACTATTTTGTGGAGAATTATTGACTTGATCCGGATAAATATTAAATAAAAATTTAACAACTGAAAACAGCATTGTAAGCAGTTCATTTATGTTATGGTAAACACCTGATATTACAAATGAGTTGTAGAAATATATTGTTATTTTTTCTGAGTTCTTTGGGAATAACACCACATAAACTTGAAAATCTGTATATTTCAAAAAGTCCGAACGTTTCAAAGTATAAATCAGACCACGTTTTCAATCGTATTAACACAAATGAACAAGAAATTAAAAAATTAAAAGGATTCGTAATGACAAATTAAAAAAAAATTGTTATGGACTTTGTCCTCTTTTCATGATGATAGTAACAGTTTGTTGTCTTTCATCCATTTGTTACAAGAATTTCTAATTTATTTTTATATTTCTTAACAGAAGATCATGTTAACCTTTCTTGTTTTCTTCTTTAATCTGCCCTTCCTGCTTGTCTAGATTTTCCAGTAGTTTTAGTTAATTGTTCATCAAGTCTATCAGTAGCGTTATTGAATAATTCCTTGCTGGTGTCATCCATTGCGGCTTCTGTGCTTCTTATTGTACTCATAAAGAAAGTTTAATTTTTATGTGCCTAACCTTCAGATAAATCTACTTAAGTAAATCGTGGGTTCCTTCAATGTAATTTAAATTTCAAATAAAACCGTCTTTATTTCCGCTCGTACGTCAAAATATCACGAAACCCTAAACAATTCAAATATCGGTACTGTTACTGCTTCTACTAATTTCAAAGATTTTCTCGGTTTCAAATGTTCTACGAAAAATTTCTACAGTTTTCTAGGTTATTTATATAAGAAATAGTGTAGTTATTAAAGCTGAAAATCGGCTGTAACCTCGGAATTCCTTAAACCTGCACAACTTTTTGATCACATAAAAAAAACTAAAATAGAACTAATTATGAAAAGTATATTATTAATTTTTTCTTTCATATATTTTTAGTGATAAATATTTCAATTTTACTCTAAACACTGCTCATTTGAAGGGACTTTTCAAGCATTACCAAAAGTTTCTATTCATTATACCTGAAAAATCAATCATTTTTCTGGTATTTGAGGAAATATGCATCGATTCGAGTAACCGCCAGAAACAAGTTATCTTCCTCCAACCATATCTCTCCTTCTGTTCCTCAATAAACAGTTCTCTTTTTTGAGTTATTCACGAACAACCGCTTGAAAACACTTCTTCTTCAAAATTACTAAGTTTTCAATAGTGAAAAACTCAAAAAGTATTGATTTATCGGAAAAATATAATATAGAATCTTTTTGAGAAAAAATTTCCACCCCCGAGAAAACGTGGCAATCACCTACGGGTTAGAAGTATCAATCGGCGCTATTATATCAATCAATAGAGATTTTTAAGTGACATAACATTCAAGTGATTTTAAAAAATTCATAATTTGGTTGTAATAAGAGCTGGACCTTAATCCAGTCAGTTCAATTTACCATAATTTTCATCTCGTGCCCACGCCTTAAAAAAAATTCTAGAACCGTCCATGTGCCTTGACAGCTATTGTCAGTGAACCGCTGGTTGGCTGTCGCATATTCGTACACAATGCAACGATTACTTTTGTAGAAGATCCGAACCTAGGTCGACCTTCACCGAGCTGATAATAGAATGAAACATATTTTATAATAAATTTAATATACTAGAAAATACATTAAAAATGGGTTGCCTAAAAAACTTCTGAACAGACTATTTTTATACTCTCTTCGAGGTGTCATTCCTTTGTACGCAAGACAATATATATTATATATAACATACATTGTTTCTCGTCAGGGAACCTTCATCAGTTGCGCTTCCCACAATTTAATGTCCTCTCGAACACTTCTTTATTCTGTCCTAGGAGTTACGGGAGAACAGCAGTTACACGGAACGGCTCCAGATTCGGAACCTCTGTGTGCTAATTCTCTCGAAAATCCTAGATGTCGGTCTTACATCTCGCGTCTTCAAATTTAACGAAAAGAAGACTACTTTTAATTATTTTTAATTAAATGTTGTATCATCAAGATAATAAGAAAATTTTATCCTGAGTAATACTATAAATGGTATAGAATGTGCAGCCGTTGGGTTGCCTATTAGTTACCTGGAGGTATCACTGGATTACCAGCTATAAACAGATATGGCGATGCCAGTTACTTTCACTTGATTGGATAATAGAAAAAATGTATATCATCATAAGCCCTGTTTTCTTGCGCACACGTTGATATTGTGAAATTTCATATTATAACAGATAATAATTGAAAGAATCATATATTATGTATTATATTAAAATAAATACACTGATGTAATTTTCACTTAAATTTATTTACTATTGACAATTGTTTCACCAGGTTACTGGCTTTTTCAGAATACAACGTAAGACTAACAGTTAAATGTCTTAAACTATTACAAAGAACTATGGTGATGCAATTACAGAGATATTTAGAGGATTATTGAACCAGGTAGGGGAGGATTATCACTTTTAAGAAGGTACAATGGATAAATCATGGCTGTAATGAGTTTATATAATTCTATTGAAAAGATTAAGTAATCGGGATGAATTGGTTTCGGTTTGATCATTCAAGAGGTATGGTGAATTTTTGTTTTTGTTAATTTCCAATGACTCTGAAAGATATAATTTTTTACTTTTATGTTGTAAATGTAATACTTCGAATGTATTCTGAGGTACATGATTTTCATTCAATAAATGGTCGGCAAAAGTTGACTTAATATAATTGTGGCACTCAAAAGCTTTGGTATGTTCGTCTCATCTTGTCTTGAATGATCTTCCCGTATGACCGAGGTAGAAACTAGGGCAACTACCACATGTCAACTTATAGACACCCGAATTGTTATTTTTGTTGATTTTATCTTTATTGTTTCCTATATGTTTTCCTAAGTTGTTATCTGTTTTAAAAGCTGTATTAATGTCTCTATTTAATAAAAATTGGGCTGTTTTTTGAGAAGGGGAACCGATGAATCTGATACTTTTATATAGTTTGGGGTCGATATTAGGGGTTGTAGGATATACTTCATTTAAAACCTTTTTATTTAAATTTTTCAAACACAATCTGAACAGTAAAATCCTATCTGGTATCGATATGTTGACGACATTTTTGCTTGTTTTACTGGTACTTACAGACAATTACAGTTACTCCATAACTATATAAATCAAATCCATCCTAACATAAAATTCACCCTAGAAACTGAGACCGACAATGTATTAAATTTCCTTGACTTAACCATCAATAGACATAACAACAAACATACCTTTTCCATTTATCATAAACCTTCACACACGGACCTTACAATCCACAATAGTTTACAACATCCTTACCAACACAAACTTGCAGCATACCATAGTATGCTGCACAGATTGGTTACCATCCCACTATCAAAAACTCACTCTGATACAGCACTACACAGAATAAAATGTATTACTGTCAATAACGGTTATAACCCTCAAATTATCGACAATATGTTAACTAAAAAATTAAATAAAAAGGCTTTAAATGAAGTATATCCTACTACCCCTAATATCGACCCCAAACTATATAAAAGTATCACATTCATCGGTTCCCCTTCTCAAAAAATGGCCAAATTTTTATTAAATAGAAACATTCATACAGCTTTTAAAACAGATAACAACTTAGGAAATCATATAGGAAACAATAAAGATAAAATCAACAAAAATAACAGCTCTGGTGTCTATAAGTTAACATGTGGTAGTTGCCCTAGTTTCTACCTCGGTCATACGGGAAGATCATTCAAGACAAGATGGGACGAACATACCAAAGCTTTTGAGTGCCACAATTATAAGTCAACTTTTGCCGACCATTTATTGAATGAAAATTATGTACCTCAAAATACATTCGAAGTATTACATTTACAACATAAAAGTAAAAAATTATATCTTTTAGAGTCATTAGAAATTAACAAAAACAAAAATTCACCATACCTCTTGAATGATCAAACCGAAACCAATTCATTCCCATTACTTAATCTTTTCAATAGAATTATATAAACTCATTACAGCCATAATTTATCCATTGTACCTTCTTAAAAGTGATAATCCTCTCCTACCTGCTTCAATAATCCTCCAAATACCTCTGTAATTGCATTACCATAGTTCTTTGTAATAGTTTAAGACATTTAACTGTTAGTCTTACGTTGTATTCTGAAGAAGCCAGTAACCTGGTGAAACAATTGTCAATAGTAAATAAATTTAAGTGAAAATTACATCAGTGTATTTATTTTAATATAATATTAAAATGAATTTTCATCAAGTAAAGACTGAAACTATCAACATATATTATGTACTTACTGAATACTATGTACAAAAAATGTATAATTCTTCATTGTATTTATTTCTTAAAACAGTGACTTTCTTATAACACGTGGTGTGGTACCCAACAAAATCAAGTACTTCTTTAGTTAATTCAACTTCATGATATTTAATTTTTTTATCGGAAAACTAACTTCAACGAACAATTATTATAAGTTTCATCAGTAAAATCAATTAAAGAATCGTCTGAGCCGCACAAAAAAACACTTTCTAACCATTTTTTATCACAACTGTCATCGCTGTTATTCTCTGTCGTATAAATAGGACTGCGATGCTGGGTCCTTTATTATTACAGGGTATACTTACCTTGGATCTCTCTATCACACATTTCCACTCTCGTTATAATTGAGATCATTAAAATCATTCTTTAAAAGTAATTAAAAACAGTTTGTCCAAGAGTTCTTTATGCAACCCATTTTTAAAGTATTTTCTAATATACTAAATTTATTATAAAATATGTTTCATTCTATTATCAGCTCGTTGAAGGTAGACTTAGGTTCGGATCTTAGACTATATTATTTTAAACCAATTTCTCGGCATTATAGCGAAAAAACAAGATGACAAATTGAAGTGGAGCTTATGAACTTTCAAAATATATTTAGTACATCCCGGTAGGACTTGTCTCGTTAATACGGTGGGATGTGAAAAATAGCTCTCTAATTTATTTAAATTCGGATTCTTCAAAAAATACTTATTCAATAGCATCCATGGTGAGCTCATATAAACATAATATCATAAACTATCTTTTCGACGATGACTAATATTCCAGTATTAGCTACCAGAAAGTGAAAGAATTCCCATTTTGAAAAAAATCCCATTTTGATCGGTTTTTCTGAGTTTACTCAGTAAAAAATTATCCAATTAGGATGTATAAACACTCATTAAGAAGGATTTCTTATTCTCTACAACTTTTCTGTAGGCGATATTACGATTACTTTTCAGTATATAAGCAAAAAACGAAAGAAATTCTTATTTTTGCGGGTTTTTATTATTTAAATATTTTACCGCTACGAGTTTGCTGTTAAAATCTTAGCAATAATTAAACTGTTACGGCCATGATGGTATAAGCGAATTGCTGTTGAATTTTATGTCGGAAAACTATTTCTTTAAGCCCACTTCTTACTGTTTTTTCTAAAAATCTTTACTACTCACTTGGCTTTAAATATTTTAAAACCATTGACAACGAAGTCAGAATCGACTTTAAAACGTTTGATATTTTCTTTCAATATACAGCTTTTTTAATTCAATTGTGGTGTTATTCCCAAGAAAACTTAAAAATAATCAAGAACATGCATGCCACAAATAACATTTAGAAGACAATCTTTACTACATTCTTGACGCTGCTTCTAAATTTAAACTACTTATAAATACCGGACCTGGTATCTCAATCTTCAAGGATAATGCAGTCAAAAATTTCACCTAAAGATGTCCTGAAAGGGTAACTATTTAAGGAAAAAATACTCATTTCACAATCTATTTAAATCCCATTCGCTCCACGTAACCCACACAAAGTTTTCATATAAAATTTGGACATTGAGTTTGACGGCATACTAGGTTTAGATTTTCTTGAGCACTATGAATGCATAGTTGACTTAAAATCAGCTAATAACAAATTTTGAAACTATCCCTTTACACAAACTCCCCGATAACGATCAACTCGTGACAAATGTACCCGACACACCCAACGTTAAGCCAAATATTAATTGACAAACACCCACACAAAACAAAATATCCATTGAGGCACACACAGAAAAGAAATTTAAACTTAAATGCGATCCCTCTAACATGGACACCATCTTACCAACTCAAGGAATTGACAGTGTACGACTTCCAAATTAATTAAATGAATAGACTGTAGACGATGAATAACCTCTGCCAAATATCTGATCTTCTTGACCAACTTGGAAAGTGTCAATATTTTTCGACACTGGATTTCGCTTCCGGGTTCCACCAGTTGGAAATCCAAGAGGAAGATATTCCCAAGACTGGCGTTTCTGTTGAAAATGGTCATTACGAATTCGTTCGTATGCCATTTGGTTTAAAAAATGCACCTTCTACTTTTCAGAGGGTCATGGACAATATTCTTCTGGGTATACAGAATGAACGTTGTCTCGTCTACATGGATGATATCATCGTCTACTCTCCTACCAGCCATGAACATATTGCCCGGTTAACAGCAGTTTTTAAACGACTTCGGAAGTCTAACCTAAAAATTCAACCTGATAAGTGCGATTTCTTCGTAAAGAAGTGGCTTATCTTGGCCATCTTATTACACAAGGAGGTGTAAAACCAAACCCTTCCAAGGTTGAATGTATTCAGAACTTTCCGCAACTCCAAATTCCGAAAGACATCAAATCTTTTCCTGGTCTCGCTGGGTACTATAGACGTTTCATACCAAAATGTGCTAAGATCTCTAAACCTCTGCCTAAACTACTCCAAAAAGATGTCAAATTCATCTTTGCCGCAGATTGCAAGTCTTCCTTCGATGAACCTTGCATCTGAACCTATCCTCATTTATCCAGACTTTGAAGAACCCTTTCTGCTCACTACTGATGCTAGTGCTTTTGATATTCGAGCGGTTCTTTCTCAAGGCCCTGTGGGAAAATATCTCCTTGTTGCATACGCTTCTCGTACCCTCTTTGCTGCAGAGACACGATATTCCACCATCGAACGAGAATTGTTGGCCATAGTTTGCGCTGTTAAGCACTACAGGCCTTATCTTTTTGGGAGAAGGTTTACACTACTCTGTGAACACCGTCTGCTTACTTGGCTCTTTTCGGTCAAAGATCCTGGCAGTCGTTTATCCAGATGGCGCCTTAAGCTAGAGGAATACAATTATAGGATTGATTACAAGCTCGGCAAGGTAAACCAAAACGCAGATGCTCTTTCTCGCGTCAAAATCATTTCAAGCAATGTACTGACTTCCTTTCAAAAATCAAAATTTTCGCTAACAACGAAACTGACTCCGAAAAAACTGTTCAACTTTAAAAAACTGAATCCATAATCGATTACTCTAAAATTGAAATATACAACTCTCAACTTTTAGTCCCATAAGCGTATAGTTACGTTCTTTTGGTAAAATAAAACTAATGATTGACACGACAAAACTATTGAAGACTTTTTCGAAGATGAACCTAATTTCAGTAACGACGCCTTAATAAAATTATTAATTGTAATAAAATGCTTGCAGAATTGAACCTCGGACAATATTTTAGCGTTGAGCATAACAAAAAAGTTGTGACTATCAAACTAGACTCAACACTACCCGCAGACACGATCAAAGACAGAAGTTACCTTTCTTTAACTATTAAAGCAAGTATAGACGATTCATCAGAATCCAGTTCAGCAGTATTTAATCTTCGGTTAATCAAACGTAAGTATAATATATGGTTTAAAATATCAGTGACTACTTTAAAACTTAATTCCAGCATCAGCCAAGACTGTAGTATTCAAAAATTCCTTATACGAAGGCATCCTTAATTTAACCGATAACAAACCAGAACTTACGTTATATGAACCAATTAAATTGACTATCAATCCTGCAACAGAAAAAGTAGAAGTATCCGTTTTAGATGGTAAGCAATTGGTCTTGTAAGTACGTACACTCAAAATATTATTCTGCGTTCTTTTAGGGTACGATGGCATCTTCAATTTAAACAACACTGGCGAAGAAATCGAAGTTAAAATTAAAAGTACTGCAGATATTGAAGGTCTCAAGAACATGACCAACATGGTTGTACGACTTCAAGCAAAACTTACCAGTAGTGGGGTATCAACAGTTACCGTACTACATATTCGTGTGATAGGTAGGTACATAACAATCTTACATCAGCCTTCACGATTGCTTCATTTTTAACCATGTACCTTCCTCAATCCTTGAAAATTTTCTCTATCTTTTACCTGTAGAAGCAACAACAGGTCGACAGATCTCTGGTTATCACATGGAGGGAGCTACTAGTTCATATTTTTCCCAATTGTTCCACAAGAAGGGTTATCCGTAACTAAAATAAACTTAATTTACATTTTAGGTGAAAGATCTGAAACTGATAACATTGCCTTTACATCTCTAATATACAACGGAGTATACTCAAAAGAAAAAGGATTAACTATGGGAGGCGAAATAAAACTTCTCACTAACAAAGAAGACAAAGAACTTTCAACTGGTATATCAGGAGGTAAGCGTTTATTGAAACGATCACAGCTGTTTGAAAAAATAATTTGTTATTTTTTATATATCTAGATAACAAAGAGTATTTTACGGCGAAAATCGAAGGTGGTAAATTCATACTGGCAACGCCAAAGACTATTCCTGATGATGTTTTGCGTAAGTCATCAGTCATAACGTTGACACTAACTGCAGTTATAGACGCTACCAATCACAGAGCTTCAGCAATTGCTAACATCAAAACTAGTAAGTAATATTCCCATCTAAACAAAAGACGATTAGATCATATTTAGATGGCCCAAGCCATTTAACGAAAAAAGTCTTTTTTGATCAGAATTAATATAATAAAACCAACATGACCGTATTATTAGGATAAACCATGACTCATAGGCATAAATTTCAATAATTATTTTTAACATAATCATCCTAGATATACCCAAGTATGCTATTGAGGGCTATTTTAGACAAAACTGATTAATATGTAAAACTCAATTTCATTAATTTGTTGCTGAAGTTCAAGTTTGTAATTTGTTTAATTTTACGTAGAAAAGTTCCTTATTATCTGAATAGGTAGTTATACAAATAGATACTATAGCCACGATATTAAAAAAACAGATAAAACATAGGACCCCGTTATTTAAAGAGTCATATTGCCTCAGCGCATGATCCAATCATCACTCAGAAAACAGCGTTGGAAAGTAGAACAACCACCTTAGAGACCCCCCATCTCAGAAGTTTGTATAAACACGTATAAATACTGAAAAATTATGGACATCCATAATAGCAGTTATTGTACATTATCAACAGAATTCCAGTTAAATAAACCGTACTTATGTGTATGGAAGAGACTGATGGCTTCAAAATACAAAGTCGACCGTCGCTGCAAGAGGTTTAGTACACAGTTAAGGGAAAGGTAATTGACAGCATGGTTCTCTTCAGGAGCCTCAGGGATGGTCAATGTCTAAAAACAAAATCTGGGCCGGACTGGGCCTGACAGTAAAAAAAAAGTCACCTACAAACTGAGCAGCTTACAGTGATAAACTTAAGAAGACCAAAAACCCGTCGGCTACGGTGCAGCAAAAAAACGACCCTCCACACCTGCTAGCAAACCTTAAAAAGTTGCTGCAGCTGAGAAGAAGACTTCAACTCCGAAATTTACTCCATCGATAACATCATCATCTCCATCATCTGTTTCTTGCATCTAAAGCGAAGTCTCATCCAAAGCCAAAAGGAACAATAAGGCTACCCCTACAAAAAAAAAGAGGAAAGGTCCTAAACCAAAAACAGTAAGACTTGCGGTATAGCCTGAGACAACAAACAGAGTCTCCAAAAAAAAAGCAATCTTCTATATTGCTAAATATAGGTATACAGGGTGTTCCTAAATTGGAGGTACAAACGAAAAGGGGAGATTCCTTGAATAGTTTTAGGAAGAAAAAGTCCATAAACATGGGTTTCGTTTTCAAGATACAGAGGGTTAAAGTTTCAATTTTTTTCAAGTTTTTTTCTCATAGTATCTGCACTTCACAAGATATTCAAATGAAATTTGGCACAGATATTACAATTAAGAGTTTACACCTTGTGACATGCCAATTTCGATTGCAAATCTACAGGGTGATATTTTTTCTGAAACACTGTCCACTGTGTCCTTCAGATTTTTTTTGGTGAGCCACTGGTACTTTCAAAAATTGTAAGGAAAAGCTTTGTTGTTATACCAAACTTTATGTTCTCTTGTAGTTTTGTCGTATCTACTACCGGTTTCGAGAAAAAAAATTTGAATGATTCTCTTGAAATCCTCAGAAAATTCCGAATTGTCATAGAAATCTAGTTACCTACCTAGTAGGCTGTGGTGAATGAATAAATTTATTGTTAGTTTTGACACATCAAATTAAACTCCTGTGTTTTGAAAATTGAAGATGGTTGCATTTTAATATCAACACATGCCGAATTTAACGAATTCCGAAATGGCTGACATGCATTTCATGTATGGTCTTGCAAATGGTAATTCAAGAGAAGCTAAGCGTCTTTACATTGAACGCTATCCCAATAGAGTGATGCCTGGTCATCGAATGTTCTCTAATATTCACAGGCGTCTTTCAGAAACTGGATCTTTTTCTGCGAAAAATATTAATGCAGGTAGACCACGAAGTGTGAGAACACCACGACTCGAAGAGGCAGTGCTGAACGAAATAGAAGAACATCCAGGAACCAGTACAAGAAAAATTAGTGTTACCTTAAATACAAGTCATCAAGTTGTTTGGCGGATCTTGCGGGATTCTTTGCTCTATCCTTATCATATTCAGAGGGTGCAGGCGCTCTTGCCTCGAGATTGTCGTCCAAGTGGTACCTCAACAGACTATTGAACAATCCTCATTTTGATTGCCAAATCCTATTCACTGATGAAGCCTGTTTCTCAAGGACTTCAATCATAAATTTTCATAATAAACACATATGGGCTGAGGAGAATCCACATGAAATTGCAGAAGCTTATTTTTCAAGAGGAATTTTCATTAAATGTGTGGGGTGGTAATATTGGCAATTATTTGATTGGTCCTTTCTTCTTGCCAGGGCGACTTACTGGTCAATCATACTGACATTTTTTAGAGAACGATTTGCCCTTGTTATTGGATGATATACCTCTTATGATGCGACGTGAAATGTGGTTCATGCACGACGGTGCTCCTGCTCATTTTTCACTTTTGGCTAGGGAGTATTTGAACGAAAATTATGTAAACAGGTGGATTGGACGAGGTGGACATCAGCCATGGCCCGCCAGATCCCCAGATTTAAATAGTTTAGATTTTTTTCTATGGGGCCATCTGAAATCTCTAGTGTACATAACGCCAGTGAATACCGTATACGAACTGAGAAATCGTATAATAGGCGCGTTTGATACAATTAGGAATACTCCAGGAGTGTTTGAATGAGTTCGATCGTCTACGACTCTACGAGAAGAAGAACAGAAGCTTGTATAAGGGTTGGGGAAGGACATTTTCAACAATAGCTGTGGTTACTTCCTTTGTTGTTATTTAGGTTTTTTATTATGATTAATTTTGAGTTGTACGTTTCTTGCAGTAATACATTTTTTTTTGATTATTATACCAGTTTATCGAATCTTTAAGAATCATTGCTAGTTTAATAATTCAAAATTTGTTTCTCGAAATCGGTAGTAGATATGACAAAATTACAAGAGAACATAAAGTTTGCTATAACAACAAAGCTTTTTTACAATTTTTGAAAGTACCAGTGGCTCACCAAAAAAAAGTTCTGAAGGACAACAGTGGACAGTGTTCCCGAAAAAATATCACCCTGTAGATTTGCAATCGAAATTGGCATGTCACAAGGTGTAAACTCTTAATTGTAACATCTATGCCAAATTTCATTTGAATATCTTGTGAAGTGCAGATACTATGAGAAAAAAACTTGAAAAAAATTGAAACTTTAACACTCTGTATCTTGAAAACGAACTCATGTTAAAGGGACTTTTTCTTCCTAAAAGGAATCTCCCCTTTTCGTTTGTACCTCCAATTTAGGAACACCCTGTATATTAATCACTATGGTGTCGCTTCGACATTTGGC